>BMAU01019394.1:292500-815973 GCA_019973935.1 Trichonephila clavipes | reverse complement strand
CCTAATGCAACAGCTTCAACACCTGCTACTGTGGAATCTGATCCAACAGCTTCAACGCCTACCCAGCCATCTACACGTTCTGGTCGCAAAGTTCATTTTCCATCTAGGTATCGTTGACACTGGAAGGGGAGTATGCAGCGACCTTACAGCTCAACATAACGACTCCAAAACTGAACTGAATTGATCTGTTATTATTGTAGCGTGCCTGGTTCCATGTGTTGTAGTTCTTGAAAGCTTACCTCTTAATTGCTCATTTAATCTTTAAAGTTAATAAATGTTATTGTTATTTAATTCAACCGTGTTGTAGTGAAGAATGCCTAACCACGCAACGCGGCAGTGGTGACCCCTTTTGGACTTAAAAACACGTATGCTATTCTGTTCTACTGGCGAATGTAATACAAATTCTTCTACTACGGATGATGAGTACGTAGCGAAAGATTTTTTTTTGCCTCCTTCTCCTCAAGGCCACTTGAAGCATCTGCTCGGAGATTCGTTTCGCTTCCTGCTTATTCAACAATATGACTAGTGAAACCGTTGAAGTCGCTCGTATTGCGTTGCGGCTGCCGCCGTTTTGGAAATCCAACGTTCGTCTATGGATTGCGCAATGCGACCATGCATTCACATTCAGTGGTATCTCCAGTGATGATACTAAGTATTCTGCTTTGGTTGCGAACCTGGATGCTGAAACTCTCTCCTACGTGTCGGACATTGTGTTAAGCCCTCCGAACAGTGACAAATATCACACTCTCTCGCAGCGGCTCATCTCCCAATTTAGCGACTCGGAGACTCAAAAAATTAAGAAACTGCTTACTGACCTTCAGCTAGGAGATGAGAAGCCCAGCCACCTGTTGCGAAAAATGAAAGAGCTGTCTAATGGCCAACTCCAGGATGACTTTCTGCAAAGTTTGTGGCTTCAAAGAATGCCACCACATATCCAGACTGTTTTATCTGCATCCTCAGAGCCTTTGGATAAACTGGCTATCATCGCTGATAAGGTTTCTGAGTTGTTGGTTCATCCTCAACTATCTGTGCTGCCACAACTGTTTCTCCACCATCCCAGTCATCTTCATGCAGTGTTCAGCCAACCATGGACTCTCTCGCCAGGCAGATCCAAGAGCTGTCTCTACGAGTTGCTGAACTGACAAGAGAGCGCAATTCCTCTCGCCACCAACGATATAGTTCTGACCGCCGGAGATCACATTCACGCTCTAGGAGTGTCAATAGAGGAAGTGGCATCTGCTACTATCATCGCCGTTATAAAGAGCAGGCCCGCAAGTGTGTATCACCTTGTGCATTTGTTCAAAAAAACGAGTAAGCTCTGTCATAGCTGGAAAAGCAGAGCCCTCGAAACATACCAGCCGGTTATTTTTATTAGACCGCAAGTCTGGCCAGAAATTCCTCATAGACTCTGGAAGTGAAATCTGTGTCATCCCACCCTCTCCAACTATGAATAAATCACCTCAGTCTAACTTCTCCTTATTTGCTGCTAATAATACCAAAATTCCAGCCTATGGTATGGTCCGTAAAGAACTGAACCTGGGTCTGAGGCGACCTTTTATCTGGACTTTCATAATTGCTGATGTATCATCTCCTATAATTGGTGCTGATTTTCTAAAGCACTTCAACCTTTTAATCGACCTTAAGAAAAAAAGGTTGGTGGATGTGGAAACGTCTCTTTTCACTTCTTGTGTTTTTTCAAATATTGTACAGCCCTCAATCCTCACTGTAGATGCAAACATCAGTTTTAAAAACATCTTATCGGAATATCCAGACCTCAGCAACCCTTCTTTAATTTCCAAATCAGCATCACATGGCACAGTCCACCATATTATTACTACTGGCCCACCAGTCACTGCCAAGCCTAGAAGGCTACACCCTAAACTGTATGATGCAGTGAAGGTAGAATTTGAATTTCTTCTTGCTCAAGGCATTATTAGACCTTCCAAAAGTCCCTGGAGTTCTCCTCTTCATGTTGTGCCCAAATCTGACTCTACAGTTAGACCTGTTGGGGATTACAGGCAGCTGAATTCTGTTACTGAGTTCGACAGCTACCCCATGCCTTATTTGAATGACTTTGCTCATGCACTACATGGCAAGAAGATATTTTCCAAAATAGACATTTTTAAGGCATTCCACCAAATCCCTATAGCTGAGTGTGATATTCCTAAGACAGCTGTAACAACTCCATGGGGTCTTTACGAATATACCCATTTGTGTTTTGGCCTTGTGAATGCACCACAAACCTTTATGCGATTCATGCATGAAGTACTAAGAGGACTTCCTTTTTGTTTTGTCTACTTGGATGATATTTTGTGCTACTCAGAAAATGCTGAGGAGCATCGTTCTCACTTAAGAACTATATTCCAAAGACTGAGCTCATATGGTTTAAAACTAAATATCTCTAAATGTGTATTTGGTGTGACTGAACTCATTTTCCTTGGCCACCTTATCACTCCTGATGGCATTAAGCCATTGCCTGAAAAAGTTCAAGCAGTTCTTGATTACAAACAACCAGAGACTGTTGGCTCTCTGAGAAAATTTTTAGGACTGTTAAATTTTTATAGACGTTTCTTGCCCAAAGCAGCTGAAGAACAGTATCTTTTAAGTGAATTTTTAAAAGGTTATAAAGGTAAGAAGGACTCAAAGCCTTTAAACTGGTCTTCTGAGGCAATTACAGCATTTCAGAGGTGTAAACAAGCTCTTGCTGATGCTGCACTTCTTGCTCATCCTTCACCTTCTGCCCCGCTTGCTCTTCATGTGGACGCCTCTGATTATGCCATAGGAGGTGCACTTCACCAAGTTGTGGACTCTGAGCTACAGCCATTGGCTTTCTTTTCCAGAAAACTTACTTCATCTGAAAAGTCTTACAGTGCCTACGACCGTGAACTCCTTGCTATCTACTCGGCTATCCGTCACTTTCGGTATATGCTGGAAGCTAGAGATTTCACAGTGTTTACTGACCACAAGCCCCTCACTTATGCTTTTAGGCAAAAAAGTGACAAGTGTTCTCCACGGCAGATCCGTCAGCTGGATTTCATCTCTCAGTTCACCACAAATATTGTACACATTCCAGGATCTGACAATATTGCTGCTGATGTTCTCTCTCGTGTTTCTGCAATCACCTTCCCAAGTCAAATTGACTATGACTGTATTGCTGAGACACAACAGACTGATCAGGAGCTTCACACCCTAATAGCATCTGGAACTTCCTTGGAACTCAAAAAGGTAACTTTTCCCAATTCGTCTACTGAAATTATGTGTGATCTATCAACGGGCACAGCCAGACCCTACATCCCAAAACAGCATCGCCAAGATGTTTTCTCTGCTATGCATAATTTATCCCATCCTGGCATACGTCGATCAGTGCATTTGATGAAGCAGCGTTTTGTTTGGCCATCGATCTCATCAGATGTAGCTAAGTGGGCAAGACACTGCCTAGCTTGCCAAAAATCCAAAATTCATCGTCATACTAGATCACCTCTTTCATCATTTCAAGAACCTTCCCAACGTTTTGATCATGTTCATCTGGATCTCATTGGACCTCTACCTCCATCAAATGGCTACACCTATTGCCTGACAATGATTGACCGTTTTTCGAAATGGCCAGAGGCCCAACCTCTCAAAGACATAACTGCTGAGACTGTGGCTGAGGCCTTCTTTTCCTCTTGGGTGTCTCGCTTTGGACCTCCTGAAATTCTCACAACCGACAGGGGCAGGCAGTTTGAGTCCTCGCTCTTCAAAGCTCTTAGCAAACTACTTGGTGTTCAGAAGTGTCGTACAACTGGATACCACCCTCAAGCTAATGGGATGATCGAAGAATTGCACCGCCCATTGAAAAGTGCAATCAAATGCCATGCTACTGAGCGTTGGACAGAAGTACTCCCTATCATCTTACTAGGTCTACGAGCTTCTCTTAAAGAAGATATTCTGTGTACCCCAGCTGAATTAGTTTTTAGAACCACTATTCGACTGCCAGGGGAGATGTTTGACTCTTCCAAGCCAGACGATGATGTTGTGAATTTTGTTTCGAAACTTAAGTCTCACATGCAATCACTTCACCCTAAACCACCAAAACACCATGGCAAACGTCCAATTTTTATCCATCCAGGACTGTTGGAAGCAACACATGTTTTTCTTCGCCGAGACATGTTATGTCGTCCACTTCAACAACCCTATGATGGCCCTTTCAAAGTCTTACAAAGGAAGGATAAAGTGTTTTTCCTTCACATCAATGGTAAACGGGTATCTGTATCTATTGATAGATGCAAACCTGCCTTCTTTTTTAACACTCAGGACTTGCAACTACCTCAAACCAAGAATGAAACACCTGCTACTGTGGAACCTAATGCAACAGCTTCAACACCTGCTACTGTGGAATCTGATCCAACAGCTTCAACGCCTACCCAGCCATCTACACGTTCTGGTCGCAAAGTTCATTTTCCATCTAGGTATCGTTGACACTGGAAGGGGAGTATGCAGCGACCTTACAGCTCAACATAACGACTCCAAAACTGAACTGAATTGATCTGTTATTATTGTAGCGTGCCTGGTTCCATGTGTTGTAGTTCTTGAAAGCTTACCTCTTAATTGCTCATTTAATCTTTAAAGTTAATAAATGTTATTGTTATTTAATTCAACCGTGTTGTAGTGAAGAATGCCTAACCACGCAACGCGGCAGTGGTGACCCCTTTTGGACTTAAAAACACGTATGCTATTCTGTTCTACTGGCGAATGTAATACAAATTCTTCTACTACGGATGATGAGTACGTAGCGAAAGATTTTTTTTTTTTCTCCTTCTCCTCAAGGCCACTTGAAGCATCTGCTCGGAGATTCGTTTCGCTTCCTGCTTATTCAACAATATGACTAGTGAAACCGTTGAAGTCGCTCGTATTGCGTTGCGGCTGCCGCCGTTTTGGAAATCCAACGTTCGTCTATGGATTGCGCAATGCGACCATGCATTCACATTCAGTGGTATCTCCAGTGATGATACTAAGTATTCTGCTTTGGTTGCGAACCTGGATGCTGAAACTCTCTCCTACGTGTCGGACATTGTGTTAAGCCCTCCGAACAGTGACAAATATCACACTCTCTCGCAGCGGCTCATCACCCAATTTAGCGACTCGGAGACTCAAAAATTAAGAAACTGCTTACTGACCTTCAGCTAGGAGATGAGAAGCCCAGCCACCTGTTGCGAAAAATGAAAGAGCTGTCTAATGGCCAACTCCAGGATGACTTTCTGCAAAGTTTGTGGCTTCAAAGAATGCCACCACATATCCAGACTGTTTTATCTGCATCCTCAGAGCCTTTGGATAAACTGGCTATCATCGCTGATAAGGTTTCTGAGGTTGTTGGTTCATCCTCAACTATCTGTGCTGCCACAACTGTTTCTCCACCATCCCAGTCATCTTCATGCAGTGTTCAGCCAACCATGGACTCTCTCGCCAGGCAGATCCAAGAGCTGTCTCTACGAGTTGCTGAACTGACAAGAGAGCGCAATTCCTCTCGCCACCAACGATATAGTTCTGACCGCCGGAGATCACATTCACGCTCTAGGAGTGTCAATAGAGGAAGTGGCATCTGCTACTATCATCGCCGTTATAAAGAGCAGGCCCGCAAGTGTGTATCACCTTGTGCATTTGTTCAAAAAAACGAGTAAGCTCTGTCATAGCTGGAAAAGCAGAGCCCTCGAAACATACCAGCCGGTTATTTTTATTAGACCGCAAGTCTGGCCAGAAATTCCTCATAGACTCTGGAAGTGAAATCTGTGTCATCCCACCCTCTCCAACTATGAATAAATCACCTCAGTCTAACTTCTCCTTATTTGCTGCTAATAATACCAAAATTCCAGCCTATGGTATGGTCCGTAAAGAACTGAACCTGGGTCTGAGGCGACCTTTTATCTGGACTTTCATAATTGCTGATGTATCATCTCCTATAATTGGTGCTGATTTTCTAAAGCACTTCAACCTTTTAATCGACCTTAAGAAAAAAAAGGTTGGTGGATGTGGAAACGTCTCTTTTCACTTCTTGTGTTTTTTCAAATATTGTACAGCCCTCAATCCTCACTGTAGATGCAAACATCAGTTTTAAAAACATCTTATCGGAATATCCAGACCTCAGCAACCCTTCTTTAATTTCCAAATCAGCATCACATGGCACAGTCCACCATATTATTACTACTGGCCCACCAGTCACTGCCAAGCCTAGAAGGCTACACCCTAAACTGTATGATGCAGTGAAGGTAGAATTTGAATTTCTTCTTGCTCAAGGCATTATTAGACCTTCCAAAAGTCCCTGGAGTTCTCCTCTTCATGTTGTGCCCAAATCTGACTCTACAGTTAGACCTGTTGGGGATTACAGGCAGCTGAATTCTGTTACTGAGTTCGACAGCTACCCCATGCCTTATTTGAATGACTTTGCTCATGCACTACATGGCAAGAAGATATTTTCCAAAATAGACATTTTTAAGGCATTCCACCAAATCCCTATAGCTGAGTGTGATATTCCTAAGACAGCTGTAACAACTCCATGGGGTCTTTACGAATATACCCATTTGTGTTTTGGCCTTGTGAATGCACCACAAACCTTTATGCGATTCATGCATGAAGTACTAAGAGGACTTCCTTTTTGTTTTGTCTACTTGGATGATATTTTGTGCTACTCAGAAAATGCTGAGGAGCATCGTTCTCACTTAAGAACTATATTCCAAAGACTGAGCTCATATGGTTTAAAACTAAATATCTCTAAATGTGTATTTGGTGTGACTGAACTCATTTTCCTTGGCCACCTTATCACTCCTGATGGCATTAAGCCATTGCCTGAAAAAGTTCAAGCAGTTCTTGATTACAAACAACCAGAGACTGTTGGCTCTCTGAGAAAATTTTTAGGACTGTTAAATTTTTATAGACGTTTCTTGCCCAAAGCAGCTGAAGAACAGTATCTTTTAAGTGAATTTTTAAAAGGTTATAAAGGTAAGAAGGACTCAAAGCCTTTAAACTGGTCTTCTGAGGCAATTACAGCATTTCAGAGGTGTAAACAAGCTCTTGCTGATGCTGCACTTCTTGCTCATCCTTCACCTTCTGCCCCGCTTGCTCTTCATGTGGACGCCTCTGATTATGCCATAGGAGGTGCACTTCACCAAGTTGTGGACTCTGAGCTACAGCCATTGGCTTTCTTTTCCAGAAAACTTACTTCATCTGAAAAGTCTTACAGTGCCTACGACCGTGAACTCCTTGCTATCTACTCGGCTATCCGTCACTTTCGGTATATGCTGGAAGCTAGAGATTTCACAGTGTTTACTGACCACAAGCCCCTCACTTATGCTTTTAGGCAAAAAAGTGACAAGTGTTCTCCACGGCAGATCCGTCAGCTGGATTTCATCTCTCAGTTCACCACAAATATTGTACACATTCCAGGATCTGACAATATTGCTGCTGATGTTCTCTCTCGTGTTTCTGCAATCACCTTCCCAAGTCAAATTGACTATGACTGTATTGCTGAGACACAACAGACTGATCAGGAGCTTCACACCCTAATAGCATCTGGAACTTCCTTGGAACTCAAAAAGGTAACTTTTCCCAATTCGTCTACTGAAATTATGTGTGATCTATCAACGGGCACAGCCAGACCCTACATCCCAAAACAGCATCGCCAAGATGTTTTCTCTGCTATGCATAATTTATCCCATCCTGGCATACGTCGATCAGTGCATTTGATGAAGCAGCGTTTTGTTTGGCCATCGATCTCATCAGATGTAGCTAAGTGGGCAAGACACTGCCTAGCTTGCCAAAAATCCAAAATTCATCGTCATACTAGATCACCTCTTTCATCATTTCAAGAACCTTCCCAACGTTTTGATCATGTTCATCTGGATCTCATTGGACCTCTACCTCCATCAAATGGCTACACCTATTGCCTGACAATGATTGACCGTTTTTCGAAATGGCCAGAGGCCCAACCTCTCAAAGACATAACTGCTGAGACTGTGGCTGAGGCCTTCTTTCCTCTTGGGTGTCTCGCTTTGGACCTCCTGAAATTCTCACAACCGACAGGGGCAGGCAGTTTGAGTCCTCGCTCTTCAAAGCTCTTAGCAAACTACTTGGTGTTCAGAAGTGTCGTACAACTGGATACCACCCTCAAGCTAATGGGATGATCGAAGAATTGCACCGCCCATTGAAAAGTGCAATCAAATGCCATGCTACTGAGCGTTGGACAGAAGTACTCCCTATCATCTTACTAGGTCTACGAGCTTCTCTTAAAGAAGATATTCTGTGTACCCCAGCTGAATTAGTTTTTAGAACCACTATTCGACTGCCAGGGGAGATGTTTGACTCTTCCAAGCCAGACGATGATGTTGTGAATTTTGTTTCGAAACTTAAGTCTCACATGCAATCACTTCACCCTAAACCACCAAAACACCATGGCAAACGTCCAATTTTTATCCATCCAGGACTGTTGGAAGCAACACATGTTTTTCTTCGCCGAGACATGTTATGTCGTCCACTTCAACAACCCTATGATGGCCCTTTCAAAGTCTTACAAAGGAAGGATAAAGTGTTTTTCCTTCACATCAATGGTAAACGGGTATCTGTATCTATTGATAGATGCAAACCTGCCTTCTTTTTTAACACTCAGGACTTGCAACTACCTCAAACCAAGAATGAAACACCTGCTACTGTGGAACCTAATGCAACAGCTTCAACACCTGCTACTGTGGAATCTGATCCAACAGCTTCAACGCCTACCCAGCCATCTACACGTTCTGGTCGCAAAGTTCATTTTCCATCTAGGTATCGTTGACACTGGAAGGGGAGTATGCAGCGACCTTACAGCTCAACATAACGACTCCAAAACTGAACTGAATTGATCTGTTATTATTGTAGCGTGCCTGGTTCCATGTGTTGTAGTTCTTGAAAGCTTACCTCTTAATTGCTCATTTAATCTTTAAAGTTAATAAATGTTATTGTTATTTAATTCAACCGTGTTGTAGTGAAGAATGCCTACCACGCAACGCGGCAGTGGTGACCCCTTTTGGACTTAAAAACACGTATGCTATTCTGTTCTACTGGCGAATGTAATACAAATTCTTCTACTACGGATGATGAGTACGTAGCGAAATATTTTTTTTTTTCCTCCTTCTCCTCAAGGCCACTTGAAGCATCTGCTCGGAGATTCGTTTCGCTTCCTGCTTATTCAACAATATGACTAGTGAAACCGTTGAAGTCGCTCGTATTGCGTTGCGGCTGCCGCCGTTTTGGAAATCCAACGTTCGTCTATGGATTGCGCAATGCGACCATGCATTCACATTCAGTGGTATCTCCAGTGATGATACTAAGTATTCTGCTTTGGTTGCGAACCTGGATGCTGAAACTCTCTCCTACGTGTCGGACATTGTGTTAAGCCCTCCGAACAGTGACAAATATCACACTCTCTCGCAGCGGCTCATCACCCAATTTAGCGACTCGGAGACTCAAAAAATTAAGAAACTGCTTACTGACCTTCAGCTAGGAGATGAGAAGCCCAGCCACCTGTTGCGAAAAATGAAAGAGCTGTCTAATGGCCAACTCCAGGATGACTTTCTGCAAAGTTTGTGGCTTCAAAGAATGCCACCACATATCCAGACTGTTTTATCTGCATCCTCAGAGCCTTTGGATAAACTGGCTATCATCGCTGATAAGGTTTCTGAGGTTGTTGGTTCATCCTCAACTATCTGTGCTGCCACAACTGTTTCTCCACCATCCCAGTCATCTTCATGCAGTGTTCAGCCAACCATGGACTCTCTCGCCAGGCAGATCCAAGAGCTGTCTCTACGAGTTGCTGAACTGACAAGAGAGCGCAATTCCTCTCGCCACCAACGATATAGTTCTGACCGCCGGAGATCACATTCACGCTCTAGGAGTGTCAATAGAGGAAGTGGCATCTGCTACTATCATCGCCGTTATAAAGAGCAGGCCCGCAAGTGTGTATCACCTTGTGCATTTGTTCAAAAAAAACGAGTAAGCTCTGTCATAGCTGGAAAAGCAGAGCCCTCGAAACATACCAGCCGGTTATTTTTATTAGACCGCAAGTCTGGCCAGAAATTCCTCATAGACTCTGGAAGTGAAATCTGTGTCATCCCACCCTCTCCAACTATGAATAAATCACCTCAGTCTAACTTCTCCTTATTTGCTGCTAATAATACCAAAATTCCAGCCTATGGTATGGTCCGTAAAGAACTGAACCTGGGTCTGAGGCGACCTTTTATCTGGACTTTCATAATTGCTGATGTATCATCTCCTATAATTGGTGCTGATTTTCTAAAGCACTTCAACCTTTTAATCGACCTTAAGAAAAAAAGGTTGGTGGATGTGGAAACGTCTCTTTTCACTTCTTGTGTTTTTTCAAATATTGTACAGCCCTCAATCCTCACTGTAGATGCAAACATCAGTTTTAAAAACATCTTATCGGAATATCCAGACCTCAGCAACCCTTCTTTAATTTCCAAATCAGCATCACATGCACAGTCCACCATATTATTACTACTGGCCCACCAGTCACTGCCAAGCCTAGAAGGCTACACCCTAAACTGTATGATGCAGTGAAGGTAGAATTTGAATTTCTTCTTGCTCAAGGCATTATTAGACCTTCCAAAAGTCCCTGGAGTTCTCCTCTTCATGTTGTGCCCAAATCTGACTCTACAGTTAGACCTGTTGGGGATTACAGGCAGCTGAATTCTGTTACTGAGTTCGACAGCTACCCCATGCCTTATTTGAATGACTTTGCTCATGCACTACATGGCAAGAAGATATTTTCCAAAATAGACATTTTTAAGGCATTCCACCAAATCCCTATAGCTGAGTGTGATATTCCTAAGACAGCTGTAACAACTCCATGGGGTCTTTACGAATATACCCATTTGTGTTTTGGCCTTGTGAATGCACCACAAACCTTTATGCGATTCATGCATGAAGTACTAAGAGGACTTCCTTTTTGTTTTGTCTACTTGGATGATATTTTGTGCTACTCAGAAAATGCTGAGGAGCATCGTTCTCACTTAAGAACTATATTCCAAAGACTGAGCTCATATGGTTTAAAACTAAATATCTCTAAATGTGTATTTGGTGTGACTGAACTCATTTTCCTTGGCCACCTTATCACTCCTGATGGCATTAAGCCATTGCCTGAAAAAGTTCAAGCAGTTCTTGATTACAAACAACCAGAGACTGTTGGCTCTCTGAGAAAATTTTTAGGACTGTTAAATTTTTATAGACGTTTCTTGCCCAAAGCAGCTGAAGAACAGTATCTTTTAAGTGAATTTTTAAAAGGTTATAAAGGTAAGAAGGACTCAAAGCCTTTAAACTGGTCTTCTGAGGCAATTACAGCATTTCAGAGGTGTAAACAAGCTCTTGCTGATGCTGCACTTCTTGCTCATCCTTCACCTTCTGCCCCGCTTGCTCTTCATGTGGACGCCTCTGATTATGCCATAGGAGGTGCACTTCACCAAGTTGTGGACTCTGAGCTACAGCCATTGGCTTTCTTTTCCAGAAAACTTACTTCATCTGAAAAGTCTTACAGTGCCTACGACCGTGAACTCCTTGCTATCTACTCGGCTATCCGTCACTTTCGGTATATGCTGGAAGCTAGAGATTTCACAGTGTTTACTGACCACAAGCCCCTCACTTATGCTTTTAGGCAAAAAAGTGACAAGTGTTCTCCACGGCAGATCCGTCAGCTGGATTTCATCTCTCAGTTCACCACAAATATTGTACACATTCCAGGATCTGACAATATTGCTGCTGATGTTCTCTCTCGTGTTTCTGCAATCACCTTCCCAAGTCAAATTGACTATGACTGTATTGCTGAGACACAACAGACTGATCAGGAGCTTCACACCCTAATAGCATCTGGAACTTCCTTGGAACTCAAAAAGGTAACTTTTCCCAATTCGTCTACTGAAATTATGTGTGATCTATCAACGGGCACAGCCAGACCCTACATCCCAAAACAGCATCGCCAAGATGTTTTCTCTGCTATGCATAATTTATCCCATCCTGGCATACGTCGATCAGTGCATTTGATGAAGCAGCGTTTTGTTTGGCCATCGATCTCATCAGATGTAGCTAAGTGGGCAAGACACTGCCTAGCTTGCCAAAAATCCAAAATTCATCGTCATACTAGATCACCTCTTTCATCATTTCAAGAACCTTCCCAACGTTTTGATCATGTTCATCTGGATCTCATTGGACCTCTACCTCCATCAAATGGCTACACCTATTGCCTGACAATGATTGACCGTTTTTCGAAATGGCCAGAGGCCCAACCTCTCAAAGACATAACTGCTGAGACTGTGGCTGAGGCCTTCTTTTCCTCTTGGGTGTCTCGCTTTGGACCTCCTGAAATTCTCACAACCGACAGGGGCAGGCAGTTTGAGTCCTCGCTCTTCAAAGCTCTTAGCAAACTACTTGGTGTTCAGAAGTGTCGTACAACTGGATACCACCCTCAAGCTAATGGGATGATCGAAGAATTGCACCGCCCATTGAAAAGTGCAATCAAATGCCATGCTACTGAGCGTTGGACAGAAGTACTCCCTATCATCTTACTAGGTCTACGAGCTTCTCTTAAAGAAGATATTCTGTGTACCCCAGCTGAATTAGTTTTTAGAACCACTATTCGACTGCCAGGGGAGATGTTTGACTCTTCCAAGCCAGACGATGATGTTGTGAATTTTGTTTCGAAACTTAAGTCTCACATGCAATCACTTCACCCTAAACCACCAAAACACCATGGCAAACGTCCAATTTTTATCCATCCAGGACTGTTGGAAGCAACACATGTTTTTCTTCGCCGAGACATGTTATGTCGTCCACTTCAACAACCCTATGATGGCCCTTTCAAAGTCTTACAAAGGAAGGATAAAGTGTTTTTCCTTCACATCAATGGTAAACGGGTATCTGTATCTATTGATAGATGCAAACCTGCCTTCTTTTTTAACACTCAGGACTTGCAACTACCTCAAACCAAGAATGAAACACCTGCTACTGTGGAACCTAATGCAACAGCTTCAACACCTGCTACTGTGGAATCTGATCCAACAGCTTCAACGCCTACCCAGCCATCTACACGTTCTGGTCGCAAAGTTCATTTTCCATCTAGGTATCGTTGACACTGGAAGGGGAGTATGCAGCGACCTTACAGCTCAACATAACGACTCCAAAACTGAACTGAATTGATCTGTTATTATTGTAGCGTGCCTGGTTCCATGTGTTGTAGTTCTTGAAAGCTTACCTCTTAATTGCTCATTTAATCTTTAAAGTTAATAAATGTTATTGTTATTTAATTCAACCGTGTTGTAGTGAAGAATGCCTAACCACGCAACGCGGCAGTGGTGACCCCTTTTGGACTTAAAAACACGTATGCTATTCTGTTCTACTGGCGAATGTAATACAAATTCTTCTACTACGGATGATGAGTACGTAGCGAAAGATTTTTTTTTTCCCTCCTTCTCCTCAAGGCCACTTGAAGCATCTGCTCGGAGATTCGTTTCGCTTCCTGCTTATTCAACAATATGACTAGTGAAACCGTTGAAGTCGCTCGTATTGCGTTGCGGCTGCCGCCGTTTTGGAAATCCAACGTTCGTCTATGGATTGCGCAATGCGACCATGCATTCACATTCAGTGGTATCTCCAGTGATGATACTAAGTATTCTGCTTTGGTTGCGAACCTGGATGCTGAAACTCTCTCCTACGTGTCGGACATTGTGTTAAGCCCTCCGAACAGTGACAAATATCACACTCTCTCGCAGCGGCTCATCACCCAATTTAGCGACTCGGAGACTCAAAAAATTAAGAAACTGCTTACTGACCTTCAGCTAGGAGATGAGAAGCCCAGCCACCTGTTGCGAAAAATGAAAGAGCTGTCTAATGGCCAACTCCAGGATGACTTTCTGCAAAGTTTGTGGCTTCAAAGAATGCCACCACATATCCAGACTGTTTTATCTGCATCCTCAGAGCCTTTGGATAAAACTGGCTATCATCGCTGATAAGGTTTCTGAGGTTGTTGGTTCATCCTCAACTATCTGTGCTGCCACAACTGTTTCTCCACCATCCCAGTCATCTTCATGCAGTGTTCAGCCAACCATGGACTCTCTCGCCAGGCAGATCCAAGAGCTGTCTCTACGAGTTGCTGAACTGACAAGAGAGCGCAATTCCTCTCGCCACCAACGATATAGTTCTGACCGCCGGAGATCACATTCACGCTCTAGGAGTGTCAATAGAGGAAGTGGCATCTGCTACTATCATCGCCGTTATAAAGAGCAGGCCCGCAAGTGTGTATCACCTTGTGCATTTGTTCAAAAAAAAAAACGAGTAAGCTCTGTCATAGCTGGAAAAGCAGAGCCCTCGAAACATACCAGCCGGTTATTTTTATTAGACCGCAAGTCTGGCCAGAAATTCCTCATAGACTCTGGAAGTGAAATCTGTGTCATCCCACCCTCTCCAACTATGAATAAATCACCTCAGTCTAACTTCTCCTTATTTGCTGCTAATAATACCAAAATTCCAGCCTATGGTATGGTCCGTAAAGAACTGAACCTGGGTCTGAGGCGACCTTTTATCTGGACTTTCATAATTGCTGATGTATCATCTCCTATAATTGGTGCTGATTTTCTAAAGCACTTCAACCTTTTAATCGACCTTAAGAAAAAAAAAAAGGTTGGTGGATGTGGAAACGTCTCTTTTCACTTCTTGTGTTTTTTCAAATATTGTACAGCCCTCAATCCTCACTGTAGATGCAAACATCAGTTTTAAAAACATCTTATCGGAATATCCAGACCTCAGCAACCCTTCTTTAATTTCCAAATCAGCATCACATGGCACAGTCCACCATATTATTACTACTGGCCCACCAGTCACTGCCAAGCCTAGAAGGCTACACCCTAAACTGTATGATGCAGTGAAGGTAGAATTTGAATTTCTTCTTGCTCAAGGCATTATTAGACCTTCCAAAAGTCCCTGGAGTTCTCCTCTTCATGTTGTGCCCAAATCTGACTCTACAGTTAGACCTGTTGGGGATTACAGGCAGCTGAATTCTGTTACTGAGTTCGACAGCTACCCCATGCCTTATTTGAATGACTTTGCTCATGCACTACATGGCAAGAAGATATTTTCCAAAATAGACATTTTTAAGGCATTCCACCAAATCCCTATAGCTGAGTGTGATATTCCTAAGACAGCTGTAACAACTCCATGGGGTCTTTACGAATATACCCATTTGTGTTTTGGCCTTGTGAATGCACCACAAACCTTTATGCGATTCATGCATGAAGTACTAAGAGGACTTCCTTTTTGTTTTGTCTACTTGGATGATATTTTGTGCTACTCAGAAAATGCTGAGGAGCATCGTTCTCACTTAAGAACTATATTCCAAAGACTGAGCTCATATGGTTTAAAACTAAATATCTCTAAATGTGTATTTGGTGTGACTGAACTCATTTTCCTTGGCCACCTTATCACTCCTGATGGCATTAAGCCATTGCCTGAAAAAGTTCAAGCAGTTCTTGATTACAAACAACCAGAGACTGTTGGCTCTCTGAGAAAATTTTTAGGACTGTTAAATTTTTATAGACGTTTCTTGCCCAAAGCAGCTGAAGAACAGTATCTTTTAAGTGAATTTTTAAAAGGTTATAAAGGTAAGAAGGACTCAAAGCCTTTAAACTGGTCTTCTGAGGCAATTACAGCATTTCAGAGGTGTAAACAAGCTCTTGCTGATGCTGCACTTCTTGCTCATCCTTCACCTTCTGCCCCGCTTGCTCTTCATGTGGACGCCTCTGATTATGCCATAGGAGGTGCACTTCACCAAGTTGTGGACTCTGAGCTACAGCCATTGGCTTTCTTTTCCAGAAAACTTACTTCATCTGAAAAGTCTTACAGTGCCTACGACCGTGAACTCCTTGCTATCTACTCGGCTATCCGTCACTTTCGGTATATGCTGGAAGCTAGAGATTTCACAGTGTTTACTGACCACAGCCCCTCACTTATGCTTTTAGGCAAAAAAGTGACAAGTGTTCTCCACGGCAGATCCGTCAGCTGGATTTCATCTCTCAGTTCACCACAAATATTGTACACATTCCAGGATCTGACAATATTGCTGCTGATGTTCTCTCTCGTGTTTCTGCAATCACCTTCCCAAGTCAAATTGACTATGACTGTATTGCTGAGACACAACAGA
Organism: Trichonephila clavipes; assembly: GCA_019973935.1. Lineage (NCBI taxonomy): Eukaryota > Metazoa > Arthropoda > Arachnida > Araneae > Nephilidae > Trichonephila > Trichonephila clavipes. The sequence goes on along the minus strand of BMAU01019394.1, from coordinate 799,769 downwards.
CTGATCAGGAGCTTCACACCCTAATAGCATCTGGAACTTCCTTGGAACTCAAAAAGGTAACTTTTCCCAATTCGTCTACTGAAATTATGTGTGATCTATCAACGGGCACAGCCAGACCCTACATCCCAAAACAGCATCGCCAAGATGTTTTCTCTGCTATGCATAATTTATCCCATCCTGGCATACGTCGATCAGTGCATTTGATGAAGCAGCGTTTTGTTTGGCCATCGATCTCATCAGATGTAGCTAAGTGGGCAAGACACTGCCTAGCTTGCCAAAAATCCAAAATTCATCGTCATACTAGATCACCTCTTTCATCATTTCAAGAACCTTCCCAACGTTTTGATCATGTTCATCTGGATCTCATTGGACCTCTACCTCCATCAAATGGCTACACCTATTGCCTGACAATGATTGACCGTTTTTCGAAATGGCCAGAGGCCCAACCTCTCAAAGACATAACTGCTGAGACTGTGGCTGAGGCCTTCTTTTCCTCTTGGGTGTCTCGCTTTGGACCTCCTGAAATTCTCACAACCGACAGGGGCAGGCAGTTTGAGTCCTCGCTCTTCAAAGCTCTTAGCAAACTACTTGGTGTTCAGAAGTGTCGTACAACTGGATACCACCCTCAAGCTAATGGGATGATCGAAGAATTGCACCGCCCATTGAAAAGTGCAATCAAATGCCATGCTACTGAGCGTTGGACAGAAGTACTCCCTATCATCTTACTAGGTCTACGAGCTTCTCTTAAAGAAGATATTCTGTGTACCCCAGCTGAATTAGTTTTTAGAACCACTATTCGACTGCCAGGGGAGATGTTTGACTCTTCCAAGCCAGACGATGATGTTGTGAATTTTGTTTCGAAACTTAAGTCTCACATGCAATCACTTCACCCTAAACCACCAAAACACCATGGCAAACGTCCAATTTTTATCCATCCAGGACTGTTGGAAGCAACACATGTTTTTCTTCGCCGAGACATGTTATGTCGTCCACTTCAACAACCCTATGATGGCCCTTTCAAAGTCTTACAAAGGAAGGATAAAGTGTTTTTCCTTCACATCAATGGTAAACGGGTATCTGTATCTATTGATAGATGCAAACCTGCCTTCTTTTTTAACACTCAGGACTTGCAACTACCTCAAACCAAGAATGAAACACCTGCTACTGTGGAACCTAATGCAACAGCTTCAACACCTGCTACTGTGGAATCTGATCCAACAGCTTCAACGCCTACCCAGCCATCTACACGTTCTGGTCGCAAAGTTCATTTTCCATCTAGGTATCGTTGACACTGGAGGGAGTATGCAGCGACCTTACAGCTCAACATAACGACTCCAAAACTGAACTGAATTGATCTGTTATTATTGTAGCGTGCCTGGTTCCATGTGTTGTAGTTCTTGAAAGCTTACCTCTTAATTGCTCATTTAATCTTTAAAGTTAATAAATGTTATTGTTATTTAATTCAACCGTGTTGTAGTGAAGAATGCCTAACCACGCAACGCGGCAGTGGTGACCCCTTTTGGACTTAAAAACACGTATGCTATTCTGTTCTACTGGCGAATGTAATACAAATTCTTCTACTACGGATGATGAGTACGTAGCGAAAGATTTTTTTTTTCCCTCCTTCTCCTCAAGGCCACTTGAAGCATCTGCTCGGAGATTCGTTTCGCTTCCTGCTTATTCAACAATATGACTAGTGAAACCGTTGAAGTCGCTCGTATTGCGTTGCGGCTGCCGCCGTTTTGGAAATCCAACGTTCGTCTATGGATTGCGCAATGCGACCATGCATTCACATTCAGTGGTATCTCCAGTGATGATACTAAGTATTCTGCTTTGGTTGCGAACCTGGATGCTGAAACTCTCTCCTACGTGTCGGACATTGTGTTAAGCCCTCCGAACAGTGACAAATATCACACTCTCTCGCAGCGGCTCATCACCCAATTTAGCGACTCGGAGACTCAAAAAATTAAGAAACTGCTTACTGACCTTCAGCTAGGAGATGAGAAGCCCAGCCACCTGTTGCGAAAAATGAAAGAGCTGTCTAATGGCCAACTCCAGGATGACTTTCTGCAAAGTTTGTGGCTTCAAAGAATGCCACCACATATCCAGACTGTTTTATCTGCATCCTCAGAGCCTTTGGATAAACTGGCTATCATCGCTGATAAGGTTTCTGAGGTTGTTGGTTCATCCTCAACTATCTGTGCTGCCACAACTGTTTCTCCACCATCCCAGTCATCTTCATGCAGTGTTCAGCCAACCATGGACTCTCTCGCCAGGCAGATCCAAGAGCTGTCTCTACGAGTTGCTGAACTGACAAGAGAGCGCAATTCCTCTCGCCACCAACGATATAGTTCTGACCGCCGGAGATCACATTCACGCTCTAGGAGTGTCAATAGAGGAAGTGGCATCTGCTACTATCATCGCCGTTATAAAGAGCAGGCCCGCAAGTGTGTATCACCTTGTGCATTTGTTCAAAAAAACGAGTAAGCTCTGTCATAGCTGGAAAAGCAGAGCCCTCGAAACATACCAGCCGGTTATTTTTATTAGACCGCAAGTCTGGCCAGAAATTCCTCATAGACTCTGGAAGTGAAATCTGTGTCATCCCACCCTCTCCAACTATGAATAAATCACCTCAGTCTAACTTCTCCTTATTTGCTGCTAATAATACCAAAATTCCAGCCTATGGTATGGTCCGTAAAGAACTGAACCTGGGTCTGAGGCGACCTTTTATCTGGACTTTCATAATTGCTGATGTATCATCTCCTATAATTGGTGCTGATTTTCTAAAGCACTTCAACCTTTTAATCGACCTTAAGAAAAAAAGGTTGGTGGATGTGGAAACGTCTCTTTTCACTTCTTGTGTTTTTTCAAATATTGTACAGCCCTCAATCCTCACTGTAGATGCAAACATCAGTTTTAAAAACATCTTATCGGAATATCCAGACCTCAGCAACCCTTCTTTAATTTCCAAATCAGCATCACATGGCACAGTCCACCATATTATTACTACTGGCCCACCAGTCACTGCCAAGCCTAGAAGGCTACACCCTAAACTGTATGATGCAGTGAAGGTAGAATTTGAATTTCTTCTTGCTCAAGGCATTATTAGACCTTCCAAAAGTCCCTGGAGTTCTCCTCTTCATGTTGTGCCCAAATCTGACTCTACAGTTAGACCTGTTGGGGATTACAGGCAGCTGAATTCTGTTACTGAGTTCGACAGCTACCCCATGCCTTATTTGAATGACTTTGCTCATGCACTACATGGCAAGAAGATATTTTCCAAAATAGACATTTTTAAGGCATTCCACCAAATCCCTATAGCTGAGTGTGATATTCCTAAGACAGCTGTAACAACTCCATGGGGTCTTTACGAATATACCCATTTGTGTTTTGGCCTTGTGAATGCACCACAAACCTTTATGCGATTCATGCATGAAGTACTAAGAGGACTTCCTTTTTTGTTTTGTCTACTTGGATGATATTTTGTGCTACTCAGAAAATGCTGAGGAGCATCGTTCTCACTTAAGAACTATATTCCAAAGACTGAGCTCATATGGTTTAAAACTAAATATCTCTAAATGTGTATTTGGTGTGACTGAACTCATTTTCCTTGGCCACCTTATCACTCCTGATGGCATTAAGCCATTGCCTGAAAAAGTTCAAGCAGTTCTTGATTACAAACAACCAGAGACTGTTGGCTCTCTGAGAAAATTTTTAGGACTGTTAAATTTTTATAGACGTTTCTTGCCCAAAGCAGCTGAAGAACAGTATCTTTTAAGTGAATTTTTAAAGGTTATAAAGGTAAGAAGGACTCAAAGCCTTTAAACTGGTCTTCTGAGGCAATTACAGCATTTCAGAGGTGTAAACAAGCTCTTGCTGATGCTGCACTTCTTGCTCATCCTTCACCTTCTGCCCCGCTTGCTCTTCATGTGGACGCCTCTGATTATGCCATAGGAGGTGCACTTCACCAAGTTGTGGACTCTGAGCTACAGCCATTGGCTTTCTTTTCCAGAAAACTTACTTCATCTGAAAAGTCTTACAGTGCCTACGACCGTGAACTCCTTGCTATCTACTCGGCTATCCGTCACTTTCGGTATATGCTGGAAGCTAGAGATTTCACAGTGTTTACTGACCACAAGCCCCTCACTTATGCTTTTAGGCAAAAAAGTGACAAGTGTTCTCCACGGCAGATCCGTCAGCTGGATTTCATCTCTCAGTTCACCACAAATATTGTACACATTCCAGGATCTGACAATATTGCTGCTGATGTTCTCTCTCGTGTTTCTGCAATCACCTTCCCAAGTCAAATTGACTATGACTGTATTGCTGAGACACAACAGACTGATCAGGAGCTTCACACCCTAATAGCATCTGGAACTTCCTTGGAACTCAAAAAGGTAACTTTTCCCAATTCGTCTACTGAAATTATGTGTGATCTATCAACGGGCACAGCCAGACCCTACATCCCAAAACAGCATCGCCAAGATGTTTTCTCTGCTATGCATAATTTATCCCATCCTGGCATACGTCGATCAGTGCATTTGATGAAGCAGCGTTTTGTTTGGCCATCGATCTCATCAGATGTAGCTAAGTGGGCAAGACACTGCCTAGCTTGCCAAAAATCCAAAATTCATCGTCATACTAGATCACCTCTTTCATCATTTCAAGAACCTTCCCAACGTTTTGATCATGTTCATCTGGATCTCATTGGACCTCTACCTCCATCAAATGGCTACACCTATTGCCTGACAATGATTGACCGTTTTTCGAAATGGCCAGAGGCCCAACCTCTCAAAGACATAACTGCTGAGACTGTGGCTGAGGCCTTCTTTTCCTCTTGGGTGTCTCGCTTTGGACCTCCTGAAATTCTCACAACCGACAGGGGCAGGCAGTTTGAGTCCTCGCTCTTCAAAGCTCTTAGCAAACTACTTGGTGTTCAGAAGTGTCGTACAACTGGATACCACCCTCAAGCTAATGGGATGATCGAAGAATTGCACCGCCCATTGAAAAGTGCAATCAAATGCCATGCTACTGAGCGTTGGACAGAAGTACTCCCTATCATCTTACTAGGTCTACGAGCTTCTCTTAAAGAAGATATTCTGTGTACCCCAGCTGAATTAGTTTTTAGAACCACTATTCGACTGCCAGGGGAGATGTTTGACTCTTCCAAGCCAGACGATGATGTTGTGAATTTTGTTTCGAAACTTAAGTCTCACATGCAATCACTTCACCCTAAACCACCAAAACACCATGGCAAACGTCCAATTTTTATCCATCCAGGACTGACTGGAAGCAACACATGTTTTTCTTCGCCGAGACATGTTATGTCGTCCACTTCAACAACCCTATGATGGCCCTTTCAAAGTCTTACAAAGGAAGGATAAAGTGTTTTTCCTTCACATCAATGGTAAACGGGTATCTGTATCTATTGATAGATGCAAACCTGCCTTCTTTTTTAACACTCAGGACTTGCAACTACCTCAAACCAAGAATGAAACACCTGCTACTGTGGAACCTAATGCAACAGCTTCAACACCTGCTACTGTGGAATCTGATCCAACAGCTTCAACGCCTACCCAGCCATCTACACGTTCTGGTCGCAAAGTTCATTTTCCATCTAGGTATCGTTGACACTGGAAGGGGAGTATGCAGCGACCTTACAGCTCAACATAACGACTCCAAAACTGAACTGAATTGATCTGTTATTATTGTAGCGTGCCTGGTTCCATGTGTTGTAGTTCTTGAAAGCTTACCTCTTAATTGCTCATTTAATCTTTAAAGTTAATAAATGTTATTGTTATTTAATTCAACCGTGTTGTAGTGAAGAATGCCAATAAATGCATCAGAAAGTATTATTAACGTATTACACATCCAGATAAAATTTATTTACGCTATTTTTAGCGTTTATTATACAAAATTTGTAACAATGTGTTACTTTTGCTGAGCAGGTAGGTGTTTTCAAAAATCGACCCAAAAGAAAGTTACGGGGCGTCATAAATAATAATAACAATAATAAAAAAATCAGCAATTATATCTAAAGACTTAAAATTTAGCAAACATGGTTTTTTCGTTCAGCTGAGTTATGTAAAAAGCTCTTTTTTTCGTTTAATTTATACAATTCACGTAAAATTAACTCATTAAAAACTTCTTTATCCTTCAGTCTGTATTTTTTAATTTTTAAATTCACTCGTGCGAAGAACGGGTATACGAGCTAGTAGAGACACAAATAATGCGACAAAGGTTTGCACTATTGCAAACCTGTGACTAACTTTATACCTAAAAAATGAATAAATTAAAGGAAAACTGTATCCTGAAGTACTTAAAACAAAAGCAGTTTTACTTGAGAATTATTTAACCAAAACAGAGATTTAAGAAACACGATATATTTTTCGTGATACAGTTGTGGACTACATTCTCTCTATTTAGCCCTTCAGGGCTCTTCTTTTATTCACTTTTCCCTCAAAATTTAGAGATTAAATTATTTTGATATGAAATAAATTAAAATTTTCAAGTTGAAATTTTTATATTTTTACCTATGGTCTGTTCAGCCAAACAGCAAAAAAAAAAAAAAAAAAAAAAAAAAAAAAAAAACTAAAGCAAATAAATCTAAAATTTCTCTAAAATTAATCTGGCATTGTTTCGGTCTTTAATAAACATGGCTGCGCTCATAAAGGTTGCATGCTTTTTACCATTTTTTAGACCATTACGAAAGGTAAACTTTTAAAATTGTTTGGGTTTTTATTCAAATTTTTGTCGATTGAGGTAAACTCTTTGAATGACATTAATTATTTCTGAAGAATTCCTTTAACTTTGAAAGTTAGTTGTCATGTTTATGTAAATACGATGTTTGTTATTTTGATTTGTGTGTCAAAATTCTAATGTTAAGTATCTCTGATTATGATTAAAAACATTGGAGATACTAACAAATGTTCCTAAATATTTGATGTTAAATGCTGTCATTTCAAAATGTTTCCTGTAAATTGAAATGCATGAATAAGGCATTACCGGTGATCTCCTGCTCGCCGGTAAAAGCTTAAAAAATGCCGAAAAATATTCATTATCCTCATTCATTACTTGATATTAATCATAATATACTTTCCAAGGTACATGAAATTTTGCACATGGAATCATATGCTTGGTATTGATGCTTTTTTTGGGGTATTATATTGTTATTGCATCATACACACACATCTCTCAAATAGAACGTTATTACATTCCTGTTCCAGAAACTGTATTGCGATAACTTCGAAAAGTTATTTTAGCATGCTTATTTTTGGAAAAGTTATTATTACTGAAATGAAGGGATTTTTTTTCATTCTGTTTATTACAAATTAGATAATTTCTAAACTTGGTTTGTTTGCCAAAATGTGCATGTTTAAATTTTATTTAAAAAGTCATTTTAGATGAATAATTTATATATACACTTATGTAAGGTGAGTAATCCAAATACTCATTCCCATATTGAACCTTTTCATCAATAAACATACATTTTAAAAATTAACTAATCAGTTTTATGATATACTTACCTATGATTTTAAATGTAGAGAGAGAGAGATCTACTTCATATATTTATACTATAGATCAAATTATAGGCCACCCCTTGGCAGAAATATTTTTTGAGGCACATTTTTCTAAATCAAAACCAGGGAAACTGTTGTAAAAATAGAGAAAATTTATGACTTAAAGAACAAATTCATGCAAAATTTAGCTTCTAAAAGTATAGTTTTTAAAACTTGTGAAACAGTTCCATGAAAATTTAACTTTTCAAAAATTGGAATTTAAGAACATTCTGCAAAGAAGGAATTGAAGGAGAAAAAATTGAAATTTTTAAGATGCTAAGAACAAATTCATGTAAAATTTAGCTTCTACAAGTGGGAAATTAAGAGCATTCTAATAAAAATAAATTGATATTGAAAGAACAAAAATGGAATTTTTTTTAAACTTTTGAAAAATTAAAAACATTCTGAAAAAAAGAAATTTTTACGACTTAAAAACAAATATAATTTAGTTCCTTAAAAAGATATTAAGCTCATTCTAAAATTACTCAAATGACTTTTGCCTACGCTTTTGCATTATGCAGATTCTTTCCTCCTTTCAAATTTCGTATCCATCAATTGCACTTTTTCTTTCTCTCTAAATCACATTTCCAAATTTAGGGCATTTTTTACCTTGCACCAATCACTTCATTTACACACCATTAAATAATTACCCCTTTCTTCCAAAGAATTATAAAAAATCTGCAAAACCCTGCTTTTGATTCATTCTAAACCTGGGGTCAGCAACCTGTGACACATGCCTAATTCTCAGTGGCACTCTGCTCTACTCTACAAATTTGCAATGGATGGAACTGGGTATCAAAATTACCTATGGCGGTTGGTATCCACCTATATGGTGCCACACTAAGATGAGATACCAACTCCCGGAGAATGTACCAGGTCTACATTGCAAAACACCGATCTGCAGCTCAATTAGAAATAAGAAAAATTATATGTTGCCAAGTTTGGCTTCTCTCTCTCTCTCATTGTGGATGAAACTGATAAGTATTATTTTTTCAATAATATATTATTCTGTGTGCATAAGTAATTTAAATAAATACGTATTAGAGTGTAATAAGATTTATTCTGTACTTTTTTTTATTATTATTGTAGGTGCAACTGTCTCTGAAACAGCTTAGAAGATATCCTTTTCATCTTCAAAATCTAGAAAGATGTACTTATTATCAGGTGCAATGCTAGTTTTTACTCTTATATTCTTTTCCTATATTTTCTCATTTTGGCAGAGTAATAATATTCTTTATTATAGACCTTTCTTTTTGAAGTTGGTAAGTTTTGACTGTGATTTATTGTGTTCTGGCAACCTTTGCTAAGTCTTAAGAATTCTGGTAACCTATAAGTATCCTATTATAAATAAAACCTAAATTATCATTTTGATTTTTCTATTATTTTTCTGTCAAGTGACATAAGAATCACTGCCTATCAGTTTTGCAGTAAAATGAAAATCAAATGTTCTTAGAACCCAATGAAGGAAATAAAAAGTAACTTGATTCTAATCTTTGTGGCCTTTTTTTGTTTGTTCTAAATTATTAGCAATCACATGTCACATGTATTCCAAATTTATATAATTATACATAAATTTAAATGCTATGTGCTTTTTTTACTGGCACATTTTAACCAATTAATTAAAAAAAAAATTATTATTAATTTTGATTTTACTTACAAAGGTAGTTGAGCTGATCATAAATTTGTAGTTATTAGAAAATAGTTACATACTTCAATTATATTATTACAGAGTATTTAAATTTTTTGTATGCAGTTAGTTAAAATGAAAAATTTTTGATTTTGGCTGAAATTTTTTAAAATTAAATACAATTTTGAAAAAAAAAAGTATTTACATAATTGCTACCGTCAAAAGAACAAAAATGGTCCATGAAGATTGAAATGAATGTTATCAAATATACGTTTCCTTTTATTTTTAAAACTAAAAATCTGGTTTTTAAAAAGAAGGAAACCTATTTTTTAGTTTTCATATTTGCAATCCCGAGAAGATATTTCACAACAAGATATAAAATTTTTTAACTGTACTGGGATGTTATTTTGCAACTTTCAGTGCCAGATAATTATGTAAGGTATATACAGATGGGTGACAAAATAATACGAACACCTGTGAAAGAGGAGAAAAGCTTTATTAATAGGGAGTTGGACCCCCCTTTGACTGAATTACAGACTGTATGCGACGTGGGATGGACGCATAGAGGTCATGAACAACTTGTAATGGAATATGAAGCTATTCTTCGTGGAGAGCGGTCTCTAATGCCGAAATCATAGAGGGTGGAGGGAATCGAGCACATAGTTTTGACTCCAAATATCCCCACAAATGTTCAATAATATTTAAATCAGGTGACTGAGGGGGCCAATCAAGATGACCTACTTCCCCCTCATGCTCTGCAAACCATTCTTGCACGATTTTAGCAGTGTGGATAGGAGCGTTGTCTTCTTGATAAAGTGGGCATTCTCCGGGAAATGAAGTCTGGACAAATGGATGCACCTGATCCCCCAGGATATTGACATAGTGGGCAGCTTTAACCTTGCGATGCAGAGTAACAAGTGGTCGCCCCCCATACCATAAGGGACCCACCTCCATGCTTAACAGTCGGCACAATGCATTCAGGAGCAAATGCTTCTTTGGGCGTTCTCCACACATAAACGCGTCCGGTGGTTTGGAATAGGGTGAACGTCGATTCATCTGACCAGATGACTTGTTGCCACTGTTGTGGGGTCCACTGTCTGTGTGTTCTACACCACTGGTGTCACTGTAAAGCATGACGTGCTGTTACCAATGGTTTACGAATTCCAATTCTTCCATACAAGTTCGAAGCATGAAGTTCCCTTTGGACGGTTCTTGCTGAAATAGGGTTATGAAGATGACTATTCACCTCAGACGTTATCTGGGATAGCGATTGCTTGCGCTTTCGGGCCACTATGCGGGTTAAGACTCTTTTATCCCTGTCGGTAAGCTTTCTTTTCCATCCACTGTTGGGCTTGCCAGACGTCACATTCCCGCATTTCTTGTATGCTGTCATAATGGCAGATACAGTACTCCTTGCACGCCCCAAATAAATGGTTGTTTCCGTCACCGAGCAACCAGCGCACCTCATTCCAACAATCATACCTTTTTCGAACTCTGACAGGTCCGTCATTATTGCGTTTTTCAGAAATTACAATTGACGCGTGCAACACCTATCGCAGCTGTTGAGCGACTGATACTTTACCTTTCGAATCCGCTAGGCGGCGGACTGCAATGCTAACTGACATGCGCGTTGTGCGTCTTTGAAATGGGCCATGCCTTTTTCACGTGTGTTTGTATTATTTTGTCACCCATCTGTATGAACTCTTGAGAAATAAATTTATTTTAATGACTGTATTATTGTAGGTAATTTTATCACATTTAAGTCTATTGCACCTTATTATGTTGTCTCATTACATCACATTATGAGTTTACAAATCCTTTCACATGACATTTTTCTTCCTTTATGTGTTTTGAAATATTTTATGCACATTTTTTAATGTTCTTTTGGTATCCATTAAGTACTGGTGTAGGTATTTTTGTTATTGCGCTGTCGTAACTACACAAAGAAATATCTTTAATACTACTATTAACATAATATATTGTTCTTTCACAATGTTGAAAAGGTTCACATATTTAATAAACAGGTTCTTTCCGAGTAATATATTATATAATTCTATAATTATTCAGTGATTACTTGATTTAATTAACAAGAAATAATTAGCATATGTAAAAACCACTATAACACATTTTAAATTCACAAAGAAATACAAATCTATAGTCTCAATATTGTATTAAATGAATAAAATTGCACATTGTCTCAAGTTTTGACTTATCCTCCATTGTTCCTGTGCATCATCATTGTATAGACTAGGAAGACCCATCTGGAACTTTTATCTCAAAATGATCATTGTAGACTTTTGGATTTTTCTAGATCCATCTATTTTTGTTGCCAAAATCACTTCTATTGATTTACAGCTATTGAAAGAATAATCTTCCATGGCATGTAAACAATTTTCTGGCCATAATATTTTGATTGAGAAGCAAACAGAGTCCAAAATTTCCATAATATGTAATTTGTTTTCAATCTTCTGTTTAAGAAACAGATTTATTTAAAAAGACATGCTTATTTCTATCATTTCTGTTATTTATTATTAACACAAATTATCAATTTTCATTTTATTTATTTATTTATTGTTTGTAGAATATGGTTAAGAATTATTGCTTTTAGTGAAAATAAAAACTGAAAACAACTGAGTTTGGATTTTGCAAAAACCAAATACTCACTAGTTTCTGCATTGTTCATAAAACTAGCTCTTAAAGCTCTTATTTTAGTATGGTGTGAAAGTAACATATCTGCTCAAGGATCATACTAATCATCTAATCATGATATAAAACTATAAAATAAATCTCCATAAATTTATTTTGCTGCTGTTGTGCAGTTCCTGAAAATAAATTTTGTAATCTGGCTTTCATTTATACATATAAAATCATCAATATACAGTTATTGGTTTGTAAATGATAGTTTCATTGTTTTAACAATATGCAGCAATCAAGAAAAACTTTTTTTAAAAAAATTAAACTACATTTCATATAATTAAAGTTAATGAATAAGTTTGATTAGTATTTGGGTTTTTGATCATAATTAAAACATTCAGGATTATATGTTTCTATTGACATTACATTATTTATTTGACATTTTTTTTTTTTGTATTTACCTCATAACTAATTTTTTGTATTCATTATGAATTTGCTAATTTTTTAGCTTTATCTCTCTTTTTAAATGATTTTAATTAATGACAGGTTATTGTATTATTATTTTTTTTAATAATGTATATATTTAAATATCTTTTTTTAGGTTCGTTTTTATTCTGCTCCAGAGCGGAAAGGCCTATTCACTCGAATAGTGGAAAACATAAAAGAAGATATAAACAGAAACAAAGAAATGAAGGTATTATTCTTTTCTCTTTTCCTAAAGCAAGAGTATACTTATGAAGTATTAGTTAATCTATTATGTGATCGATCCTTTTCTTTGCAGTGCTTAACTTATAATAAAAAGATTTTAAAATACTCTGCTGTTAAAAACTAAGAGAATTTTCTCTTTCCAGATTGCTTAACTTTACATATTTTTATATACTTAGATGTGTGCTTAGTTTGATAAATAATAATAATAAATATTTTAATTATGATGTACAAGTATTATGATAGACATGTTCTATTTAGCTGTTATAATACACACTCATAGTCATTTGTGTGTACAGCTCTTTTGCATTGGGAAAAAAAAGTAACTTGCATACTTTTGCAACCTATTGGCGACATTATATGAAACAAAGCACATGATTGCCAATTCAGGGCCTATGATATGTACAAATTTGGGGTTGCTAACTTGGCGAGCTATCTTGAATGTTGGCAATTATTGTGATAATACATAAGTACAAAAAAAGATTAGTAAATGGAATAAAGGTGCAGGAGTAATAAAGGGTATAGGCCCCTCTTACTGTTATGCATTATTCACAATGGGCATCTGTGCTGGAAATAGTTTTGAGTCCTGATGGCAGTCGGCTGTTCTCCTGTAGCAAAGCTGTTTTCTGGTTCTGGGATGGAGAAGGCAAGTTGCAATGATCCAGCAGGTGATTACATTCAAGAAATATCCTTAATTTTTTTAGAAATTAGCCAAAGGAGTTCCATGTCTGTAAATGTTGTCATCCTTGAAAATGAAATCAAGCCAACTGCACTCCTTAGAAAGGTGAACATATGGCTACAAGATTTCATTCCTACACTTTACTGTTCTATCAAACACACGGAAGTTTTTGTCTAACATGATGGCGACACCATAAAACTCTCTTGCCCCTCTTTCAGTTGTTGAAAGCTATGTAATTGTTTCCGACTCTTTCTAGGCAAAGGTACATTATTCATTGTTTGTTTTAAATTTGGACCATTAGTGAATAGAACAGTCTTTTATTGACCCACATGCTCTAATGGTATTGCTCTCTACATCATGCTGAATGTGCTCTTTTGATGCACATAAGTGAGGGGGAAGCAAAAAGCAGTTTTTGCTAAACAGACCTCTCTTGTGTAGCCGTCTGGAAAGTGTAACCTTTAAAATTTGGGTTCCTATGACAGCATGAATTATCTTAAATGAAGTAGTTGCCAAGGGTTGAACAAAAGTAGGACTTGACTTTGGAATTTATGTATATGAGACATGTTCAAACAAAAGTAGTTTGAAGCATCACATGTGAACAGTTTTCAATGTTTTCATGAAACCTGCGATACTAAAGGTGTATGTGCCACACACATACATGCACAAGCAGATTTGGGATAACTGAATTCATAAGGATGTGGCATTAATTTAAAAATGGTTGGTGTAAATGCAACTGCATTCAAAATGGATCAGTAAGCTGTAATAAAAATTTTTGACATTGGAAGGGTGTAAGCTGAAATGGGCCTGAGTTTACAGTATTCGTTGTGTTACAAGAATGACAGTTATGACTTTCTGCAGCACATAGAGGTAGGGGAGGAAACCTGGTGTCACTACTTCCAACCAAAAGCGAAGTCCGCCAGCATGCAATGGAAGCATCCCAACTCACCTAGGTTAAAAAAATTCAAAGCTCATCATTCAGCGAGAAAGGTGATGTTGAGGGCTTTTTTAGACATGCAGGTACCCCTATTACTGGAGTTTAAGGAGCTGGACATCTCCATCAGTGCACTGATATACCCAAACACTGCATATGCTGCACCATATGCTGCATAAGGCTATTAAAAACAAACATCAAGGTATGCTTTTGTCAGGTGTCATCATTCTACATTTCAATGCAAGGCCGCATGTATCCAAGGTGTGTGTTGAGGCACTGACCCATAAAAATTGGGAAGTTCTGGAACATCCAATGTGCAGTCCAGATCTTTTACCTTGCGATTATCACATCTTTGGACCTCTGAAGAAAAGCTTGATGGGTTAATGATTTTACTCTGATGACGTGAAGGCTGCAGTTTTGAACTGGTTTCCACGATCAACCAACATCGTTCTTTGTGGACGGAATTCGTAACCTTTCTAAGCAGTGGGATGCCTGCCTAAATGCCATGGATGGTTTCTTTTAACAAACTTTGTATGCATTTCACTCATTAAATATTGTTGTTTCTATCATATGTATTTGTTTCATTTCTATCTTTACGCATTTCATATGTACACACCTTGAATTATTTTCATTTGAACATTTCATTTCTTATATGTATATAAATCATGTGTCCTAATAAAAGTGAAATTTCATGCAAAAGGAACCACTTAATTTTTACATTATTTATTTTAGGAAAACTTAAAGAAATTCAGAGAGGAAGCTGAAAAATATGAAAAGTCTGAGGCTCTACAAAAAGCACGGCAAAAATATGTAAGTTTTTTTCTGCTGTGTGTTTTTACATTTGCATAAATTTGTTTCTTTTATTATTTTTCATTTTTGAAATATTTTTTTGTAATCTGTAGAAATTAATAGAGAAGGAAACATACAGAAGCTCTGAACAAATAAAAGAACAGTTTTCATCCCTGAAAGGAAAAATTAAAGAAGTGAGTAGCTGAAATCATCTACCAGTATTTTTATGTGATTTTTATTTTCTATGAATGTGTTAGTAGTTTGTATGCAGTTAAAATTTGCATCATGCAAACTGACTAATTTTTTTTTTCAAATAAAATATGCTAGAATGAGTTTTCATTTTCTTCTACTGTTATAATGTCATGGTGTGATTCATGTGGCACAAATTTGACAGTGGTGACATCTTTTATATTGATGATATGATTGGTGCACATCAGGGGTCAGCAACCTAAGGCATGCATTCCAGGCAGTAATTCCCAGTGGCACTCCCCACCACTATAAAAAAATTATAACACATAGTTAAATTCCTTTGTCTCCACTCTCTGTGCTTCGGACAATTTTACTTTAAAGTTTATTTCTCATTTTCAATTCTCTGCTGTAAAACGATTTGCTGAATCAGCCTGCATGTAGTTTGTGTGCTTTATGTAAAAGAGAAAGAAAAAAAACACATTCTATTTTTAAATGTGACTCAGTGTTAAAAATTCAACACAAATCAAAATGATTGTGTTGTTAAAATAAGCATCAATCATTGTTATATAATGAATAAAAAAGAAAGTAGCTTGTCCTTTTACCACCAAAAGCTTGAGCAACAACGGTGAAAGAAAAAACAAATGTCTTGGAAATAAATCGAAATTCTGCTTAGCAAATGTTTTGCAGCAGAAACATAATATAATCAAAAATGGCTATTCTATTAGCATGCATAATTTGGAGTGAAAATAAATTCAGTGAAAAAACCTCTTGTGGGATAATTAAGTTCAGGATTTTATTTTGTAGCAAATGCCCTTTTAAATCGATACTAAGAGAAACCACAATTTTATGAGTATTATGTCAAAGAAGTCATAATGATTTTATTTTATACTTTAGTTGCAAATCAAGCCAATAGAAATAGATATTAGGATTCAATATTATTTTTTATATGTATTTTTCTTATGTTCTCTTTTTTTTTTTTTTTTTGAGTGGATGGAAGTTGATAGTTTTGAATTGGAATTTATTGAACTAATATCTTGAGACTTGTGAAACAAAATTAACAGAATTATGGAAAAATCTGGAAGTTAGCTCTAATAATAGATCAACAGCAATTTTAAATTGCTGGATGTCATTGCCAGAGCGATTGAATTGTTTGAAGAAAATAGCATAACCTCTGCTTTTGGTTCTACATATATATGTGAACAAATTTTTCTCATATCAAATATATTTTCAATCTATGAATAAATTGTTTAACAGCTGAATATATGCAGAATCATGTATCAAATTGAAAGTCTCAAATTATACAAGGTTCTCATTAAAGTTAGTTTTTTTTATAACTATGTTACATAAACACTTACAATTTATGCTGTTTATTTCTTATTTTTATAGATACGTAACATGTGTAGAACTTTAATTTCTTATTTATATTGAAGAATAATGATCTTTCATGTTTGCTTCTTATTTTAATAATTATTCTTAAAAGATACATACATATATATGTATAAAATTTTAATTCTTTATTTAAGTTGAAGGAATGGTAATATTTTATGTTGTGTATTTTTTTTTGCATAATTAATATATAATAAAACTAAATATGTGTTTTTGACCTCTACTCCCTAACTCTGCATGTATTGCTGCAGAAATCAAATTATTTCAAATGTTCTTTTTTATTGTGCATGGCACATTGAATCATATTGGTTTGGCACACCACAGCTATAAGGTTGCCGACCCCTGGTTTACATGATAAATATTTCACATATAAAAATGAACCAGCATTATATCTTAATGAATACATTAAATGATATTTTAAACTATAGTAGGAAATGAAAACTTAGAAATGGCTTCTTATTAATCTAATTTTAAAAGAAAAGTTGCATGCAATGTGTTAAAAGAATTGAAATAAGATTTTTTCTTTTTAATTTTTTTCTCTTTGTTTTGGTATGACAAGTATGATATAAGAATGTTTCAAGAATTCTTTTATGATAAATAATTTGAAAATTGCACCACATAACTATGAGAAGCATTTATTTACAATAATGAATCATCTTATATGTGAATTCAAAGAATCATTAGACTACTTTCCCATGTGTTAATGATAGTAGTTAGGTGTAAAGCTATTATATCTGTTGTAAAAGAAACTCATAAAATAGTTATATTAAAGTTTTATTATTCAGTTTTGTGATGTGTGTGTGGGAGTGCCACAAAACCATCACCAGATTCATGATTATTATTCTCAAGTTTTTACTGTTTTTTTAACATAATAAAAACACCTCCGAAGAAAAACTATTGTTAAATTTCAATATTAATTGTGTTGCCCTCTTAGAATATAAGTTTTACTTACATCATTCAAAGTTTATTTTTAATATGAATTAAGCTGTAATTTTGAAATTAATTAAGATATGTTGTAAATGTTGGGGCTTAACTTAATTCTTTTATAAAATAGCATTTTTTTATTAAAATGATCTAATTCTTTATCATCAAATAAGTGACTTAGGATTTCTATTCCTTTGTGTAGTTGAAAATCTGTGCTTCATTTATAATAGGTTTAATTTTGTTTAATAAGTCTATAAAAATGAAATAAAAATATGAAATTTAAGAATGATACTTATAATTTCAGAATAAGGATTTCTTAGGACTTTTTTTTTAAAAAAAAAATGTGTTGGTATTTATGTAAATGCTAAGAAATGAAAAATACACTTTAGAAATCTGAATTTTTTTTTTGAAATGATCCAACAGTATTTAGTATTTATTTTAAAATTTGAATTAATTTGTTAGTTGGTCTGTGTGTTATATATACAGTCGACTCTCGATAATTCGAACTTTCGATAATACGAACCTCTCGCTAATTCAAAGTATATGCTCACACACACACACAGCCCCTAGAAAAACTCTTGATATTTCAAACTAAAGCCATATGTTTTGGTACTCTAAATATTTTGAAGTAAACCAGACTACAACACGCGATAATTCGAAGTTATCCTATAAAACTCTCAATAATTCGAACCTTCAATATTATGAAGTTAAATTCACTTCCAGTACCTAATTATTCCACGAGCGGTTTTTTTACTGAACTTATTTTCAGTCCAAATTGTACATGTTGAAAGAATAACTACTTTGTTTATTATATTTCTGGTATTTGCTAAGCAGAATTTTGATTTATTCCTAAGACATCTGTTTTTTATTTTTCCGTTGATATCCTCAAGTTTTAGATAGATAAAGGAAAAACTGCTTTCTTTTTTATTCACTGTGCAGTAATGAGTGATGCTTCATTTTACAAGTATTGCACAATAATTTTGATTTGCGTTGAGTATTTATTACGAATAATGAGTCACATTTAAACAGATGTTTTTTTTTAAAAAATAAAGCACTCCAACTACATTCAAGATAATTCAGCAGAATCGCGTTTTATGGCAGAGAATTGAAAGCGAGAAATAAAACCTTTATTTAAAAATGTAGGAGACAAAGACAGGAGAGACAGGGATTCAACTTTATTCTATTACTTTTTTTTAAAAAGCGGTAATGGGCCACTAAGAATTGCTCCATGTGCCATAGTTGTGTCGACCCTTGCTATTAAGTATACCCCGTAGCTGAGTGGGAACTGTGACTACGCCTTGTGTTCATTTTAGAGATTCCAAAATTTAAATTAAAAATATTATTTTACTAAAGGTGTGGTGATTTATGTTTCCTACCTGTTAATTTCGATAAACCTTGGGCCACTACTTTACACCTCACCTCAGTGTTGACTTATCACGCAAAAGGAACAACATGTCTTCTTTTAAAAAGTACAAGTGCCTAACAATTTCTGAAAAGCAAAAGGTGATAGAATCAGTTGAAGAAGGTGAGAGGAAGGTCGATGTGGCCAAATCATTTGAAATCCCACTATTCTGAAGAATAAAGAGGAAATCTTTAGTGCATCTTCGAGTAGAGTGAGAAAACACATTAGTAAAGGTAATTTTCCACGTCTTGAACAGTTTTTAGTTTCATGGATGAGACAGTGTCGAGGACAGAATATTCCGATGGATGGCTCTTTATTGAAGGAAAAGGCTAAAGCATTCTCCAAAGAATTAGGAATCTAGTTTTCGGCTAGTGAGGGATGGCTTACAAATTTTAAGAAAAGGAATGGGATACTCTTCAAAAAAATGTGCGGAGAAAGCTCAAGTTTCGACATTGACGTTTGTTCTAAGTGGCAGAACTCGCTTTCGGATCTAATAAAGGAGTACGAACCACGTAACATTTTCAACACGGATGAAACCGGGCTCTTTTTCAAGTGTTTGCCAGAAAAAACATTTACATTCAAAAAAGAAAAATGCCATGGAGGAAAACATAGCAAAGAGAGCTTAACTATTTTACTGGCTGTAAACATGGACGGCTCAGAAAAGATTACTCCTCTCGTCATAGGAAAATCTGCAAAACATCGGTGTTTCAAGGGCATAAACTCGTTCCCTACCAAATACCGCTCACACAAGAAGGCATCGATGACCACCGAACTCTTTAATGAATGGTTGGCCTCACTGAACTCGGATATGAAAAGAGAGAAACGACATATTCTCTTATTTTTAGACAACTGTACTGTGCACAATAACGCAGCACCTTTATCAAATGTGAAACTTCAATTTTCCCCTCCAAACTCAACCTCCAAACTTCAGCCACTCTACCAGGGTATCATACATAATTTTAAAACTGTTTATTGGCGTGAAGTCGTTAAAAGCATTTTGGATAGCCTCGAAAACAAGCAGAATGTAACTACTTTTTCTCTTTTAACAGCTTTGATCATCATTAACAAGGCTTGGAGAGCTGTTATTCCTTTGACAATTCACAGCTGTTTTAAAAAGTCAGGCTTCCCCTCGCCAAATCTGCTTGATGTGGACAATGCACTCACCGAATTTAATGCTGAACCATTCCTTTGGGAAGCTCTTCATAACAAGATTTGACATTTGACGACTATGTGTTGGTTGACATGGACATTGCTGTATTGGGAGTTCTATCTGATGCTGAAATTGTGACTTTGGACCACAATAATACAGAAAGTGATGAAGACGAATTGGAGGAGTTGACTCCGGTAACTCTGTCAGAAGCTAAAGTGTCACTAAACAAACTACGCAACTTTCCCCTTCAAAATCATGTTGATGCAGACATTTTACAGGCTTCATTTGTTCTAGAAAAATCTATTGACAAAGTTAGATTGAATGCCTTAAAACAAAAAAAAAGATAACAGATTTTTTCGACAAAAAGTATTAATTATATATAGTATGCATATTCTTTTAATAGTTTTTTTCAAGACATAAGTGTATTCTTTTAATATAGGACTTTTAACTTTTGTTTTATTTTTATACTGTATAAAATGTACTTTAAAAAATTATGTACAATTGTTGCTTTATTACATAGTTTAAATTTAAATGTGTTAGAAAAAAACTTCTCTTCGTGTATTTTGAGAGTTTCTTACTACCCCCTTGATAATTCGAAGTTTTTCATTGGTCCCTCCAACTTCGAATTATCGAGAGTTGACTGTATAACCAAATACAAAAAAAAATCTTACTATTCTTTTACATATTGTTTAGCGGCATTACAGTAACATTAAGGATCATATATATTTATCTTAGATTGTTAATTATATAAAATACAAATAAAAGACAGTTTGTTTGTAGGGATTAGAAGAAGCCCAGAAAAGTGAAATAGGTAAAAGAAGCATGGAAATTACTGAAGAATTGGCAAAATCAGCAAAGATAGCAGCAGAAGCCATAGCAAAACAAGGTGAAGAATTAGGCAAAAAAGCACCAATAAGAGCTGTTGCAGAAGTAAATATTTTTGGCTTTTGTTTGACAGCATGTTTTATTTTTTTAAGAATGTATTATAATATTATCATAAATTAGGGAACCAGTTTAAATGAGAATTATAGAATTGAGAATCTGTAGATACAGCATTAAAAATATGAAAGTAAAACTTTGTCGTTATTCCTTTTTTTTATTCTAACAAAGATTTTACTTTTTAATTTTTCTGTTATTAAGACATAAAGCTGCTTGTTGAAAAGGAATTGAGAAACAATTATATATTATTTTTATAAATGGAAGTAAAATCATTAAAATTTTCTTTTAACATTTTAAACATTAAAAATCAATGTTTTTTAAATATGAATATTATAGTTTTTAAATTTGTAATTATGTTTTAACTTTTCTCAGGCATTTTAAAAATTTAAATTCCATGAAATAAGTAATGGTAAAAAATATCAATGAAAAAATTCAATACTTTTTAAAGAAATAAAAATTTTAAATTTTCATTTGTTCTTTTTTATAAATACCTTCTGAATTGAATAAAATCTCGATATATTTTTGGAGGAAGGAAATGTGTTTTTATGTTGTGTAATTTTTTTATTACTATAAATGTAGCTGTTTATCTCTGTATAATAAATGCTTAAATTTGATTTTTAGTATAAAATATTCATTTTATTCTGTCTCATATATATTAAAAAACTTAAGTACATTAAAAAAAATTTTCTACAACTATTAGGGTGTAAAAACTGTAAAAGAACAGATAGAAGAAGCACAAATGACTGGTTCAAGAGTTTATCAACCTCCTGGTTAGTATTTTGAAGTTATATGTGGGTTTGTTTTTTCTCTTTTTATACAGTTTAATGACTGTTTCTATTTAGTTTTATACATAATTAATTTTATAAATATTTTTGCAGCCACTCTACACATGAGGAGTGAAAGATCTAGACTGAACAAAGAAGATAAGATCATTGAACCTAACAGGTAAAATTTTAAAAATAAAAAAAGTACCTTAAATTTTAATCTTTTTGTTTTAATTCATCCCACATATTTACCATCTAAATTTGAAAATATTTATATTCTGTAGTGAAGGGGTTAATAAACACCAAGAAGAAACTTAGTAAAATATGGAGACAGAAAGCTTTTAAATCATGGAGGCCATCTAACCAATACTAAATTTGTATTTATTTTCTGTAATATATTAGATATTCTGGTTGCCCATCCGGTATAGTGGTCAGCGATGCTGACTGCTATGTCGTTCAGCCTGGGTTCGAATCCTGGAGAAGACATGGATGTTTGTAAATGTATAGTGCCTTTGCAGCATAGGGGTATTAAATAGCCGTCAAGCCGCCTCTCGGGAGGGTGATGGACAGGGGTGCCCCTGACCACCCCCAGTGTATTCTTCCTCAAAATTGGGGTGAAACTGAGCTAAAATGTTCTGTCACTCAGCCCTTTGCCGATCAGGTGGCATTAGTAACAACAAGAGATATTCTGAAGTATTTCTTTAGTTGAAAAATTTGTATCTTATGTGTAAAAACTTATATATATATATGTTTCAACCTTTATTTTTCATTTCTTCATTTTCTGAGGACCACATTTTATATTTAATTGATTGTAACTTCTTCAACCTTGGTATAACATATGAAAAACCTCCAAGTTTATGAAGAAAAATTAATTTGAGGTTCTAAATGAATATCTTAACTATAATATTTAATTTTTTTATGAACAGATAACAAATTTTGATTGAGTTGAACTATTCAGTACATATTTAGATAATAAATTATAATAATATATGAAAATAGTTGAATTCTTAAAAAAACTGAGAAAGAAATCATGTGTTGGAATACTTATTTAAACATAAGTTTCTGATTTCTTATTTCATTACTTTAAGACTCATACTTAAGTTATAATTATTCCAAAATATCATTAACTTTATCCATTTTATGAACCTATGAATATTGAATGCAAATTATTGAATTCAGTAAAAAAAAAAGTGAGACTAAATTTATTCCATTTACTAATTTATAAGACATTGATTACACCTTAATAAATGTGGGAAAACGATTAAAAGTTATAATTTCCATTTCTAAGATAATCCTATTTAGTGGACACATTTATTTATAACAAACCTGGCAAACTATTTTCATCAAATTGGATAGTAATCCAATACAAAGAAACAAGCTGTTGGTACTTATTCAGCTCATGTTTTTTTTCTCCTGTGTCAAAAATGGGAACTAAGCCTGGAATTAATCTTAATTTTTTTTTACTTTTGAGTAACTATTGTAAGATTTTTAAAATTTTATTTCAGTGAGGCCACAACAGTAGAACTTCATAAAGATTCTAAATGGTTTCAAAGTTGGCAAAATTTTCGTGATAATAATCAGTATGTAAATAGTAAGTAGGATATTTGTTTTTTCTTTGAAAGTGTTTTTATTTCTGTTTATTTTTGCCACTTAAAACTCTCGATTGTTACAATTTGTGTATCAGAACCATATTAAACGGGTTTTCTTTTTAATTTCAAAATTTGTACTTTTTATATTTTTATTCATTATATTCATTCAAAACATTTCACAGTATGAATTGTGTATTCAATACAGAACTCATGTATACTTACTCTTAATGTTTTTGTTGTATCTAGGTTTTATATTTGACTAATAAAAAGAAGAAAATGCTCTTATCAAATTAAAACACTTACTTTTAGTATTAATTATTTATATTACAATATTTTTTTTAGAGGTTTTCGATTGGAAAATGAAGTATGATGAAAGTGATAATCCTGTAGTTAGAGCTTCACGTCTGTTAACTGATAAAGTGACAGACTTATTTGGTAAGCTTGATATAATGCATTTAACAATTTTTTTATTCCTCTTACTTATTTACTTAACTTTCTCCTATTGTTATGTAATATGTGAAGCATAAAGATAGTTATTGACAGTAAACATTAAGGGTTGCAAACTTATAACTGGCACTTTTTCTGTCAGGTCTGAGTGCTATTGAATACCCACTGTGTAGAAGGGCTGATTCTTGTTGAAGCTAAAAATCCTCTTATGGGAGTAATATGGAATTTTTGAGATGGCCCAGTGTTGTTTCTGTCACTTAACCATAGTTAAAAATAAGAAGTCTGTTTAGAAAAGCCCACATGTAGCTTTAAAGTGCAATATTCTTGGGATTTCTTTTACGGGGTGGGGTTGTTAGCCCTACACCTATCCTCCGAACCTAGAGGGCCTGTCCCCTGATATAATTCCCTGAGACAGGGTACCCATTTTAGCCCCTTTCTATGACATGCATGGGCTACGTTGAACTATTCCTGCAGGCCCAGTGGAACAATAATTCAATTTTAATAAAAATTTGCTGCTAATTTAAAAAATTGAAGTTAAACCATTTAACTTTAAAAAAGAGAATTAATAACTAAAACTTTTAAATCTTATTTTTCTTTAAATGACATATGTAATAAAACATTACTTTCAGTCAATATAGATATTTTATCCTCATAATTTTATTTTATATCGTATATTTTATTCAATTTTATATGCTGTCCTAATTAAAATGACTTTTGGATAACGATATGAATTGAAATATTTTTTATTAAATCACTTAAAAAGGGGGGGAAAAGATTTTTTTTAACAGAACAGATTTTGTAAGAAGTTTAGTGACTTTCAACTTGTTAAATATATAAATATCTCCCTTAAAACTATATTTAAATGGCTTGTAAAAGTTTATTTACCACTCATTGCTCTAGACATTTTATCATATTGTTGGGGAAGTGGTCCCTATGTGTTTTTGTCTCAGGAAACCAGACGAGGATGTTGACACAACTCTTTTATTTTCACACTCGGTTGCTCAGGGAGTATGTCGGAACGCTTGCAATGGGCACCGTAATTCTGCGCTCTCGCTCGTCTGATCTCCCACACACACTCTGAAAAACTCTTATGCGTTTCGCTTAATGCACTTATTCACCGCCGCACGGCGCCCACTGCGCATGCCTGAACATACCCCCCGGCCTTGCAATATTAATATTCAACAATAGCAATACAGTTTCACAATTGTTTTCAAAATTATTATATATATAAAAGGTACTATAAATTTTCAGTAAAAAAAAAGTTAAAATTACAATAGCACAATTTAAAGATAAACACATAATTTCTTAAATGGAAATTAACCTTAATTATTTACATCTATAGGTAGAATACAGATCTTAGTTATGGGCCTCTTAAATTCTCCGTTCTTTGTTTTAATTTTGACTGTTCTCACTTTACCATCAGAACCATGATAGACCTCAACGACGCGCCCTAAAAGCCAGTTGCAAACTGGTGTAAAATCCTCCTTTACAATTACCATTGTACCACACATTACATTGTCCTTCTCGATCATCCACTTTCCTCTCTGTTGGAGAGTATTCAGATAATCGGTCCTCCATTTTTTCGAAACTACCTGAATTACCATTGTTGTTCTCTGCCAACGGCTTAATCTATTGTCACTAATATTAATTACTAGGGGCTCAAGAATAGAATTAATTGATCTACCAATCAAGAAATGCACAGGCGTTAATACCTCAAAGTTATCAAAATCATTGTATATTGGTGTAAGGGGTCTGGAATTTAAAATTCCTTCTACCTGGATAATCACTGTTTCAAACTCCTCGTATGTGAGTCGGGATCTTCCCAGTGCTCGCTTGAGGTGATATTTCACTGACTTTATGCCCACCTCCTAAAGACCTCCCATATGTGGGGCCCTTGGTGGAATAAAATTCCATTCAATACCTTCCTCAGTGAAATATGCCGCCAGATTTTGATCTGGAAAGTTAAGGGTCTTATAAAATACCTTTAGTTGAGAATTCGCACCAACAAAATTTGTTGCATTATCCGTAAAAATTTTGGAACATTTTCCTCGCCTAGACATGAGTCTCTTAAGGGTCGCAATTATTGCATCCGAAGTCAAATCGGAAAGAATTTCTAGGTGAATGGCACGTGTCACAAAGCAAATGCAAACACAAACATAAATTTTATTCAAAACGCCCTTTCTCTGGTGTTTGTAAGTTACAAAATATGGACCTCCCAAATCTAGTCCAGTTATACTGAATGGAGGGGCCATATTTACTCTTTCATATGGAAGATTGCCCATTATCTCAATCTTACTGCATTCAGCAGTCCTTGTGGACCAATGTGAAATAATTTCTTATGCAAAGTTATGAAATATATTTTACTCAATTTAGAATTTTTAGCCAGTATAGCTGGATGCTTTTGGCTGTAAGGTATGGAAGCTTTTTCCAGCCTTCCACCAACTCTCAGGATTCCTTTATCATCCTGGAATATATTCAAAGATTTAAGATTACCTGACGGGTCACTTAAGTTAATGCCACTTGTTGAATAGTAAAAGCCGTTAGGTAGCGCTGTTGCAATGAGACACTTCTATTTAGAAGTAGTCTTGTGGCAACAGTCAGTGCATGTATCTTTCTTAAGATGAAAACACTCGTTTTTTCTGAAACATTCTATTGTGAAGTATTCTTGTGAAAAAATGTTAATACTTGTGAACTACGTACATTATTACATGTGAACTATTCTAATCATAGTGAAATGTTCTTCAGCATTGAATTATATCCAATTATATCAAATTGAACTTGGACTTATCATTGAATCAATTTTCTTTCAACAGACAGCAATTCAAAACCGAAACCTTTTAGTCTTAGACCACAATTGTTTACAGTCCGCTAAATTCGTCGCTATTGCTAACATACATAAATTAATGGTCCGATCGCTCGGAGTATCTAAGCATTTAAAGGTTTTATCAGGTTATAGAATTCAAAATTTGTGTTTTCGTTTTGTTGAGGAGTTACTTGTGTGTGACCTACATTCGGCGTTTCTTTGGACGAGTGGATTACTCTATTGGTTTCTTCAGGGTGTTTCTCGGATGGTTAGGTCGGGTGAGTCAGTTCAATTTGTAAACATATTATCTGAATGCTGTTTGTGTGTGCTTTTAGCTTGTTTTATTTCTAAATATAATGCTTTAGTATTTTAATGTGATTTATTTCTGTGAAGATTTATTTAGTGTTCTTTCTGTTTTTTGCATTTGAGTAGTAAAAATCAATGTGATTGGATTCGAATGTAAAAAGCACTTGTGTTACTTATTTTAATTTGATTTAAATATCTATATGAATGGAATTCTTCTGATCAGTAATTGTTCAAAATTTAAATATGAAATCTAAAGCGTGCTTAAACCAGAAAAAGCCATTATATCATCACTAACGCGTTTAAAAAATAAAACGTTACAGGATATTAATGAATTGGATTCTACCGAGCTCAAAATTAGAAAAAATAGGTTTGATGTGATAGGGGAAGAATTGAAAACCCTTTTTGATAATTTATTTAGCCTTGCTAACGATGATGAAATTGAGGGCTATATTTTAGAAAAACAAGAGCTGCTTGATACATGGGAGGAAATGTTAATTTTATTAGAAAGACGGGTCTCGCATCTAAATAAAACAAATAAGAGTACGGAAGTAATTCATACAAGAAATTCTGATTCAACCGAAATTAAACTTCCTACCTTGTCGCTTCCGACATTTTCTGGAGTTATTGATGAATGGTTAACTTTCTCGGATCTGTTTCAAGCAGCCGTTACAAATAATCAAAATTTAACTGGTGCTCAAAAATTACAATATCTCAAAGGGGTTTTAAAAGGAGATGCTCAGAAGATAGTTCAATCACTTCCAATAACAGATGGTAATTTTCAGATTGCTTGGAATCTTTTAAAGGAAAGATATTTTCATAAGCGTGAAATATTGAGTTCTTTAATGAAAAAACTTATGAATATTTCGCCGATAACTTGTGAATCCCATGCTCAAATTCTAAAGTTAGTCGATTCGACTAAAGAATGCGTTCGATTATTGGAGACTTTAGATCTCAAGGTCGAGGGCACAGCAGACATAATTCTAATGTTTATCATTCAATTTAAGTTAGACTCAACCACAAGAGGTTGGTGGGAAAGGTCTCTAGATAATGAAAAATTCCTTCGCTCAGCGAGCTTTTTACAATTTCTTTCGAATCATGCTAGATCACTTATGACTGAAGGTTATGGAGTTAAAAGAAACATTAGTAACAAGAAAGTAACACTAGTTGCTTCAGGTTCCCAACTGCATTGTTCTTACTGTCAAAGCAATCATAATTTAAATAAATGTGATGCATTTCTAAATCTTTCTGTTCAAAAAAAGAGTGAATTTTGTAAAATCGAATAACATTTGTTTCAATTGTTTGACTAAATTTCATAGGAAGTCTGCTTGTAAAAGCACTAATAAGTGTCGAAAATGTGGGAAATCGCATCACACATTGTTACATTTTATGACTCCCAGTGAGCCAAATTCTTCCATTCCTAGAGAGGATAATAATTCAGTACTTTCAGCTTCAGCGAAAGTGTTTCACCCAGTTGTGTTTGATGCTACTAATACTGATACAGGTCCAAATCCTCCTAATGTAAATAATCCAAGTATAACTTCCTGTTCAGGGTTCGATTCCAATTCTCAGGTGCTTCTATGTACTGCACTAGTCAATGTTTGTGATTCTTTCGGTGGAACTCGGTTGTGTCGTGTTCTTCTTGACCCGGGAAGCCAGGCTTGCTTAATTACTAGTAGTTGTTTGGAAAGACTTGGATTGCCTAGGAAGCGAACAAATGTGCGCATTTCATGCCTTGGAGCATCAGATACTCGAACTAATGGTATTTCGGAGATTAAGTTTACACCTCATTTTACATCTAATATTTCGTTTGTAACTTCAGTATATGTAGTTAATAAGATTGTAGGTCAACTTCCACATTTCAGTTTAGATTCTTCTTGGTCTGAGCCTTTTAGTGATTTGAAGTTAGCTGATCCTACTTTTTTTTTAAGAGTGGTCCTATCGATATTCTCATTGGTGTAAACATAGCTCTTCCTATGCTAAAGGGTCAATCTCTTTCCCTTGGGGACAATAAACCATTTGCAGTTCGTTCAGATTTAGGGTGGATAGTCGCAGGAAATGTTCCTTCTGAAGAGATGTTTTCTTCAATTGCGGTTAATAGCATCCAGGTAGTAACTGACGAGTTAGTGAGTAACTTTTGGAAGTTAGATTCAGTACCTGAAGCTAACTTATTGACTAGTGAAGAAAGGGCATGTGAAGATCATTTCATAGATACTCATGTTAGAAATGAGGATGGACGATATGTAGTGCGATTACCATTTCATTCATCACCATCTAAATTAGGAGATTCGAGAGAATCAGCTATTCGAAGATTAAAATCATTAGAACATTCACTAATCAAGAAACCTGCGATTTATTCTCAATATAGAGACTTTATGCAAGAATATTTAACTTTAGGGCATATGGAGCTTGTTCCTAAAAATGACTACGCTAAAAGGGAAGCATATTATCTTCCTCATCACGCGGTTCTACGAGATTCCAGTACAACAAAACTGAGGGTTGTCTTCGATGCATCAGCCAAATCAACATCAGGGTATTCTCTTAATGACATACTAATGGTTGGACCCCGAGTGCAACGAGACGTGTATCCAATTCTGCTTTCCTTCAGAACATTTCAAATAGCTGTGTGTGCAGACTTGGAAAAGATGTTCCGTCAAATAAGGATCTCATCGGAAGATACAAATTGGCAACGAATTCTATGGAGAGATAATCCAAAGGAGACGGTGAAGGAATATAGGTTAACCACTGTCACGTATGGGACATCATGTGCACCATATCTTTCCACTCGAACCTTGACTCAACTTGCTTTTGATGAAAGGGAAAGGTATCCTTTGGCTTCATTCGCTACACTTCATCATTTTTACGTAGATGATTTACTAAGTGGTGCCGCGACTGAAAAAGAAGCAGTTGTACTCGTCTGGCAAATAAAGGAGATGATGAAAAAAAAAGGAGGGTTCAACCTTCGAAAGTGGCAGTCTAACAGAGAAATAGTGATCAAGGAGGTAGCCGAAAATAAAGATCTTAAAAGGGTGCAAAATGATGAAGAAATAAAAATCCTTGGGATACAATGGAATCCCAAATCTGATTTCTTCAGTTTCAGTGTTTCATTACTAGAAGAGAGATGCATTTATTCCAAAAGAGATGTTCTTTCTGAAATTGCTCGTGTGTTTGATCCTCTAGGACTTTTATCGCCATGCATTGTTTTTATGAAAATCCTCTTACAAGAGCTATGGAAATTAAATCTAGAATGGGACGAACCAATCCCGGAAGATTTAAATAAACAGTGGACAACCTTCCGAAAGGAACTTCATCTTATCGAGAAAATGAAAATACCGAGGTGTGTCTTGCTACCTTCATACATTCAACTTGAGATTCATGCCTTTTGCGATTCCTCCGTAAGAGCATACTGTACAGCAATTTACCTCAAATGTATCGCATCCGAGAGTATAAGTGTCTCGCTTCTCACTTCTAAAACAAGAGTAGCCCCGCTTAAAACTCAATCTTTACCTCGGCTTGAGCTGTGTGCAGCATTGTTGCTGTCTAATGTGTTACAAGTAGTGTTAAGGGAGTTTCCTTTATCTATTCACAGAACCATTGCCTGGACGGATTCGACAATTACTTTAGCTTGGCTAAAAACAGAACCATATCGCTGGCAACCATTTGTCGCCAACAGAGTTTCCAAAATTCAAACAACAATTCCATCAGTTGAATGGTGTCATGTTTCGGGAATTGAGAATCCAGCCGATCTAGGCACGAGAGGACTCTTACCTTCTCAGCTTGTAGCTCATGATCAGTGGATTCATGGACCTCTCTGGTTAAATCAACCCATGAATGAAACGTCATCTTATAAAATCCCAGAAACTTTCTCCTTTCCGGATAATGCCTTGAAAGAGAAGAGGAGCGTTGTAACATGTGTTGCTAAAATTGTGCCTTTACCAGAATTTATTGACAGAATATCGTCTTTTACAAAGTTAGTTCGTGTCTGTGCCTGGATTTTGAGATTCATAAAAATAGCCGTTCACCAGTCTCAAGAACTTTTGGTTACTTGAAATCATCGGAACTTCATACTGCAGTTGTTACTATTGTACGTTTGATTCAACAAGTAGAATTTCCGAATGAATTTAAATGTCTTTTTCAAGGAAACCCTTTACCAAAGGATAACAAATTACTTCCATTGAACCTGTTTTGTGATTCTGAGGGAGTTCTTCGGGTAGGAGGTAGACTTTCGAGGAATACGCGTCTATCATATGACCAAAAACATCCTATGCTTTTGCCCAAAAGTCATGAGTTCACAAGAAAGGTAATAAATTTTTACCACATTACTTATCTTCATGCAGGTCCACAACTGACATTGTCTTTGATAAGACAAAAATTTTGGTTTGTGGATGGTAGATCAGTAGTTCGTCATACACTCAAAAAGTGTCTAATTTGCTTCAAGATGAATCTGAGATCTTCTTCTCAATTAATGGGTGATTTACCACCTATCCGATTTCAACAAATTCGTCCATTCGAAAGTACTGGCTTGGATTTTGCTGGTCCATTAACCACTAAATGTGCTCATAAACGAAGTGTGACAAAATTTAAATCTTACATTTGTCTTTTCATTTGTACTGCTACTAAAGCTGTACATCTTGAACTTGTTTCGGATTTATCGACTGCTGCATTTCTAGCTGCTTTACGCCGTTTCATTGCTAGAAGGTCTTGTCCGAGCAAAATCATCTCGGATAATGGATCCAATTTTAAAGGCGCTTCGAGTCATCTGAGAAAGCTCGTGGATTTATGTCTGCAAGAAGAAGTACAAAATTTTCTTTCTCTCAAAGGAATTGAGTGGTCTTTCATTCCTCCATATACCCCACACTTTGGAGGTTTGTGGGAGTCAGCAATCAAGAGTGCCAAACAATTACTTATAAAGGCAACTAACTCTGTACTTCTTAATTTTGAAGAGTGTTCTACTCTATTGATACAGATAGAGGCTTGTCTTAACTCAAGACCTCTCACAGAGCTCTCTCCAGATCCGTCCGACTTCACCGCATTGACTCCAGCCCACTTCTTAGTGGGAGGTCCTATTCATCAGTTTCCAGAACCATCTCAGCCCTCAAGGTCTGTACCTCTTTCTGAAAGATGGAACCTGATTCAAAGACTACGTCAGTACTTCTGGGATCGCTGGTCCACGGAGTATTTACATAGACTTCAACCTAGGTCCAAGTGGTGGAGAACTAAGCCAAATCTTCAATTAGGAGATATGGTTATTGTCGAGAAAGAAAAAACTGCTCCATTAAACTGGACTCTTGGTCGAATTAATAAACTATTTTTCGGACCTGACCAAAAGGTACGTGTTGTGAGTGTAAATACCAAATACGGACAATTAACTAGAAATGTGAACAAGATTTATCTTTTACCTAACTCTCAAGAATATGAACTTTAATTTAATTCTTTTATTCTTATTTTATCATATTATCTGTATTTCATTGTTGTATATTTCGTAACCTCTCCTTTTTTGAAACCCTTCTGAGGTTTCAAGGGGGGCGGTATGTTGAATAGTAAAAGCCGTTAGGTAGCGCTGTTGCAATGAGACACTTCTATTTAGAAGTAGTCTTGTGGCAACAGTCAGTGCATGTATCTTTCTTAAGATGAAAACACTCGTTTTTTGTGAAACATTCTATTGTGAAGTATTCTTGTGAAAAAATGTTAATACTTGTGAACTACGTACATTATTACATGTGAACTATTCTAATCATAGTGAAATGTTCTTCAGCATTGAATTATATCCAATTATATCAAATTGAACTTGGACTTATCATTGAATCAATTTTCTTTCAACAGACAGCAATTCAAAACCGAAACCTTTTAGTCTTAGACCACAATTGTTTACAGTCCGCTAAATTCGTCGCTATTGCTAACATACACCACTCTCTCTCTGGTCCTGTTTAATAAGCCAGGTTTCTGCATCATTTACCTCACTTGTAGTTAAAGGTCCCCTCTTTTTCACCTTGGATCTGCAATTTTCAATAAATCTATAAATATAAGAAACAATATGTATTATTTTAAAATAATTATTAGAAAGGTCCATAAGATGGTTGAAAAAGTCTAAGTTCTTGGAATTCAGCAATGAAGTCTCCAGAGTTCTCTCAGACACCCTTAGTTCGCAGTCAAAGTCATCTCTCTGGGTTGGTTCTGCAATGACAGTAGTTGAATAAGTACTCTGTAGAAGCTCAGGACCATGCCACCATAGAGAGTCGTCACGAAGCTCCTCAGGAAGTAGTCCTCTAGATAACACATCTGCAGGATTCTGTTCTGATGCAATGTGATGCCACTGGTCACGGGAACTTAGTTGATGAATCTTAGACACTCGATTAGCCACGAACCTCTTCAATTCTCTTGATTCTCGATGTATCCATGAAATAACAATAGTCGAATCCGACCAAAAATGCACAGCTGTAATCTGAAGATTCAATGCCTCCTTCACCTTCTTCATCAATTTAGTGGCAAGAACTGCCCCACACAGTTCAAGTCTTGGAATGGAAATCTGCTTCAGAGGCGACACTCGGCTTTTACTCGTTACGAGACACACTTTGACTTCTCCAAGGGCAGATATAGACTTGAGATAAATGGATGAACCATACGCCTTTTCCGATGCATCGCTAAATGCATGTAACTCAATGCTCTCCGCTGTATGAATCACAATACATCTGTCAATAGAGATGTTATTCATGGCTTTCAAAGAGTCGATACATCGACGCCACTCCTTTTCTTTAAAAGGAAGTTCATCACTCCATCCCAGTTCCAGCAACCACAATCTTTGCATAAATATCTTTGCCCAAGTTATGATCGGTCCAAGGAGACCCAAAGGGTCAAATATTCTTGCAATAGTAGACAAAACCATTCTTTTGGTGAATGAAGTTGGCCTTTGTTGCTCTATTCTGAAAAGAAAACAGTCTGACTTAGGATTCCAAATTATTCCTAGCGCTTTAGTCTCCTCAGACTCCAAGAAAGCATACTCTTGTAGATTGGAAGTTATCTCGGGTAAATTTCCACACCACTTATGAAGATGCATCCCTGCGGTCTTGAACATTTCTATTAATTGATGCTGCAATTCGATTACCTCTTCTATATTCTCGGATCCCGATAGTATGTCATCCATGTAGCAGTCACTCAGTACCACAGGAGCTGCTAATGGAAAATTATTAGCTTCATCCATCGCTAACTGTTTCAAAGTTCTCGTGGCTAGATAAGGTGCGCTAACTGTGCCGTAGGTAACTGTAGTTAACGTACGTTTTTATTGGCTTTCCTATGCCTTTCTTCCACAGAATTCTTTGCAAACACGTTTGCTCCGGATGTATGTTTATCATGCAAAACATTTTCTCTATATCCGTAGTAAAGGCATACTTGTGCTTTCGGAAGCGAACCATAATGGAAAAGAGGTCTTCTTGGATCAGTCCGTCATTAAATTGAATTGAATTTAGGGATTTCCCACTCGTTGAAGGACTTGATGCATTAAAAACAGTTCTCAGTTTAGTTGTAGACTTTTCGGGGCGATAAACACCATGGTGTGGCATGTAAAATGAAACTCCAGATCCATCCGCCTTGATTTCCCTCATGTGGCCCAAATCCTCATATTCCTGTAAAAATTTCTCATACAGGAACAAATATTCTTTATCTCTACTTAGTCGTTTCCACAAAGAGTTTAATCTCTGAATCGCGGTTTGTCTGGATTCACCAAGACATGAAGGATCTTCTTTTAATGGCATCGCCACCGTATATCTCCCCTGGTCATCTCTCAAATGAGTGCTTTTAAAATGGTCTTCTAATTCACTGGTTTTAACATAATCGATTTCTACATTTTCGATTTCCCAAAACTTCTTAATTGAATGCTCTAGATTATCCGCAGCCTGAATAAACCCACAATGTTCTTTTCCCTTCGCGTCTGAAGAAGTAGATCCAGAAACAATAAATCCGAAAACAGTGTTTTGAAAAATAACATTTGAACCCTCCGTCTTGAACTGTCCAGGTAACATTAATTCATAAAATACTTCTGCACCTAATAGCATTTGCACGCGCTCTGGAATATTGAAATTTTTGTCAGCTAATTTAAGATTGGGAATATTATTCAGATTAAAATCGATTTTCGTTGTTGGAACAAGATCTTCCGTTATTGTTGGTACCAAAAAAAGTCTGTTTTACTGTAACTCCCTTCTTTATTGCTAATAGATACTGAAACAAGCGAGTCTATTGGAATTACTGTTTTGTTTAGTCCCGAAACCGAAACATTAGCCTTGTATTTTTCAATCCAATTAAATCGCATAAGTCCCTCGTTAAAAAGTTAGATGTAGATCCGCTGTCTAAAATTGCTTTGACTGGGAATAAACCATTTTTACATTTTATATAACAAATTGCTGAGCTTAGCAAAACACATTTTTTTCTGTTTATACTCGTTGCGGTTAATAAGTTATGATTTTCTACTCGCGACTCGAAGACTGGCGCTGATGTGTTAAGAGGTTCAAGGGTGGAGTTTGTTACTTCCTGGTTTTGGGCTGTATAATGTATCGTTTTATGATGTCTCTTTTGACACTCAGAGCAAACAAATCTCGATTTACAGTCTTTCGCTCTATGAGATGTAGAAAGGCAATTAAAGCAAAGGTTATTAGTTTTAATCAGATCAATTCTCTTATTTATGGGAAGTTTTAAATACACTGCACACTTATATAATGGATGCGATTCAGCGCAACAAATACATTTAGAATCTCAAAAATACCCTTGACGCGTTTTTCACTGGATTATTTCTAGTAAGAACATTCGGCAAAGTTTTTAAGCTCTTTCCCCAAGAAGTATTATACAAGTCTATCTCTTTGGCAAGCTCTAGTGGGCGAAACCAATCATTTCCTGCTCGAACGGAAATGTGTGACGCTACCTCTTTTTCAAGCGAACTGAAAATTTTGTCGGACACAATAAGATCGTTTAAGTTGTCAAAATCAGAGACCTTCCTTAATTTTAAGTAATACTGCCAATTTGTAATTAAGCGAGAAGTATATTGAATAAATGTTTCATTTGGATGACGCGTAGCTTTTTAAAATTGTTCAAGGAATTGATTTGCACTTGGCTCATATTTTCTTAGTATTATTGATTTTAGTTGTATCAACATCCTCGTCTGTTTCCTGAGACAAAAACACATAGGGACCACTTGTTTCATTTGGATGACGCGTAGCTTTTTTAAATTGTTCAAGGAATTGATTTGCACTTGGCTCATATTCTCTTAGTATTATTGATTTTAGTTCATAATTGTTAAGCTCGTCATCTTTAACATATGTTAACACATTTGAAGCTTTTTCTCCCAACAAATTTAATAAAATCTCCGACTTGAATTTCTCGGGCACATTTTTTGATACAAAGGCTCTTTCTAACAAAGCGAAAAAGAATGCCCAACCTTCAGGTCTATTAGGCACGTTTACCGTTAGGATTCGAACACTTTTCACCAACGCATCCAGCGTGTTACAACCCTCACCTGTTCTCTCGTTATCTGAATTAACTCTAACATTTAAACGTGCTAGTTCAAGCTCAGGCTCTTTTTCTCGTAACCTATTTTCGGCTTCTTTTTTACGGTCTTCCTCTGCTCTCTTACGGTCCTCGATCGTATATTGAATTAATTCTTTAACAAATTCAACATCCTCTTTAAAATATTTATTTTCTTTAATAATTTCAGTTAACTCAACGATAGTTGCTTTTTCAGCAACAGTTTCACCAAGTTCAAGAGCTACGATCCGAAGATCTTCCTTACGGCAGTTCTTAAACATTTTTCTCTAAAATTAATTTAGTCCTCAATTTATAATAATAAAAACACAAAAAAGACCACTACTCACGTCACCTTGAATAGCTCACTTCTCCGGCTCAGCTGGACGGACTATGTTGGGGAAGTGGTCCCTATGTGTTTTTGCCTCAGGAAACCAGACGAGGATGTTGACACAACTCTTTTATTTTCACACTTGGTTGCTCAGGGAGTATGTCGGAACGCTTGCGATGGGCACCGTAATTCTGCGCTCTCGCTCGTCTGATCTCCCACACACACTCTGAAAAACTCTTACGCGTTTCGCTTAATGCACTTATTCACCGCCGCGCGGCGCCCACTGCGCATGCTCGAACACATATATTAAAATGTATCAAATTTGCATTGTTAAATTTACATGATTTTGTTATTGTTACATTGCAAAATATGTTTACTTAAAATGATTTGGTTTAAAAGATTATCTCAGAGTTTTAAAAAATGCTGATTTTATATGGATAGTAAGAAGGTACTCTTTTTAGAATTTAATTTAAACATTTCCTTGAATCATTTTGAAAGTTACATGAAAGAAAATGAGGCAGTGAAGATTTCAATTTTATTCCAGATATAATAGTCCTTTCTAAATTACATTTAGCATATTCTGAAATGTTTTGTGTTATTTTATTTAATAAAACTGTTTTGTTGAGTTAGGTAATAAAAAGCATTTTAAATGCAGTAAAGACTGAGTTTTAAATGTATGTCACTTTTTGATTTTTTTAATATTTGATCATTTAAACATTTCTGATACTTAAATAATGAAAAACATTTTTGAATTATTTAAGGTGGCCTTTTTCAAAAAACTGAGTTATCTGAAGTTCTTACTGAAATTGTAAAAATGGATCCCAATTTTGATAAAGAGCAGTTCCTAAGAGAATGTGAATTAGAAATTATACCAAATATACTTGAAGTATGTATTTATATGTTTTCTTTTCCTTCTTTTTATTGATTTATTTACTTTTTTCTGATTCTTTTTGTTTAAAGAAAACTTGAACTTGATAAAATGATTGCCTTAAGAGCAATTTTTTAAAAAGTACTAATTTTTAATTAAAAAATGTTTCATATGAATTAATACCAATTTTCCTCTTAGAAAATATATGTTTGAAATTTTAGAAAAATTCATGGTTATTGTTATAGTAAAGTTAATTACTTAAAGAAAAATGTTATTTTTGCAAATGAAAAATAGTGTAGAAAGAAAAATCATATTTTAAAACATTCATGCTTTGTATCTTATGAATAGAAGCTGAAAGTATTTTTAATTATTCAAACTGCTAATCTCATTAATTATCTACTCTGATAACATACATGTGGTTGGTTGTGCTCAAATTAAGACATTTTGCTTGGTGTAATCAATTAGTTTGTTGCAGTTGAATGGATTGAAAAGGAGACTTGTTTTTATTTTAAAATCTAAATTTATTTAGTTACATAAAAAAATCTCACGTCACCAACATAAAACAAACAGTTCAAAACAAAGCAAGGCATTGTTTTGTACACTTTACATGGTGTTCTCAAATCATCCTTTCCTGTAGATATCTGAACCTTTTACAGTTTTTGTTAACAGGAAGCTGTTGGAATCGTGATTTCTGGTAAAGGCTTTTAGATTGGTCCGAATATGTTGGTGATGCATGATTGTTATTCTGTTTTTAAATGCTAGTCTTTCTGCTTTTGGGGAGATACAGTTTTTATTTCCTATTCAGTGGGTAAAATAAAAATTAATTATCATACAAAGTCTTGGAGGGCTCAAGACCTTTATGATTTAAAATCTCTCGAGTGAAAATTTTAAGTGAATTTTTGGGTCAATAATATTTTTGGCATTTTGATATTAATTTTAAAGTAAAAGAGAGATGTTAGTTTTACTTATTGGCTAATTATTTTGCTGTACTATTTAATTTTACAGTTGATGTGTGCATGATCTGTTTGTTATTAATATTTTCATTCAATTTTTCAGGCTATGATTCGTGGGGAATTAGAAATTTTAAAGGACTGGTGTTATGAAGGGGTAAGAAATAAAAATTTCATTACCTTGGAACATATTTTTTACAATTCATCAGCTATATTATGTTTACAATATTCTTTTTTTCAGCCTTTCAACATATTATCAACACCCATGAAACAAGCTCAAACACTAGGATATCATTTTGATTCCAAAATTTTAGACATCAGCCATGTAGATGTAAGTAAACATTTTTAATTTTGAGTAATGAACGTGTTTTTTTCTTGAAAATTTTTTAGTCATTTGCCCAATATATATATATTTGTAATTTAAGTTTAGGCATAAATACATTTCATGTTTCAAGAACTATTAGATTACTTATGTTGTGTTAAATGTGCAAGAATAAAGCTTTGTCACAATTGTCCATAATCATATGTTTATTACTTAAAATGAATAATGAAAGAATGTATAGTGAAAAAAGGTATGTTATAGAGTTTGCCTAGTCTGCAAAATAAGAAATAAAGAAAAATGCATGTTCATTTTTAATTAAGTTTAAATTATGTTTAATCTCTTTTAAAAGATATAATAATTGTAAAATCAATTATTTTCTTATGAAATAGCATTATGTATTAAATGGAAATATTACTTATATGAAAATTGTTGTAGAAATACCATTCAGTATTTTTGTGTAAGATCAAGAAATACAAGTTATTAATAGTTACACGCATAACTGTTTTTGTTTATTCTATAGATATTGAAGAGTAAAATGTATGATTTTTTTTACAGCTTGCTATGGGTAAAATGATGGAACAAGGGCCAGTATTAGTCTTAACTTTCCAGTCTCAACAAATCTTAGTTGTAAGGGATGCAAAAGGAAATGTTGTTGAAGGTGACCCTGTAAGTTTATATGTATATATAAAATTTATTTATTTTGTATTGAGAAAATACTAAGCTTATGTAATATGCATTTTGTAAAATGTGCCTTTGAGTATGTTTCAATTATTCTAATTTTAGTTTAGAAGATGTATGTTATTTATTGAGCAAAACACAATTATTTATAAAAATGATTTTTGTGTGTTACAGGAAAAAGTATTAAGAATGCACTATGTATGGGCTTTATGTCGAGATCAGACAGAATTAGACCCTAAAGCTGCATGGAAATTAATAGATTTATCAGCCAGTAGTACAGAACAATGGCTATGAGCTATTGCATTTTTAAATGAATGTGTACATAGAAAGTAAGTACAAATAAAATTTTTCAGCAACATTTCTGAAAGCACACATTGTTTATTTATGAAAATTTAATTGGAAGTGCATGCTTTATAATAACAAATGATAAAAACTAATTTTCTTTATTATTGATTGAAAAATGCAAGTCTGTTTTATATTTATTCTAAAACTATTTGTTGATTGTGTTTGTTATTTTAAACTGCATCCCTTAGCAATAAAATATTACAAGAACTTATTTTCTTAATTGAATTATGTTTCATGTGAAGTATTGATTTTTTTTATATGAGATGAACAGAGTATTAAATAATTTATCTTAAATATTTATTATACTGATTT
This sequence comes from Trichonephila clavipes, assembly GCA_019973935.1. Lineage (NCBI taxonomy): Eukaryota > Metazoa > Arthropoda > Arachnida > Araneae > Nephilidae > Trichonephila > Trichonephila clavipes. Next base: position 759,639 of record BMAU01019394.1, on the reverse strand, counting down.
GTATAAGTTATAACAGAGAAAAATAATCTTTTTTTCTTTTTTTTAGTTTGTGCGTTGTTCTCAACGGCTCCTTGTACAAAGAAGACATTTAATTGTAAATAGTGTAATATGCAGTTCAGAGTTCTGTAGATTCGAAGAACTATTTGTGATCATAAATTTTATTTTATGATAAAAGCTTATGTTTTCTATTGTTCCTCAATTTAATACTCATTGTGAATTGGCAACACATTATTACTTATGTTAAGTTCTAACAATCAAAATGTGGAGTAGACCCCATTCTATTGGAAACTTTTGAATTATGTCAAAACATTTGAAATGTTGATTAACTTACATTTGGTGGGAAGCTGAAAGATTTCCAAAACTTCTGATATATATAATGTTTCATATGTAAAATTAATTATCAATGCAAACTTTTACATGCTTCATGACATATAAAAGAGTACCAAAATAATTGGACAATTTGTTAGTAGAAAAACATAATAGTTGGCATCTATTTTTTGGTTCTCATTTTTAAAATTTAAAAAGAAAATTACAATTTTTTCTTGTTTTATAATTTATGCAATTAAGGAGCAAAAATTAAAAGTTCGACATTAAGATTTTTTTTTTATAAGAATTATTTCACCAGATGATGCTATGCTTAGTGGCACTTTAGGATTGATTTTATGAACAAGAAATAAAGAAATGAAAACTGGAAGAAATATGAAACAATATATTAGGAAAAAGTCTTTATTAATAAACCTAATTACAGATATGGTTACTGATGTGCTAGTTCAAGTGTCTTTGTCACTTGACCAAGGCTCAAACTTACTAGGTCCATCTCCAATAAACTCTTGAGCTGCTCCAAAATGCGAAGTTAGTCAAATATCAGAAATTACTGATATGTGTATGACTAAAAAAGTTAATACAAGTATATTTAACGTGAAATTAGTTGCTGCTTGCTTTCAGGTAGTTTTTTAACATTAGGTTCATATCTGCATTCATTTTTTAAAAGCATTTTGCTGTCTATTGATTTCCAAGTTTATATCTATTCGTAGATTTTACCGAATTTATTGAAGAAATCAATTTTTCACATGAATACATTGTACTGAACATTCTAAGAGAGCATTAACAAAAAATTTTAAAAATTGTTTGGTAAAGAATCCCATATTCAGTAAAACATTTTCTATTTTTAGTGCTGGATCATTTTTATCTCCATTACTTTCAGAATTTTTTCCATCTTCAACTAAAGTTGAGCTTTCAAATTTATTTTTCGACTCTATGCTGATTTGAGAATCAGCTTTGAATAATACATCAATACCTAACCATTGAAATTTGGATGACATTATTGCTTTAATTTGTGTGTGGGGCTTTAAAATAAAGTTGAATGTTAAAATGTTTTCAATCTCTTGAAAATCTGGTTTTATTTGCTGTATAGTGATTAGATTTTTTTAAAATTGCTTTTTCATAAATTAAGCATATTTACAAAAGTTGTTTTTTTTTAAACAAAATTTTTTATTTTCTGAAACTTTCATGATTTGTATTTCCAAACCTTTGATAATTTTTTTTTGTTATAAATATTTTTTTATATTTTCATGTATCATTAATTCAGTTAGGCAGCAATTTCCTTAAAATATTTTTACTAATCTCATTCAAATGCTGAGTGATGTCGTTTAAAAACATTAAATTGAATTGACCAATCCTGTGCAAATTCATCATTACTATCTTTATTTCTTTTAATAAACCATTTAAGAATTCGACCGCAGATGAGCTGTCGAACATTGCTGTATGTAGGTTGGAATTCCAGAATATTTACACTCAATTTCTACTCATAATTGTCTAAATTCTTGTTTATGACCTCTTGTATTTATAAATTGATGATTTTATTACAACTGGTACTACTTTGGAAATACTTTTAAAACTTTTTTCTCACACACATAGATCTTACTGGTGTTACTATAAACTTAACTCAGTGGCACAACAGCTCATGGTGGCCAAGGCCTACTGTGCCCAACTCAATGTACGCGACCATGGGCCCTGAGGTGCATGAGCAGATGTTCTGGTCAGGTGGTCAGTCTGACGCGAAACCCCCAGTGTTAAGTTCCCAAGCAAGCTTGATACTCATTTTATCGACCCACTGAAGGGATGAAAGGCTGCGTCAACCTTGCCCAGCCTGAGGTTTGAACCTTGGACCTGTGGCGTGGAAGCACGATGCACTAACCACTCAGCCACTGGGCTTGGGTGTTTCTATTTTCAATGTAATCCAAGAATGTCTGATATTTTGCTTCAGCTATTGTATAAAACCAATGCTTTTTTTTCTTTCCATATTTGGTTGCACAAACAGAGTATCTCATGAAATCCATAATTGATAATACCTGGCAAATAGGGCTTTTTAAGGATTGAGGAGGTTTTTAAAATCTAAATTTCTTACAAGAAACATGAAAAATTTTAATTTACAAGCTCTTAGACCAGTTTTGCATATGCATCTGAGACTTGGACAATAACAAAAGTTAAGAAAATCAAATGGCATCTTTTGAGAGAAAAGTACTTTGAAGTATACTTGAATAATATAGTTTATAAAAACCTGACATCATTAAATACATAAAAATAAATAGAATGAATTGGATGGCCCATATAATTCGAATGCCTGGTGATAATGTTGTCAAAAAGGTACTGCAGTGTTCAAAATCACTGGGACTCGGAAGCATGGAAGACCAGGGCTGAGAGCAGACCCAGTGGAATCAGACTTTGAGATTATAAACGAGAAAACAAAAGTAAACAAGAGGTCATTATGGAGGAATCTTCAAATAAATGCACTGGCCCTCAAGGGGCTGTTTTGCCAAATATGATGATTTGGTTGTATAGTCTGTTTTTACAGAAACAATTTTCTGTAGGTCTATATCCATTCCTTTTAACGAATTTTTGAATGATTTCAAATTATCAATACCAGTACACTCTCCTTTCAATGTTATTATTTTTGCTTAGCTCTTTTATTATATCTGCTTAATTTAGAGCACTTGCTGGCTGTGTAAAACCATTTACACCATTACTCTCTTCTAAAAAAAATGAAATATATTTCTTCAAATTTTAAACCATTATGAGTTTGCAAAGAAATGTTTCTATCTAATTCTATTAATGGATTTTTTGTTGTATTTAAACTTATTTGCAACTCATTTAATCACTTTATAATCAAGTCCTTTTTTTTTTAAATCTGCAAGCAAAGAAACACTATGTTCAAAAATTCACCTTCTTTTTACAAACTACTGATGGACATTTTCCAGTACCTAAAAACCAGTAGTTGCAATGTTACTTCTTAAATTTTAATTTAAAAAAAAAAAACTCTTGACTTGTGTAAAATCTTGGTTTTTCTTTTATAAAAATCTTTATATATTTCTTTTCTCTGTGTGCTAAGAAGTCAAGATTTGAATGCAATTTTTCAAAATGTCTTTTTGCATTTATGTATGGGATATGACTTTTTTGTTACTAATTGCCCACAGTTTTATTTTGTTCAATCATACCATATATATTTAATCATTCTGTTGATGTAGTCTGAAACTTGTACCCTTTCTTTTTATTCTCGTAACAACCGATTAAAAATATCTGCTTAGAATATAATAATTTTAGAAAAAAAGAATATGTGCTGAAAATATGTATATATGCAGATAAATAATGCAAAATTTTAGCTCAAAATAAAGTTGGATTTTGGATATGGGAGTTAAAAAGTTGCCAGTTAAGCATTGCGAGTTATTTTGAGGTACTTTCCCTTTCTATGACACAACAAATTTAAGATTGACTTTCACATATACAGGTGCAATGATTGGATACAAAATCAGTGACTCGAAATTTACTTGAAAATATTTTTTTATAAATTACATGTTAGATATTTATAATTGGGGTGTTTGCTCAGGAATCAAATACATTGTCCCTAGATTAATTATTATTTTTTTACTTTATTCTGAGAGTTATGGAAAAGAGCATAGCACTACATAATGGCTAGATTTTTTTTTTCTTGTGGAGGGGCAGTGTTGTGGTAGGAAATTTGTGTTTCAGGGGAAAGAAGATTACGATCTTTTATTCCTGGCTGTGTTGGGAGGGGATGGATTGGTGACATTTTTTGTTTAACCTTGCCTTGGGTTATAGTTTCACCACCACTGTGCAGAAGATGTGGTCACGAGTTCGAGCCCTGATGCCCCCAAAAAACTACCGTATAAAAGGGCTGATGGACGTTAAATTGTTGAGACTAGAGAAACCTCTAGTCACTCGCATTCATAACTGAAGATAGTTACGATGTATGGTTTGAAACCAGGTGAGAGCTTTTCGAAGTTCTTCCCTCCTTTGCCTGAATCCATGAACGACAGCATTGATAAATCCCGCAGGGAAAACGAAAAGCGCCGCAAACAGAAAGATCCAAAGAGGAAAGCCGCCGAGCCTCCGCCAGAAGTAACCGAAAGCGACAAGTGCCGTCGCCACAAGGAAATACAAAAACGCATTAAGATGACGAACGGAAGACTCTCCTTCCTCGAGCACTGCATCCAAAGTGAGAAGGAATTTCCTGACCTCACCGATGATGACGCCCTCGTTGGATTCAAAAATGAGCATGATGAACTCTCTTCCCTGAAGGAGCAAGACCTGGGTGAGTTAGCTTTGTTTCTTCCTTGCCCTGTACTGGATTGCCCGGAAAATGAGAAAAACTCTTAAAAAACGAAATGACCCCTCGGAACCAAGTGTGAAAAAACACTTGCGGCAAACGAGCCACGAAAATAAGAAAAACGCAGATAATGTTAATGGTTTCGTCTCCCCCCAAAAGACCGCGAAAAAACTTAAACTCTCTGATCCCATTGCCGGGACCAGTCGGCCTGTCAGTGTTCAGAACAAATTCAGCGGCCTTGCTGAAGAGGATGCTGAAATGACCCCCACGACTTCAAGCCAAACAGCGGCTCCAATTTCCGCCCGTCCTAAAGTCCCCCCAATTATGTTTAAACATAAGAAAGCCAACTATAAGCAAATTAAAAACTTAAACAGAGATTTCCCTGACTGCGACGTCAAGCTAGCAGGGAAATATCTTAAAATCTTCTGTAAAAGTTCCGATGAGCATAGAATAGTGACAGAATACCTCAAGGGAAAAAGCGAGGAATTCTACGTGATTGATCCACCGGATTCCCGCCCCCTGAAAATTGTCATCAAGGACTCCCGATTTCCACAGAAATCGGTGAGATCCATGAAGATTTAACTTCGCAAGGATTTTGTGTAGAAAAGGTGGCCCAGCTCACCCGATCAAAGACAAAATCCCCGCTCCCCATTTTCATGGTTGAGCTTGAAAGGAAACCTGATTCCCCAGATATTTTCAAAATGAAAAAGTGCTGCTACCTCACGGTACAGGTCGACGCTTTCAACAGACGACCGGGGGTTTCACAATGTTACAACTGTAACTTGTTTAACCACTCGTCGAAAAACTGTTTTATGCGCACTAGATGCCTAAAATGCGGTGAATCCCACCGTACCAATGATTGCCACATCAAAGAAAAAAATAGAAAATCCCGTATGCATCAATTGCAATAAGACAGGGGCACATGGCAAATTGGAGCCAATGTGAAGAATTCCCCAAAAGAAAACTGAAAAAGGCGAAACGATCCGTAATCGTAACACCTCAAATGTAACTAATAAACCCGTAAAACCGGTCACCCCAAATCTCTCCTTTGCAGCTGCCCTCTCGGGCGCTTCAAATAAAAACAATACTCCCGGAACTCCGGCCACTGCCGAAGAAACCCCTTCAATTAATGAAAAAACTAACGAAAATGACTTCGGTTTCAAAGACGCAATAAAGGAATTACGAAGATTCTTCCTTGACTACCCCTATCTTTTAGAAATGGGTAGACAATTTAAATACGCAAAGGATGAAGAGCGAATAGATATTTTTTATCAAAACCTCATTAAAAACCATGATAGAAAGGCCTAAACTTTAGTCCCTCTCACCTCAAGATTTCTCAAATGTTAAGATTTATCTTTTTTTCAAACCCGCCTCCCTCGTAAGCTCGCTCCGCCCACTGACCGGGAAACCCCCAGCCATTGGTCGAAGCGAGACTCCGTTCTGATTCTCGGTCGCGTAGCGACCCCGACTTATTTTTGCAATCCAGTACATTTATTCCTACTTAATTTTAACAAGGGCAAGTAAGATTTTCAATGCTACTCCCCAAGTGTTCGATAGGAGATATAGACCTCTTTGATCAGGTGCTCCGATGCTTACTGTCAACACCTTTCGCCAATAGCCCTCGTGTTCTTTTGAAATGCGATGTTTACAAACTAGAACAGAACCATAGGTAATGCAATTCTATATGATCATTCTAAATGCTGTCTGGCCTTATTCCGCCATTCGATTGATTATTTAAATCGGTACTTACGTATTATCGCAGCAATTGCCTACCCTATTAACTCGCCAAGTTGGCAACCCTGGTTTCCTGTGTGTTCTCGCTGAATTGGCATCCATGTGCTTCGTTTCATATAATGTCGCCAATAAGTTGCGATAATACGTAAATACCATAGCGTCTCATTTTGAAACTAGTGATAACGGAAAATTACTTTTGAACAATGGCGAAGTAATGCAGATGGCACCTGAGCTCTGGTATACCATTCTAACTTTCACGCCAACATCTTGGACCTCGATAGATGTAACGTGTATCATCCCCTCTACAAGGAGGGTCCAGTACTTTGAATGGTGGCCGCGGTAGCCTAGTGGTCAAGGTATCGAATCGTTGCTGGCATGTCACGAGTTCGAGCCCAGTACCCACTAAATACTTGCCGTGTTGGGGAGTGAATGAATATTAACGTCGCCAAAAGTTTTCTTGTAGCTAAACAGTGCGACGTTAATTTTCTCTCACTCGCCCAGTACTTTGAATAGAGATAGAGATAAGCCGGGTCATGATTTCACGTTTATGTCCACTTGGCCACCCCGGTTGCGTTAATCAACTGAGGTGATGTTAATAAAATTATGGCATTTGTTTGACCTATTGTGAAATATAACCAAAATCATGACGTCAGGATACTTTTTATTGGTGTTATCACATTTTAATCAAGAAGGTGCAAATGCACTTAAATGATGCTCCGGCAATGAATATGTTGTGGCAATATTTTGGTTGTTAGACCGGTCCTTTTAATGCTTTATTTATATTTCGAAATTATTTCCGTGTTCTGGCAAAAACCATCGATGAGTGAGTATTATGCTATTCGAGGCAGGGGTGGGAGGCCATGGCCCGGGCGGCGGCAACACCGCGATATTTAAATTCTAAAAGTATTTCAAACTCCAAATCGCGCCCGTGTGACGAAACTGACGGAAACGAGTGAAAGCTTTAATACACACACAGATGCAGGTAGTTTAGTAGTTGCTATGCAATCGCATTCGTTTTTCCGTTACTTAAGCTTCTGGCAACCGGTACTGTGGGAAGTCAATGATGCTCAAAATTATTTGCAAACAGAGGGACTAAATATCCAACAATGCGCTAAAAAAATAGTGCTTTACAGACCGGATTAGAAGCAAAACGAGAGGAATTCGTGTATGACGCTCTAATATATGCTAAAAGTTTATATGAAGAGCTTGAAATTTCTTTTGAAACCTCAAGACGAATCGGGATGAAGCATATATTTGACGATGGAGGTGAAGATGATCAGTTATCGTACGAAGATGACTTGAGGCGAACAATGTTTCCTTCAATAGACAGAGTAATTGCTGAAATTCGAGAAAAATTCCAACAATTGCAGAATCTAGCGCAAAAATATGCTTTTTTAAAGCCTGAAGTGATATTGAGCATGGTCAAACTTAACTTAGATCAAGGCTCTTCAAGACATTAATAAAGAATTCCAACTTGAACGCGTACATCTACAAGTTTTCGTAGATGCAACAGACCCAGGCTGTAAAAAGGAACTCATTAGGTTCGGCTCTCTGGGTTTATTAAAATATATTATTGAGTCCAAACTTGAAGATGGCTTAACAAACATTGTCATAATGTTGAGAATTTTTTTTAACATGTGCCATTAGTAATGCCAGTTGCGAGAGAAGCTCCTCTAAGCTAAAATTAGTCAAAAATTGTCTCAGATCGACTATGTCCGCGTTAAGGCTAACAAATTTAGCTATTCTGGCAATTGAACATGACATACATATTGATATTCACTATTGTATAAAAGATTTTGCTATGTTAAAAACACAAAAAGTGCACTTTTTAACAAAAAAATTTAAGGCTGCTTTCTTTTTTTTCTACTAATTTTCTTGACTAATAACTAACATATAAAGGCAAATTTCTGGTCGGGCACAGGCGGCGAAAGCCCACGCAATGCCACTGATTCGAGGACTTCTGGCAACGGATTTCTTTATTTTGAACCAGTCAACTGACGAGGACGACACTTGCACTGGAACCCTCCTCTCCGAAATTCCACACCAACGGGAGAACGTTTGAGCCTCGACGTACTTAACCCGTTCAGAACCATGATCACATATATCTTATCACTTCAGGAAACACGATATGGTATGTGAGATTACGTTTCCCCCATTCTGAGGCCTTTAATCACACTGTTGTGATCTTAATCTGGAACTTATGGAATTTAGAATGATTATAAACGATAATTTTCTATCTATTTTATTACAGTAATGACTTTGTATGAATTTTTAAATGGAAGACTTAACAGGAAAAATCGCCTGCTCCTGAATGGGTTAACGTGCATCGGCCCTTTCCGCACGAGGGGTCTTCAGCGGTACTAGGTTCGAACTCATCACACCGGCCACGAGTCCGTTACCTTGACCACTAGGCTACCACAACTCTTATTGACACTATCAAGTGTTTCACTTTATTTCTACCCTAACCAATTGCACACCATTTTTCAAATTTCATAAGGTTTTTATAAAAGCATTTTATATTATTCTCATCGTGCTATTTATCTACACTTTTCATACTTTTATCCCTTAAGAACAAAGGTCTATAGTTTTGAGTTGGTGCAGAAATTTGCAGCGAAGTTGATTTCGATTGAGTTTTTGCTGACGTAGAATGCACTGTTGCAATCTCTTAGATTTCATGCAATGGATTTAAAGCATTCAAAGGCATTTTTATGGCTTTTCCTTATCTCGCCGGCGTCTACTGCATACGGTTCACCGGAATTTTATTCCCGATTCGCTGATTTGAGTTTTCGCTCAGTCTTGTTTAAATTTTATCGAATGATATCAGTGGCGTAGCACTCACTTGCAATCCTTTGTAAGATCCAGCTTGGGGTCCAAAACCTGACTTTGCAGGTTTGTCCTAATATTCTCCCTTAACTTCACTGAATGATATAGAATTAATAGAATTTAAATAACATTTTATTCAATTCCTACTATTAACTTACACTCTATATATTTATTTATCTTGTTCAAATTTTTAATCGCGTTAATAAAATACATTTTAAAGCGTCCAATTGAGCTGAAATTTTATGTGCAAGATTATTTTGGATGACAACATAGTAGTTTAATTATAAAGAATAAAAATTAATTGATTAAAACTAATTATTCAAAGCATTACAAATACAGCCACGTTGGCATCATTTTTGGCGATTTGTGTCAAAACTTGAAAAGGTCTTTTTCTCACATTTTAAGGTGCTCATTTGAGCTGAAGATTTCTATACACCAGGGGCCTAGCAACCATCATATCTATGATACGGGGCCCCTCAAGCTACAGGGGCCCCAATATGTGTAACTACAGTACCACTAACAAGGCTTTCTTTTCTTAAAAGGGCCCCGAAACAGTTTTGATACGGGGATCACTCAAAACTAGCTACACCAGTGCAATACACTATTGTTTTGGGTGACAATCCGATAATTTATTAAAATTAATTGACTGAAACAAATTATATTTCAAGAATTACAAATACAGCCACGTTGGTTTCATTTTTAGCGACTTGGGTCAAAACTTTAAAATATTTTTTGCTCACGTTTTAAAGCATCCAGCTGAACTCAAACTTTATATACAAGATTGTTTTGGATGACAATACACACACACACACACAATACTTTAATGATAATTAATAAAAATTAGTTGCCACTTAATGTTGTGATTCTGTTATATGTATTTACGTATTTATATTAATTGTAACTCTTTAATAAAAAGTAGCTAAAATAAAAATTTTCTTTGCTGATCAAAGTAGAAATTGACTTAATTATTTTTCTAATATTACTTTTTTTCCATATAATATGTAAAGAAGAGACTCATATTTTACATGTTCTGATCAGTGAAGCACACCCATTATTTTTTAGGGAAGGGTTTAAATTTAAAAAGAAAAGAAAAAAACGTCGATGAAAGCGCTGGGGTCTGATTCTTATGCCAAAAATTAAAAGTATATGGGGGTATGGGAGGAGTTTGAACTCCGCCACTAGTACGACCATAGAATGGAACTAAATGTTGAATAGTCTCGATTATATAGAATTAAATATTGCAGTGTGTGATAAACAAAAGAACATGATGTGGAAATAAAAATGTGTGATTTAATATTATGTTAGTAAATATATCCCTGATCTCGATCTAACTTTTCATATTCTCATAATAAGTTATTTGAGATGAATAACAAATGTAAATACAGGGTGGTCCCAAACTCATGGTACAAACTTTAAGGGTTGATACAGGACATCGTGTGTGTACAACAATCATTTATTGTACAGGAATGTATGGACGCAAGTGATGCGGTGAGGTGCAAACAGGGGAAGTATAAGTTATGAGAAATGGAGTTATCGGTTGGTTTCGTTGCCGGTAGGGGGCATTAGATGTCTAGCCACCGTTCAAACTGATGCATCTCAGTAGGGGAAAGCGCCATTCACAATTGTGCTGACGTTTACGATGGGAGACTTTATGTATGTCATAAGTGCAGACGTTCATTACATGTATGGCCGGGTAAATGGTAGCGGCAGAGCTGCGCTACGAATATAACACGCACAGTTTCCTGATCGACGAATGCTGGATAGCAGAATTTTTCAGTGGTTAGATCGTCAACTTCGTGAAACACTTTCCTTCCACATTACTAGACATGATGTTGGTCGACAAAGAGCTGTACGCAGTCCAAACCTGGAAGAAAGCATTTTAAACATTGTGGCTGTTAAACCAGAGTCAAGCACAAGATCTGTTGCTCATCACATAAGTGTGAATCATGAGACCGTTTGTAGAGTTGTAAACGGAAATCGCCTACACATCTTCCATTTTCAGCGAGTTCAAGCTTTGAATTCGGCAGGCTATCTTCTCCGACTGCCAGTGGGTGATACAGCAATGTGAGCTGCAGCTGGACTTCCTAGTTCATGTGCTGAATAGCTATGAAGAGTTATTGTAAACATTACACTTGTCAACAACGTTTTCAATAAACACTTTGTCTTTCCTTTCGTATCTTATTTTTTGTGTTTGTGCCTCACCGAGTCTCTTGCGCCCATATATTCCTATACAATAAATCATTGTTACAATGTCCTGTACCTACCCTTAAAGTTTGTACCAAGAATTTGGGACCACCCTGTATACATAAAGGATGATAAGGGGAAATTCTTTTAGTGCATGATATATGGATGTAATTATTTCATAGCTGAGAAATTGCTTGAATTTCGATTCTGTTAAATATCCTCGTGTAAAAAAATATTCGGTTGTTTATCATAACGGACAAATAGAATGGGATTCCGCTTCAGATTATTTTCTAATCCATGCGCTAAAATTATGATTTTCATCTTTAGTGGTCATCGTAAGTAGTTGTATTGTGACAGATTTATCTTAAAACTACAACTTTTTTCACTGGCTAATATTTTACAACCTTAAAATATATTTAAAGCATAACTTCTATTAGTGAAAAAAAGTGCCTTCAAACTCGTACCCCTTTCTCTGTCGAATCATGCGTTCGAGTCTTGATACCACTCAAGATTTACTTACGACCCATCGTGTCGCTTATCCGGTATAGTTGTTAGCGACGCTTACTGGTGTGCCGTAGGGCCTTGGTTCGAATCTAGGAGAAGTCATGGATATTTGTAAATGTATAGTGCCTCTGTGGCATGGTGGTTCCCTAAATAGCCGTCGAGTCTCAAGTCCTTTCGTGAGGTTGGTGGAAGGGGAAGAGAAATGGGACGGCCCTGAACCACAGGACACCCCCAGGACATTCTCCCTCAAAATTGTGGAACCCAGCTAAAAAAAAATCGTGCTGTCTCCTGTATGGTTCTCAAGGCTTCGGATAACGACGGACATACATCATACATCTTGCCGTAATTAATTTCGTGTGCCTGAATCTGACACAGTCGAAATCAAGTGATATAAAAAACAACAACGACCCGCCATGTGGAGGTGCCGATGCATGTTAAGACTTATCACACAGGGGCAAATAAAGAGAAAAGTATCAAACTTTTAAAGCAATTTTGAAGGTACAATTTTGGTTTCGTTGTTTGAAGATGAAAAGATAAAAATACAGTCGGACCTCTACATAACGAAGTCGCTAAATCCCCCAAAAAGTTCGTTATATAGAGGTTCATCTTTCAATTTCCTTTGTAAACAACATAAAACAAATTTTAAATTCATAAACACTATGTATTAAAAAAGTAATTATTCACACCTTTTTTGTAAATTAATATATATTTATTTCATATATCTTACCTATCAAAAGAAGAAAGAAAAACTGCAAGAAAAGTTTCTTGACGCATTTATCCGCACACACACTTCCTGAAGAATTAATTTTTTTTCTTTGAGGCTCAAGCCTTTACGTTTTGACATTTTTGAGCTACAAGGAATGAAGTTACTAGTGCGACTGATCAATGCTACAAATGAACGGAGAGTAGTTCAAGGACACGAGACAACTCCGCTGAGGGTGAAAGGGGATATCGAAGATGTTTCCAGTGAACTGGACAATGGGGCTACAGGTTGAACTTTTTGGATTAAACGCCCAGAATTCTATTGCTGTCGGGGAGTTAGGCACCTAATAAAACCAGTTCAAGATTTATGATCACCATAAAATGTGTTAAAAGAGAGAACAACTTGAAATGTCCAGAAATACTTTAAAAACAGGGAGAGAAAAATTGAATCACAAGAGAAAAAGTTCGTTATATAGAAAATACACTTCGCTATTGGAAGGTTATTTTACGAAGAAAATCGTGAAATGTTCTTGGTTCCAGGAAAAAGTTCACTATATAGAAAAATTTGCAATATAGAGGTTCGTAATATCGAGGTTCAACTGTATAAAGGACAAATTGTAAGACAAAGGCAGAAAATTCGCTAAATGGATATTGTAAATTGTGAGTATGTTCTTTTTATTTTTCCTTAATAATTATTCAATTTTTCATTCTTTTGCAAAGTCCAGACAATTTTATCTTATTTCTTTTACGTCTTTTGTTGTTTAGAATGTTAGTTAAAATGGCGATGAGCACTAATCTTTTGTAAGTTAGGTCGTTAATATAGTTAAGAAATAACGATATGGAAGGAGAAATAACATCTGACTTCATGTGTTGAAGAAAGAGAATATATCCGAGCAGAAACGTTCAGCTAAGCAGGTGTCTATTTACTCTTGTATAATGAGTACACAAGGGAACAGCAATTGGACGGCTCCAGTAATGAGCCTTGACACAAAAAGACTATCGTTAGAGAGAGAGAGGTATAATAATTGAACCAATTACAAAGACTATATATATACCTGTCTTTAGTGGTATTATTATGGGATAAGACTTCGAACTGTATCTATAGATGCTTGTATCAAAAGCTTTCCTTGTGGAATATAACACTGTGGTTTATAAATTGATAGAATATTATTTATATAGTAATTTAAAAATTTAATCTGTTTGGCGAACATCTAAATATTTACGTATTGTACTGTCGACCAATTTTATCAAATCGAAAAACTTCGCCAAATGCCACGATAGGCAGCCAATAATGGAAAGCCGTTCCCGTACACGTTGCATAACCTTTTGATTGGTCATATATACTCAAATATAATATTCGCGTAAATTCTGTTATGTTACTTACGTATTAGCGTCACCACAGCAAAATTGGCACCTTGCGAATTGCGCCACGATATCAAAACAACAAACAGATTCTAACATGTTTCATATGGAAAAAAAAGTAATAATAATAATCAGTCACAGATTTTGGTGGAAAATGGTGTGATTTGCGTGGCTCTAATTTGGCTACGGTGACGGTAATACATATAAGTACCGACTATATAAATTATACTGAAGCTCTATATATAGATATTGTTTATAAGTTGAGATTCTCTTCCATATTATTATTATCGTTCACTTAAACCCAATAGTTCAGGTGACTAATTTTCTAATTTGTCTGATTATCGAATTTATTTGCTGATGTATAATCGTCTGTTGTCAAAGTTATGTTACTTAAGTTGGCATCTTTTATAATTATTCTATGTTTGATAATTCAATCGGAGAAAAGAATTATAATGACTAATCGACGCTGGTTGATCTTATTTTATATTTAATATTTGTGTATATTTTCGAAATATCATTCATCTGGAAATCTTTTGGATTATTTGAGTGATTATAAGAACAAAAGAGGCGCTTGTGGAATATATAAACTGGCTTCTGTTATTCGTTATGACAGCATCTGGCGACGTCTTTGATTTAGCGAAATTGTTCGACGGTATGATACGTAAGTACTAAGTTTTTATTTGAAGCAATTAAAACATTTGACCATTTATATCTTCGAAATGAAGATACTAATGGTCAAATATTTATTATTGAGCTTTTTGTTTCCGCAAACATCAAAGTTCCTTTTTAAATTTATTCATGATATGAATTCTGTATTTTGCTAGTTCGAAACAGAATCGAAGGTTCTGTTATTGTGTATATCTAAGTAGGAAACAGAATTATTGTCAAAATATATTTTAATTTATATTTTTCACTATCCTGTTTGATTTAATTTATTAAAATGAATTGATTACTTGACAGTATAAAAGAATACATCGATGTATCCTAAGCTCATCTCAATCATTAAGAAACTGAAAATCTTATTTATACATGATTTTATACTTGGCAATATTTTTTTAAACTATTATTAAAAGAAAGAATATTAAAGCGCGTTTTTTTTCTTCATATATATATGTACTACCGAATATATTATAAATTTGTGTTTACTATCCCGGGTTCCACTAAATAATAGAAAATGCTCTTTTTTGTTCATTTGTGGGGGGAAAACACCTATAATGAAGGAAAGGGAACAACTTATCGACTTATTAACAGATGCGATATTAAAAACAAAATTCAATCAAGAACAGCTGCTAAAAATTTTAGGTTGCAATTCACCCAAAATGCACAAGATTTCACATGCAGCTATAAACATTTTAATGCCATTTAGAACAAAGTATTTAAGTGAAAACTTTGCTGAATTAAGTGAAACTTGGATCTCAAATTAATATTAATGAATAAATTATATTAAAATTTTTAATAACACATACAGTACCTTTTTAAATTTCTTTTACATAAAGTACCAATAACATGTTGATGTACTATAAATATTATTTTAAGATATATTCTTTTAAGAGGAGGAGAATGGTGTTCCATGAAAACACCTTATAGTTCTAAGGGCTCCGTGAGTCAAAAAAGTTTGAAGATCACTGCTCTAGAGTAATCAGTTATTGTGTGTGTGTGTGTGTGTAACAATCAGTGATCCTAAATTGTGCTGGAGCAAATCAACCAAAGACAGAAGGACAGCTTCTTGGACTATATGATTTCGAAACTATATCGAGAAAGTGTATACAAGCTAAGAACTAGCACCCAAACTCTGCACTAGCTATGAACTGCAGTCTTAACGTTTTTGAAGCTGAGTCGTATGACACTTCGCTGACTGAATACTTTTTACTTTTTTTTTCTATCGCATGCCGAATGTTTGATTTCCTATACAAATATCTACGCTTCTTTATTTTTTTGACGACGAACGTTAGTGTATTCATATACAAAGGGAGATTGAAAAGTAATGTCTTCAATAGTAATAATAAATTTCTGACAAGGTAAAATAATAATAAAAAAAAAGATCGCGTGCTTATGACCACACGATAGAAGTGAAAACTTCAAATTTTGTAATGTTATTTCAGGGATTAGTTCGATGAATAAAAAAACAAGGGGATATTAGCATTATCACATAAAATTATTTATTCATATATCTGTACTCAAAGTAATATTTTTTGCACAATATACAATCATATTTGTGAATTATGCTTTTATTTGGATCATTTGACTTAATTACATTGAATTTTGATTTTAAAAAATCAACTAAAGGTTTTAATTTGTCTTTTGAAAAATCTACAGTAAAATCATTGGTAATTTGCTCAGAAGAGCCGATCCGGCTTCAGTGTACGCAATTAAATTTTTGTGAATGAACTCGATAATTTTCTCTACACTTGGATTTGGCGAAATATAAATAGCAACTATTAGAATTATTTGTCCATTTTCTGCTCAACATTTCGCTGCACAAATTTCTATGATACATGACTGATTAAACCCAAATGATTCTGCAGTATTTGATGCTACATCCATTCTCTATATAGTATAAAAAATGAATTATAAGGAAGTACATGCACATTGAGAATAATATACGAATCGATAATTGAATATTTAAGTAAATAAAACATAGAAATATAAAAAAAGCAAACATTAATTTAATTGGCCTTGGATTTCTTCATTTATCGATTATCCTTCGCCGTCAGTGCCAGTTTATCCACTGGGCGCTTAGGGTGGGGGCCCAGGGACCCGGAGGCTCCTGAAGGGTCCCGGATAAGCTGAACTTAACAATTACCAGATTTTCTGGTTATACATTTTGATCCTCCAGTGTCAGAGGGGCCCGTAGATCTTCTACGCCCAGGGCCCGAAATCAGTTTAAACCAGCACTGTCTGCCGTTAAAATTTCTTCACTGCGCTATTTTGAATAATTATTTAAGCATATATTCCCGAATGTCATGAATATTTTTTTGAAAAATATGAAAATGCAGGTGTGTTATAGTTTACAGATTGATTGAATATTAACGTCGCACTGTTCAGCTACACGAGGGCTTTTGGCGACGGACCACGTAATTTTGAACCATGGTCAAGTGACGTGGACGACACCTGAGCTGGCACCCCCCTCTCCTAACTACCACACCACACCAACGGGAGGACGTTTCAGCTCTCGACAGATTTAACGTGCATCGCTGCCCTACACGGCGGGTCTTTAGTGGTACTGGGCTCGAACCCGTGACAAAGCAAGCCACAGTCCGATACCTATACCACTCGGCTACCGCGGCCACTATAGTTTACAGAAGATGAATGAAATGAATGCAAGGCATTCCACAATTCATGTAATTCCAGATACGTTTCTGTTATGTTGTAAAGCCTTGGATTGGCAATCCAAGGATAATTGGCAATCAACTTAAAGATATTTTGACTCGAATCTTTTCGCGGGGCAAAAGTCCCTCCTTTGGTCACGTGATTTCTTTTTAGGGATGTGTATGTCGGGGACTATTGAATCTTAACGATCTTGTCCAAACACGATTTCCGACTAAAGACGAAAAAAGCCGAATGAACGTTCAGGGCCGGCGCTAGCAGATTCGCCGCCCCGAGCAAAGAGGTAAAATGCCGCCCCTCCCCTTTATAACAAGAATTAAAAGAGATAACCCAAACCTTTCCCTCGCTTAATGGTAAAATAAAACGTGAGCAAAAAAATTGCTATCAATGATGTTGAAGTTTGGATTAACAAAAAAAAAATTAATTTATGTTTTTGGCACTAAATCAAAATTAGGGTTGCACAGGAAAAAAGAAAAATTATTTCTAGTGTATAATTATAAAATACAGATATTAAAAAATACTAAAATTATTGAACCACTAAATATTAAAACTTAATTAAATATTAAAAATACATTTAAACCGAGAGTTAAACTTAAAAGGGTTCCTTTCTCATTTTTAATTCTGAGATTTTTTAAATAATTTTTTTAAAATTAATTTCTTCAGCCAGTTCATGTTCAATGGCTATTGTTGTCAAGCCGTTTAGTCGATCGTTGGTAGTTGTGGAGAGTAAAAACTTTTTAATTTGGAGAGACTCCTTTCTCCACTTGCCACACATATTGGGAGAGTAAGCAATATCCTGTCACCCATCCGGTATAGTGGTTAGCGACGCTGACTGTTGTGCCGTAGGGACTGGGTTCAAATCCTGGAGAATACATCGATGTTTGTAAATGTATAGTGCCTGTGCGGCATTGGATACTCTAAATAGCCGTCGAGCCGAAAGTCCTCTCGTGAGGTTGGTGGAAGGGGAAGAGAGGTGGAAGGCCTTTGACCACCTCCAGAGTGTTCTGCCTCTAAATTGGGGTGGAATCGAGCCAAATCGTACTGTCACCTGTATGGTGCTCAAAGCTACGGCTAACTACAGGCGTCACTTAGCCCTTGGCCATGATGAATTTTGTGGGCCTCGATCTGGCCTTTACCGATCAGATGGCATCATTGGTAACAACAACAAGCAATATCGTTAAAACTATAACGAGATTTGGAGCAAAATCCAGGCTCAATATGAATTTTTAAAACCTCGATTGGATTTTTCCTTTATTTAGCAAAACCAAAAACGTCACTATCTTGTCTGCCAGGTCCAGTGCGTTTATATCTGAGGAATTCCCATCAGTTAGCACTGTTTCTAGATCTTTACAATACTTAAGTTAGTCGTTTTGAGGAGTATCTTTTAAATCACAAATATTGCATGAAAATTGGAAATAGTTGCTGTGGGTACTCATCAAATCAAACCTGGACTCAAGTGCATTGATAGCTTTATCTCTCTCTCTAATGTAAAAGAATATAACTCTGCCTTATATTTCAAAGTAGGATCTTCTATCGGATCATTTTGTGCCTCATAGTCGAAATTAACATTCCTTCTTCGAACTCTATGACGTGGCTGGGTGAGCTCAAAATTAGCCGGTATGTCAAGTTCGTCGGCGAATTCTCGAGCATCGCAAAGCATTTCATTAAAGGCTGTGTCCGATCTAAGATCCTTGAAAAAATATTTACGATTTTTCAAGAGCTCCATAGCAGATGGTAATTCATAGTCTGCAAGAGCTTACTTCTAGGATTGATACAATTTAAGATTTTGTACCAAATTACAATGCAGCATTAGATCAGGGGTACTCAACCTTTGTTCCCGCCGGGCCGCAAAGACATGATAGGTATTTCACGCGGGCTGCACACACATAAGTTACTTCATGCGGGCCGCAACATGCGGATAATGGAAAAAACACACTATAAGACCAAAGCAACTTTGACAAAATTTGTAAAACTAATTTTTGGCTTTTATTTTAATACTATATTAACTTTTCTATCAAACACACACACATACACACACATTTATTTTTATGACTTTTTTATAGTTATGAGATAATTTCCATTTCCTTTTATCAATGACCAAAAAAAAGACCCTTGCTTACATTCTACTATTAAAAAAACAGATTACAAAATCGATATATTTAATTGCTTTCTTAAAAGAATTTCTTGCTAAATTTTTAGTACATATTTCTCTAATATTGAATTTCTCTTAGTGCAATTGGTCCTGACCGGGTCACATGCGGTCCGCAGATTGAGTATCACTGGCTTAAATTGCTTAACACAACTTAATAGTCCAGAAGCCTTTATAGAGTTGTCAATCTCCAAATTATTACAAACAGCAAGTAAAAAATCATGTATTCCTCCTACTTGATACCTTAGTGGTTTTAATGCATCTATTCGGCTTTCCCAACGATTTTGTTTTGAAATCACTTATCTACTTTATAAATTGTGTCCATCATATTTTTATTTTTGTTATATACACTCTGTCGCAAAAAAATATATGCACCCAGAAGAAATCAAGCTACAATCACGAAACTCGGCAAGAATGTAGTCTGGTAAGAGATATGCAAATGATTAAAATTTCGAAGCCAATGAGACAAGGCTAAGTGTGCTATGCGCATATTAGTTGCGCAACTGGGAGAGTTTAAAAGCATGAGTACGAGCGCCGTACGGCTATCCAAACGAATCTGATGACTTTGATAGACGATATTGAGACTTAGGATGCCTCTAAGACGTAACCGGCGGCAGTACGAGCAGCTGACGGACTTTGATAGGGGCCGTATAATAGGCCTCAGAGAAGCAGGTTGGTCGAATAGACGTATCGGCCGCCACCTCGGTCGGAGCGATATGGTAGTTGCTCGGTGTTGGCAACAGTGGATCACAGAAGGTAGAGTGTACCGTCGCGGAGGGTCAGGACGTCCCAGGAACACAAATGATCGCGAGGATCGTGCAATCAGAAGAGTGGCCACTTCGGCACCAACAACGTCGCTAGCATCGATTCAACGCCACTTACCTCCTTCCAGACATCCAGTGCCATCAAGAGAAACCATAAGGAGACGACTGACCGAAGTTGGCTTGAGGAGCCGACGTCCGCTAAAACGCTTACCACTGACCCCACATCATAGGCAGTGTCGACTGGATTTTTGCCGACCTCGGGCAACTTGGAGTGTGACAGACTGGAGACGTGTCATCTTCAGTGATGAATCCCGATTCAGTCTCAGTGCTGATGACCACCGCACACGTGTCTGGAGGCGCACCGGCCAGCTGTCCGATCCGGCATTTATTGTCGAGCGGCATACAGCAATTTCACAAGGTGTGACAGTGTGGGGGAGCAATTTCTTGGGACACACGATCATCTTTAGTGGTCCTTCAAGGCACTTTGACAGCTCGCAGATACGTGGACGATATTTTAACGCCGATTGTGCTACCCATGCTATCAAGTCACCCAGGTGCCATTTATCAACAGGATAATGCTCGTCCACATACTGCGCGACTCTCCCAACAATGTCTTCAAGGATATGACGTCCTACCATGGCCTGCCAGGTCACCAGATCTTTCGCCAATAGAGCATGTCTGGACGCGCTGGGAAGGCAACTGCAGCCGTCCCGAGATACAGGAGAATTAACTGCGCAGATGCAAAGACTATGGCAGGATCTTCCACAGGGGGTCAAAAGTGATCTAATTGAATCGATGCCACGCCGAATTTCGGCTTGTATAGCTGCCAGAGGTGGCTTTACTACTTACTGATTTTTAACCTTTTGCAAGCTGTAACCGCTTAATAAAATGATGTTTTGTTCTGAATTTTTAATCATTTGTTTATTTTCATATACACTACATGCATACCAAATTTCGTGAATGTAGCTCAATTTCTTCTGGGTGCATATATTTTTTTGCGACAGAGTGTATAATGCACATTTTGCTTTCACTTTAAATAAATAGTTTTATACTAGGGACAACCAAAAAATAGTACCTATATTCTTTCACATTAATTATTGTTCTGTAACAATAAAACTTTAGTTCAATCCTTTTTCTGTTGCTTTTTATAAGAAATATCTGCCATAATTTTGACATTCTTATTATTGCCTTTTTTAAAGATTTTAAATATTGCTATAGATTGGAATCTATTATTAATAGATTTTTTGTCTTAAATATACATGCTAACGCTTTTAAACTTTTTCACCATCAAGAAAAATACATTTTAAAGGATTTTTGAGAAATATAATAGAAAAATGAAACAGTAAATAAAAACTATTACGCAAACTGTAAACACCGACTTTTTAATTTTTGGTGCACCTTTTTTCTACGGAACACTGATTAAGAGTCTCTCTTGTGTCTTGGATGAGTGGTTATTTTCTGAAACTTTTTTGATATATTGAAATAGGAATTCCAAGTACTTTTTATATTTGTATTCGTTGCAATTAAACGATTGAGAGTTAAAGCCTTTATGTATTAATCACAAATAAAATATATTTTAATAAGATTGAAACTTAATTTTAAAAATGCTTTGGAAGTTGTTCAGGCTTAAAGTCATTGTTGTTTGCTTATTAGGGCTGCTAACTCTATGTTATTTTGATATCACTATATATTCAAATTAATTATCTATTTAATAATCGTCTTTCGAAATTTAAATTGATGCCTGAAATTTTGCAACTTATCTAAAGGCTATCTTTGCATTGAGTTAAATATTTGCATTTTTTAAAAATATAGTATTTTTTTTTTGGTTTAAAATCTTAGTTTTTTAAATATTTTCATAAAATTTCTTCATATTAAACTGCAGATAATTTATTAACTCAATTTTAATATTTTAAAAATGTTATACATTTTTGATGTATTTTTATAATTAATTATACACGTAATATATATAATTAATTATACACATGATTAATTAATTATACACATTATTAATTAATTATACACATAATATATATAATTAGTTATACACATAATTATTAGACTGCATTAAATAATCCTTCAAATTGTCCGTGTAAAACAGAGGTTTCCAAACTTTTTTTCTCATAGACCCCCTTGCCATGTTTTTCGGTATGGAGTAGACCTCTGCTTAATTAATATTGAATTTTCGCAAATGTATTAAATGTCTTTTTGATAGCTAGTACTACTACTAGAACTTTAAAAGAATTCAATTTATAACTAATGAAGTATAGAGCTAAAAGTTTAAAAAGCATATGTTAATTAAATTAAAAGTTAATTAATATATATAAAATAACTGTTAAATAAAGTAAACAAACAACACACAATTGATTTTAAGGGAACCAGGACATGTTCGAATGAGTAAAATGCCAAAATTAAGACCCTTCGTTTATGAGACATATATCATTTAAAATTTCCAATAGAGCTTAGATTTTTTTTATGTCTATAATAAAGGTAATTTAATTATTCTGTAGAACTACAAAAATAACTTTTACTCCAAAAGTTTTTTTTTACTACTTAATTTAAGTACTACATAATTTTTGAGAACTCGTAATATATACATGTGTTTAGGCACCAATTTTTAAAAAAGTATCCTTTTTTTTTATGCAAAATATTTTTACACATATATAAAACAATACATAAAATACAGTGAAACCCTTTTTTTAGTAAAATTTTAGTATAGTTTCTTTAAAAAAATTATGAAACTTTGAAATTTGAAATTTTTTTATTTTTCTGCTTTTTTTATGCATAAAACAATTTTTAAAAATTAGGCACTATTTTAATAGAAAAAAAATTAGGTTCACTATATGCATAGGCACCTTGTATAGAAGTATAAAAAATCAGGAATCATACAGTGCAATAGTTTTTTTTAAAAATGTACCTAAATGCAAAAAAATATGCTTTTGAGAAAAAGTGAAAAAACTAAAAAAAAAAACAATATTTTCACATATTATACACTTAATTAGTATTTCCTTGCCTATTTTTATATGACTAATAATAATCCTTAACCATTTTCTAGAGTTATAAAAGTAATTTTAAATTCATATGTTTTTCTTCCCTTTGTTTTAGTTAACATGAACATAATTTTCGAGATCTTGTAATACATATTTTCATGTATAGGTACCATTTCTTACAAAAATATTCTTTGTATATACAAAAAAATTTACAAATATATATAAAGTAACATATTAAACATAATGAATCTGTTTTTTAAATAATTATATTTATATAATTGCATAATTTCTTAAAAATAATCATAAAACCTTAAAATTATGAAAATCTTAATTTTCTTTTTTACATATAAAATCAATTTTCAAAAAATTAAACACATACTAAAAGATATTTTGTTCACTGTATGCACATGTATCCTGTTTAGATATATAAAAGGTTTCAAACAATATGCTACAATAGTTTTTTAAAGTGTACCTAAATTTAAAAATATTAAACATTCGAGAAAAAATATAATAAAACTTAACAAAAAAATTTCTCCTTACATTATAGATTTGATTAATATTTCCCTGCTTGGTATTCATTTTCTTCATCTAAATTCTGTTTATCCATTTTCCTTTTTAAAGACCTTCTTTTATTTCTGGCTTCCAATGACACTTTATTTACTATACGTTCAGCCTCAAAAATTCGTTTGTTATCAATTATAAGTAAGGCACGTTCCGTGTTGTATCCTGGTTTAATGCCCAGAGCTTCAAAGACTTTTATCCTACTTACATATCCATCGTTAAAACAAATTACAGCATCCATAACTCCAAATTTCAAAGTTTCAATGCCAACAAAAACTGTTTTAGGAATTCGCTCCCAAATACATTTGTTAAAACTTTCATTGGGATTTTGTGTTCTTCCATGAAGGCACTTTTTCAATAAGTCCTTCTCTGTGAGATCCCGAAACACTTTTTTCACTTTCAATAAAATTGACTCAGGTAAAGAATGCTTGTGAATATAAAATTCCCCGTAACAATGCTACGGTTATAACCGCACCAGCTATCCTCACCAAGAGGACACAAAGCGTGTTGAGGATTATCCTCAGTACTTAGTTTATGAAAATAAATAGCCCATATGGCTCTTTTCATGTCCTCCACAGATGACAAATTTTTACGGATTGCTAGCCCATAATAATGTTGGATTGAGTCCACTTCTTTAAGCGTTAGCCGTCCACGTCCCGAAATATTTTTCCCATCTGATAGCTTAATGCCTTTGCTCATTTTTAGAATGTTTCTCAGCCTTGTGCCCATACGCTTTTGCACATGGCCAACACATTCTAATTTTTCAACTTCTGTGTCGCCATATACTTTTGCTTCTTTTATAGTAAGAAATCCTTTTGAGTCCCCATCACCAAGATACTGCGTATAACATGCTTTTCGTGATGTTTCAGATCGCTGAAATATACTTAATACCCCCGACATTCCATTCCCCCACTGAATCCTTCGTAATTTTTAGCACAATTTTCACATGGTTTTTTTACCCTTACATGAAGAACAATATTTTGTGAGAGCTTCAAAGTCGATAACCTTTCCGTTCTCAACAGACGTAGCACATACAACTCCGTTCAATGAAGAATAGCCTCTTTTATGCCATGTGCCATCCACAGCCACAGCTATATTTGAATTATTATCATTCGCTATGACTGCTTCGTGAACAGCTGCATTCATCGAGTCTTCACTAATTGTTTTTAAAACATTTAAAAACAAAGAATTATGGCGTTCAAACTTTGCAGGTTGTGGAGGCAAATTCATGAGCCCACAGAATATTCGAGCAGCAGCTCCACCTTTTCCAATAGCTCTCATTCCATATGTCAATCTTAGGTTAACATCATAACATTTATTTGATATTTTTGATGACATTGTACTCGTCGATTCTCCACAGTTGTGACAAATTATTTCAAACTCACAGCTAAACCTCTACGACTTTTTAAATCTTCTCTCAGCTCAATTTTCTCTGAAGAACAGCAATATTTACAACATAAGAGATTTTTCATAAGGGAAGATAATAAATCCAGTTCAACGATTATGTTTACTTTTTGAGAATCTTGTTCTTTTAGTAAATCCGGTATTTTAATTTTTCTCCTAGAAGCACTTTCCACGGAATTCAAAAGCAATTCTTCAGTCGATTTAGACTTTTATGTTGATTGCTACTATACTTCCTTCTGCCAAATTTTTTTATTCTTGGCATAATTACTCGTTTAAAAAAAGTTAAGATACTTTTAAAATCTTATGAATATTATTAATTATAAGTAAAAATAAATATTTCTTACGAAAATTAATGTAAAATTAAGTAGTTGCATGCCCCAAGAAACTTCGGAATAGACGAACTCGGTTCAAAACATTGCCATAAACCGAAATTTAAAGTAAGAAATTTTGTCACACAGCTTGGAACAATAGCTCACGCACAAGCGTGGCTAAAAGTAGCGGGGTTAACATTCAAACGAAAAAAACAATCAAAAGTTAATATAGATAAAACACAGGGGAAACTACATATTTAAAGTTCAAAGGGGCGTGTCAAAAGGGGCGTGGTCATTTATTTACATTTTTATTTTTCATATTTTAGGGCTATTTTATCAGCAAACATATAAGTATTATACATTTTTAGATTCAGAAAAATAAGCACTATTTTTTAGAACTAAAATTGAAAAATCGATTATTTGAAAGTATATGATGTCCCTGTTCTCTTAAAGGGAGAGATGAATCTGATGCTACAGTAACAAATTTTCAACAATTAGTATTAATCTTGTCAGGTTTAACCTTAAATCTTCTCTGTTAGTAGTGTCCAGTTCCTTTTTTTGTTTTGGAGATTGGCAACTGCGCTGAAATTACTTTTTACTACGAAAAATAATTGAAAACTTCCTCCCGATATTCCATAATTCTGGATAAATAACAGGTTTGCCTTTTTAAAGCCAAAATTGCTGGCATCCGTTTCTAAACTTTAAAATCTTCATTGGTGCATATCACGATCAGTTCCTGTTGTCATGTGACTTTTTTTTTTCAATATGACCATATAAATTCATTGCCTACTGTGGTATTACCATAGTCAAAGCATTCTCAAAACTAGTTTCAAAATCTCAATAAAAGACAGTTAAATGATGAACGTAGGTTAAAACGTGCTGACAGATTGTCAGAGAAAATTCCGGACCTCCAGTATTATACTTCTTTAGTTTAACTCTGGAAAGAAACACTGAAAAGGCTCCTGTTTTAAGAAAAACTATGCTGTCTCCTTGTACGGGCAAATTAACCTCATTAAATTTAGTAAATAAATCGGCTAAATAAGTAAAATTTGGAATCCCCCCACTTGATTAATTTTTTTTAAAAATTAAAGTCACGATCTAGTTTTAAGAGAGTCAATATCATACCTCATTGACTCCATTTTTTATTTTTTGCTGACGTGAACCCCTCAGAGGTCGTCATAGACACCCGGGGTTGGGAATTACTGGTGTAAAAGACCTTAATTAAAAAAGGTGTCGTGCAAATTCCTCTTAAAATGGCAATAACATGCAAATATATATATATATATATATTGTTCAAGTTTTTAAAATTTAATCTTACAAAATAATGGCTATCTTAAAAGTGTTAGAATAGATTAGAAAAATTATATGTTTGTTTCACATGTTACATTTAATAAAAAGAAAAAAAGTGTCTATATAAATAAAATTAACTTTTTTTCTTTGAAAATTCTTTTAACAGTTTGAACCAATATAAATTAAATATTTAGCAATTATATAGACTAGTTCATTTATTACTAAACAAAATTATCACAATATATTACGATTACAAAACAAAATCATCATAATAAATATAACTACGTTGTATTTCAATTTCGAGCCATTGCTGTTAGGATTCTTTATATATGATAAATAATTAATTAATGTATTCTCTCAAAAGCTCATTAATGCTTTGCATTTTAAATTATCTACTATCGTCCTTTATAAGCGACTAATCAACATGAAAATATTCTACGAAACTGATGGCATTTATATTTATGTATATAAAACGAGAAAGAAAGAAATAAAATAGAAAAATCACAAATGCCGCAAAATAATTTTTTTTCACTTTACCTTATGCAATGATTAAAATTCCTGGGCATAAACCTTAAAAATCTAAAAGATAATTTGAAAATGAAAATATTGTTACCTTTTTTATTGTCCGACCCGGGCAGGGGCCCGGCTTGCCCACCCCTAACGCCACCACTGGAACGTTACATACCCGTACCTGACGCATCATTCAAGTTCCCTCTTCAGCAAAACGCGCATAAAGAAAAAGAAAACTCTCGTTGTCTTATGTAATTTTAATTAAAAATTAACGAATTCTTGCATGCTCAATATTTAAATAATAGTAAACAAAATCATGAAATATTATTAGAAAAAATTGTTTCTATTAAATTTTACATTTACTGTATGATTTGTTATGGGTGAACGCAAACTAGTTAGTAACTGGTACAAACCACGATATTTAAAAACGGAGCCTATTTTTTGATATGAGCAAATGTATTAGCGAATTTTTATGTTTGGCTTTATGATCGGAAGAATTGTTAAAATAATCAAAATGGGTAGTTAAAACTCAAATATACTATGATTACGTTCAGTTATTTTTTTTAAATCCACAATTATTCAAACGAAAAAGAGTCTTTGGTGTTGGTATTAATTGACGCTTAAAAAATTTTTTTTCGAACATTTTCGAAATTTTATTTGATTTAGTTAAATTTTTTTGTTTATCCAAGCGAGACCAAGTTCACCCATCGAGGATTTGAACTTCCTTGAAAAATACAGCTGTTATTTAAGTTATAAGTTCTGAAATCTTCGTAAATAGCTATGAATTTTTAACACGCTTTTATAAGTTTCTCTTGTATGTAATGGAATCTTTGAACTCTATTTTTACCTACTTTAAAAGGTTTGATGAATTTGAAATTTTGCACACTTGTCAAGGACCGATGACAATACAATAATTTCCTAATTTTGTTTCATTGTCTGGATCAGGATCCTCAAAATAAGGATTGTAAGGATTTCGAGATTTGGCGACTAATTCCTTATATTGTTTCCAGATTTGGCGACTAATTTCATATGCTATTTCCAGATTTAGTGACTAAAAGGTTAAGGTGAAACCCTAAAACAACAAATAGGCTTTTGGTTAATACAAATAAAACAAAAAAATTGTTCTTTATGTTCTTTCTTATCATGATATAAGTAGTTTTTCTGAAAATAGAATAAAAAAAAGACTCGTGCCTGTGAATAAAAATAATTTATATTCTAACTGCTAAATATTTCTTTAATTTGATAAAACAATATGTTTAGAAGTGATGATACGAATTAACATTACAGCAATGCGTTTAAAAGGGGATAATACGATTGACATTTAATATTTCTTCTTAACACACTTTCATTAGTTAGACCTGTATATATAGAGACTGAGTCTTTGAAATATAATGATATGGGACTCATCCGATGCCCCGTAAACGGAGAGAATTAATACCTTTCAGACCTGTTAATTAATATCCATTGAAGAGCAAGACTAATTCCAGCAGCCGCATAATTCCGGCTCCAAATATCAAACTCAAGGATAAATTCGACAAAAAATAAATAATAGTTTTAAAAACTAAAAAAAATAAAACAGACTTTTATTCTAGATTGAACTAAAAAATGAAAAATAAACTATAGTTTTAAAAAAAAACTATAATTTATTAAACCTAGCTTTCATTTTGGAATTTCGAAGCTCCAATCGGCACATGGTGAAAGGCTCTTCGAATTAAGATCAGGTTGTTCGCGGCCTTTTTTCTATTTATTACCTCATTTAAAAAACATTCTCCAAAATTTTGCGAATTTCGTATTAATCTAATTTGAATACTGATGTTCCTTCCAATTTTGATATAATAAATAAATAGAAAAATCTTTTAAATAATAAATAGAAAATCAATCTTTTTTATTAGAAAATGCACTTTAAGTGGCTAAAATTGATCTTTGCAGTGCATTTTAGTACTTTTAAATCCGTGGTCGGCAACCTTTTAGCTGTGGCGTGACAAATCAATCTACCCATATGATTCAACGTGCAACACAGCAGGACGTCTTTGAAAAAATGCGATTCCCGCGATAATGCATGCAAAGTTGGAAAATAGAAGTCAGTAATACAGATTTACAGTTTTATTACGCATCAATTTTGCAACATTTAAAGAAATAACTTAACATAAGAAACAGCATAAAATATAACTATTTCATCAACAAAAATTAAAAAATTAAAATTGTACACATATTATGTATATTTAAACATATTCTTTAAAATAAGAATTAGACAATATAAAATATAAATATTTCCCTTCATTATCTATGTATTAATAAAAGAGAGTTTAAGCGTGTGTGTTGCATCTCTACAGCCCAAACTAAGCAACCCAGAAGTATGAAACTTGGCACATAATTATTCTAAGTCCTGATGATGTGCGCTACGAAGAGTTTTTTTTCGAAATTCACTTTAGATTTTTTTAAATTAAATTTTTAAACTATTTTTCCATTTTTTTTTCAACAACTGGGTTTTTAGTTAATTGTTTTGGCAACAGTCTCATTTGTTTAGCTTATCCATTTGAAAATAATCCGAACCATTTTTACATTCAACGCATTTTATCCTTTTACTTAATTTTAAAAAAAAGGATGTAATTTAATTAATGTTATAATTTCTACTATGTTCTAGGTTACTTCATATTTATTTGTTTATTTTATTAATGTTTAAATTTATTATATTTAAAATTTTCCTTCAAAATTAAGGCTTAATTTTTCTTTTTTAGATAACCCTTTGATTTAATTTAATGCAATAATTTCTATTTTAGTGTAACACAGTTTTATGTCTGTTTATTTTCTGAACTGTAATTTTCTTGCTTATAATTATGTGATAACGTGACTCAAAAGTCAGTTTTTTCGTCAAAAAATTATTTGTGAAGCTTTTTGTAAACAGAAGCTTGGATAATGAGGTACTTATATTGTAGCATCACCCCACAGCAAAATTGATCACACGCTAATCACACCTTGATACCAAAACAACAAAGATTCTAACATATTTTGTATAATAGTTAAATAAAAAGATAAATAACTTTTAATAAACACGAACCTAGTGCTTGCATCGCTATACTTTTATATGGCAAAATCAGGGGCATAATTTGTGACTTCCGATTCTGAGTATTTAGTTTTTAAACAATTTCTTTTTGGGAATCGAAATATTTTTCAAATGAAGAAAGGTTTTTTTACTTAGATATGTAGAAATAAAAGCGAAAAGCAGAGAACGTGCAATTGATTTTCTCTCTGCTAAAAATTAAATCTCTCCAGCAATGACAATTCAATAATTTACAAAATAGCTGTAATTTTATCTTTAAAGTTATCTTTCAGATTTTTTTGTAATTCCCTAAATGTACATAATTCAGATGTCTGTCACATAAGATCAATGGCAAATTTATCAAATTCCACCCAATCGAAAATAAACAAATTTGTAGATTAGTACAGGGTGCCACTGAGAATTAATTGTACCGCGTGCCATGGGTTGGCGACCTCTGTTACAAATTGTAATAACTGAATGAAAACGCATTTACCAACTTATCTGCTTCAAAATTCCTTTGCATTAATGCTCATTTGTTAAGGAAAAATTCCACGCATCAACACTACGTTATCCGTTAAAATTTCTAGAATATTTCTTTATGTACGCTAGTGATTCATGTGAATACTTGCATCTGTAATTCATTCAAACCATATGCATACACATGTCTTTATTTGAACATAAAATTTGTCAACTTGAAAAAATTAATTTTTTTTCTCCTTCACACACTCTGTTACTGCATGACTTCTAAAAAACAGCCTTGCTTTTATTGAAGAATGCATACTTAGATGATACTGTCATTTATTGATAAAACCTCCTTCACAGTCGATATTAACGGCCATACTTCAATTTTGTGTCCTTGAATCTTTTACTGTGGAAAACCATTACTGCGAGTTCCAGCTCTTTAGATATTCAAAAGGAAATGTAGAATGTTTCCGAACCGCGCAGTTATCCAAATATGTGTGTGGCATCCATCATCTTTTAAAGAACCATTTCGTCTGTCTTGGGATTGTTAAAGTGTAACCACATACGCCTCCGAAATGAAAAAGATGATGGTATAGGAATGGCTCCCTCGAGATTGAGCTCAGAGTGTTTCATTGTTGGAAGATATATGCTTTTAAAAGAAGTTTCTGGTCTATTATTTTTAGATAATCAAAAATATTTGTGAGCACGTTCCAGAAAAAAAATTTTTGATCTCATTACCATTACATTTCTATGTTATCTTTTTTTTTTTGAAGAACTAAATCCATTAACACGTTAATTTGTTGCAACAAAGTATCTTTTACTGTTTTTTTCCCCTCAAAAACGTCTTGTATGCTTTGAACTTGCATAGTATGTAAATTCGAGAATTATTTATGTTCCGATTAGGCGTGCAAGCAAAAGCTTATGATACGTCTTTTATACCTTGACGGTCATGTTTGAGATGTTTAGGCTCAGGTGTCGTCCTCGTAACTTGACCATGGTCAAATTTACGAGGTCCGTCGTCAAAAACCATCGTGCAGTTGAATAGTGCGCGACGTTAATATTCACTCATTCACTCCCTTGAGTTGTTTAGAGGGGATGAAGAGAGCAATGGAATGATATGGAGATCTGGTATATATTTGGTAATTGTAGATCATCGTATATTCTGTCCTCAAATGTTTTTCACATAAGATAGACTGATTGCGCTTTTTCAGAAATATTTGATTCTTATTTAAAAAGTAATATGAAAAAATTAAGTCAATTCCTCTACTTTGAATGGATGAATAGAAAGTATTTTACTAGAGCGATTGGAAATTTGAACAAGAATTTATATATATATATATATATATATACAATAGCGTTGGCCGCTGTTGTATTTGGATATTAGGTCTCAGGAAAAATATTTTCAGAATTAGTTTTCATCTTGTTTAATTACACACACATAACGTAGATAATCAATCACCTTTATATTTCATATCTATTTGGTAAGAACACGAAAAACAAACACACATAACAGAAGATACGAGCAACAGCGACATTTCACATGACAAACACAAAGACAAAGAGAGCGATCACAAAAGATTTTCACTTTATATACCGGCAGTGACAATCGCGTGACTGCTTTGTAATAAGAGCTCTGATTGCTTAAAATGGGCGGGACAGGGAGTTCGGATACTAGTTGATTACGATTAAGATTAGGGCGTTAATTTTGAACCAAAGAATTAAAGTTTGCTTAAATATTATTAAAATCGTTAATTAATATCGTTTATATATATATATATATATATATATATATATATATATATATATATATATATATATATATAGGTTGAGAGTGAACTAATGCCAGGAATTGAAAAATGAGCATGATTTGTCTTCATTGTTGAAACAATGCACATCTGGTTTGGCTAGTTTGGATGAAAAACCGGTTTTCGATGCCAACTTTTGTCATTGTTTTAGCAGTTATTTTGTTACAACAATGGAGAGGAATCTAAGTTGGCGTCGAAAACCAGTAATTAATTTCTTTAAATTTAATTAATGAATTAATATTTGAAAAAAAAAACTGTAATATCATCAAGTGTTATCCACTACTAGTTTAAAATACTTTTTAGAACTTGATTGCATGAATAGAAATTATTTTATTAATGATTGAAAATTTAAACAAGATAAATATAAGTAAATAAATATATATAGGGAGAGAGTGAGCTAATAGTAGGAATTGAATAACGGAAATCTCTCGGAAACACCTACGGAACTTAGATTGGCAAATCTCTATTATTCGTAGTCTAAAGGAAATGTTTAATATGCGATTTTATTTGGAAGTTTGGATTATGATGGAATAAATAAGATACTTATGTGCAGTTGCATAGAATTTGTTACATTGCCATACATCTTCAATATCGCTTATGAATAACTTGCGTGGATGGAGGAATATTTATTAACGTCGCATACAAAACCACTTTAGGGCTTTTAGCAGTAGACCTTTAAATTTTGAATCTGGGTCAAGTGACGAGGGACGACACCTGAGTTAGAATACTGTCTCCAAATTACCACGACAACGGGAGGACTTTGATCCTTGACAGATCCCCTCTACACAGCGAGTCTTCAATGCAATAAGGCTCGAACTCATGACACACGGGTCACGAATTAGGGACCATAACTACTAGTTTACTGCGGCCACCATGAATAACTTGAAACATTAACCGAAGATTTCGTTTGATACGGAGAAATAGTTCTTTTCCTTTGAGTTATCTGTAACCAATAATATTTTAATCAATAACTGATATACATCGTAGAAAAAAATATTACCTAATTTATTATTGGATTTATCTAGATCGTTTTTTGATATTCTTGAAGTATCAATCTGTAACACCTGATAACATTCCAGAGAAATTTCTCTCCTTTTGCGAGGAAAAAAAAATATGATTTGTTTTTGTTGTCTTGAAAAGAGAAAAAAAAAAAGAATTAAAAATTTTATTAGTTATAATTTTGCAATAAAAATACATAACTAGCTATGAACTGCAATCTTTACGTTTTTGAAGCTGAGTCGCATGACACTTCGCTGACTGAATACTTAATTCTTTTTTCTTTTTTTTTCTATAGCATGCCGAATGTTTGATTTCCTATACAAATACCTACGCTTCTTTATTTTTGACGACGAACGTTAGTGTATTCATATACGAAGGGTGATTGATAAGTAAGGTCTTCAATGGTATAAAATAAGTTTCCGACAAGGTAAAATAATAACAGAGTTATCAGAATGAAGGAAATTTATTACTCTTACATATTGTCAACTCATTTCTCAACATAGTCACAACTAATAGCTAAGCATTTGTTCGATCCTTCTATCCATTTTTTCATTCCGTCCATGAAGAAAGATTCTGGTTAACTGCGTATTCATTTGCGAACGGCTCAATTGAACTTCGGCATCAGTTGAAAAACGTTGACCTTTCAACGTCTCCTTTAATTTTGGGAACAACCAAAAGTCCGACGGTGCCAAATCTGGACTGTAAGAAGGCTGTAGAACCACTGTGAATTTCAGTTTTCCCATGACGTTCTGTGTTTGTGCACTGCAATGTGGTTTTGCATTATCGTGGTGTAAAAGAAAGACGTTTCTTTCCGGTCTGATACTGCGAATGTATTGCTTGAGTGATCGTAATGTTGCACAGTACCTGTCGGAATTCACCACCAACCCCTTTAGTCAAAAATTCCGTGAAGAGCACACCACTTGCATCCCAAGAAATGGTGAGCTTGATTTTTATTGCTGACATGAAAGTTTTGAATTTCTTGGCACTCGGAGAACCAGGATGATGATATTCCATGGATTGCCTTTCCTTTTCTCGGTCATAATGATGAATCTAGGACAGGGATGGCGAATCATTGGCACGCGTGCTATTGATGACACGTGACACAATATTTTGGGCACGCCCCCCCATACAAAATGATCAACAGTGAGTAATTCTTCAATCAAGGATTTTTAGTGAGATTTCTCAGTTCAGAGAATTATCAGAAACGCTCTCCTGATGTGACATCATTTGTTAAACTGAACTTGCTTCAATTCGATTGGTTGGAAATTAAAGAGTTTTTTTTAAATGCACCTTATTGATTTCTAGTCTAGTTCAATATGAATTCAAAAATTTATTAAAACATGGTTAGTTAGAATTGATTGAAACGGAAAGATTAGCAAACAATATAAGTAAAAATGCCAGTAACGAAATTTTGGAAACATTACATTTGATTCCAGGTACGTTTAACTGTTTGGAGAAGCTGGATCCTGCTATTTTAACCATATTTTCATCTACCTATGCCTACGAGTCATTATTTTCAGAGATGAGTAACATTAAAAATTCGTTTAGAAACAATTTTGCAGATGACTCCAATTAGGCATGCATTCTGCTAAAAGTAACATCTTACCAGGTGCGTTAGCTACTGCCGTATCAATGATACGGAGTCCCCAAGATTCAGGGGTCCTGAAATGGGCAAGCAAAATATGGAAAAATGTTACGGGACCCCCAAAAGAGCCCCAAATGAATTTTGATACTGGGTCCTCTCAGGACTAGCTACGCTAGTGCATCTTACCCAATCCTAATACAATTTATTTGTCATCTAATTTGCAACAGCAGAAATCACACTGCTGTTATTTTATATCATTTGAATTGCACGTTGACTAAAACATTAATTACTATAAAATACAAAATGTATTTTTTTGTAGTAAATAAAGAGTTTTGTGTGTTGTTAGTATTTAGTTTTATTATTTTCCTATTAATCCCATGTCAAAATTATTTGACGACCCGTTTATACTTCTTGAAGCTTTTCTTTAGAAAAAATGGCTCGTTCATTCGTAAAGGTTCACCACCCCTGATCTTGGAAGTCTAAGTTCAGGCAGCCGTGCGCAAATGCTAACCAGAATCTCTCTTCACGGACGGAATGGATAGAACGATTGACCAAATGTGTAGCTGTTAGTGGTGACTATGTTGAGAAATGAGTTGACAATATGTAGAAGTTATAAATTTCCTTCCTTCTGATACCTCTGTCATTATTTTACCTTCTCAGAAACTTATTTTATACTATTGGCGATTAAGTACAGAGATTCCTAAGTGAACGGAAATTTAATAACATAGCTAACCACACATTCTAGTCTTTTTTAGAAATAATTCTCAGTTTACAAGTGCTTTATTAATTTCCGAATTTTTATTAATATTTTATTTATTAGAGAGGGGAAAAAACGTTTTTAAATTATTATAAAATTGCTTGTTTTTCTTTTATGATTTTGAGGAGAATATGTCCGCCAGAGTGTAGGAGATGAGAAATTTAATTTTGAAACAATCAACAATCCCCCGGAGAGTATCTAATATCTTGATTATTGTAGGATGTCGCTGAAGAAATAAATTAAATTTCATCTGTTGGAAAACAAATAAATTTTCTGAAGGGAAGTAAGGAAAAAAGTTTTGTCGTGTAAGTAATCAATAATTTTTTTTTTACTGTTTTGACCACATATGATGTGTTATTCATAGCATTGCAACAATTTGTGACATCATCTGTGAATTGGGCTTTTATTAGCTTTTGTTAATATCGTGAAACAAATTATTTCACCGACTCCGCACATGAATTCTATATTGTTACCAATAATTTTTATGTATCTGTTTCATATACATTCTTGATATTTTAAATAACTTTTTCATTCCTAATTTTGAAAATTATTTCTTTTGCCTGTAATGTAATATATATAAGGAGACAAGTAATATGCATAAAAAAATTTTAAAGTCAATTCTTACTTATATCAACGAATAAAGTTTTTATTTTAGTTAATTAAATTTAATTAAGGAATTAATATTTGAAAAAACTGTACCAACATGAAGTGTCCTCCACTACAAGTTTAAAAAAAATATGTTTGAAGACAAGAAAAAATTCGTTAGAAAACTTACAGGCGCCATCTCTTGGTGCTAGCTCTAGCTACGTCGAAAATAACGCAGAATAAATTTAAAATTAAAAAATAAAATTTAATTAATAAATTAATATTTGAAAAAAAAACTATATTTACATCAAGGGTCGTCCACTACAAGTTTAAAAAAGAGTATTTGATCTTTAGTGGATGAATAAAAACAATTTTATTATCGATTGAAAATTTGAAAAAGACATAAATATAAATAAATAAATATATATAGGGAAAAACTGAACTAACAGCAGGAATTAAAAAAGAACGAATACAAAAAAAAAGTGTAAATAAAAAAACAATTACACAAAAAAAGCAAATTGAGATAAAATACACACACATACATATATACATATATATATATATATATATATATATATATATATATATATATATATATATATATATATATAGGAACTGACTGTTTATAAACAGATTTTTTTTATTTAAAATTAATTATTTTTCTTTTTCATTTTCAAAATGTCGGAACCCGATTTCTTTTTTTAAAAAAAACCCTATTTAACGAATTTTGCGATTCAATGATTTTTTTCTTTTCCTCGATTGAAATGGAAGCAAAAACCCCTATTTAATGAATAATAAATCCCGAATTAACGAATTACTTTAAGTAACGGAAAAAATATTTTTTATTACTTTGGATTAAAAAAAATTGGACTTTTTTTCGAGTGGCATCCTTTTGGCTCGGAACAGAAAAAGAATTTTCTTGCTGCAGAAAATTTCGACATCGAAGGGTGCACAGCCCATTATTAGACTTTACAAATGTAGATGAGTAATGAGTTTAACTTACCAAGTGAGTTTTGAATAGGATAGGAAATTCCTTGATCTCATCCCACTCCACAACGCAAGAGATATTTTAAGAGATTTTACCATTTGCTTTTTTTCTTGAGAGCAGTGAGGTTTATTATATGCACGGTTTTGTAGAAAATTTGTTAAGACGAATGCGTAACGATTTTTGTGCAAAATTTTATAATGAAACTCCAATTAAAACTGTTACATTTTCTAATTCTTTACATTGTTTGGAAACCGTGAAAACATACCTCGTGCAGTAAGATGTAAAGAACACAGTATTTTTTTCTCTGTGCATAGTCTAAAAAGAACTCTTTCGAGTCAGGAATCAAAAAGATTGTTAAACATCTTTTAGTCAATATTTAAAAATTTCCAATTAACTGGTGCATAATAATTGGCTAATAGTATTTTAACTGCTAAATAAAAAAGCATAATTTCTAATTATGGATGTTTTTGTATGGCTGCTCATGTAGAATTTCCAAAAGGTAAGTGCAAAAAAATTGTATTTTTTATGGACCCCGATTTAACAAATAAAGTGTTCGGTCCCAATTAATTCGTTAAATCGGGGTCCGACTGTATTTTCAATGATATATCTAATCAATAATTTGTTAACTATTTTAAAAATATACCTTTTTCTCAGCTATATACAATACAGCATGTAAAGTTTAAATATTTCACAGTAGAAAAGTTTTCAAGGAATAAAATAAAATGGAATTATTACATTTTTTGTTTGATTTCTCCTCATAGTTTTTAACAATATATTTGTCCAAAATAAATTATATTTAATAAAAAATTAAAAAACAAAATAAATAGAGTTATGAAGGGTCTGTCATTCTTTCAATTACTAATCCTCTTGGGGAATATTGGGTCTTTAAAAATTATTATATTATAAACCTCTCTCTCTCTTCCCGCGAAAAAGAAAATGTTGTTGTTGCGTGTTTTTATCCTGGGATACATATGAAATACAAGTGGAAGAACAGAAACATACAATACAAACAAAAGAATATAGATATTTATTACAAAAATGATGATCCTAGCATGTAACAGGAGTGCGCTGCTTTCCATTCGAGACGGGAATCCATTACAGATGAAAGTCCGACTTCTTTTCCCGAAGAAAATACATCCTTGTCTTATTCGGGATTCGAACCCACTCGGTTACAAGCTAAGGGTCATATCCACCATACTGGTTGGGCGACAAAAGAAGATATGAGTATGTAAATTAAGACTTGTGTATAAAGATTAAACTTGGATTGATTGATTGATTGAATATTAACGTCGCACTGTTCAGCTACACGAGGGCTTTTGGCGACGGACCACGTAATTTTGAACCATGGTCAAGTGACGTGGACGACACCTGAGCTGGCACCCCCTCTTCTAACTACCACACCACACCAACGGGAGGACGTTTCAGCTCTCGACAGATTTAACGTGCATCGCTGCCCTACACGGCGGGTCTTTAGTGGTACTGGGCTCGAACCTGTGACAAAGCAAGCCACAGTCCGATACCTATACCACTCGGCTACCGCGGCCGCGATTAAACTTGGAAGTTGGAGGGAGAGTGATGTTAGACTGCTAACGGTTAGCAGTGATTGATTAAACATGGAGCGTGAATACTTTGTAGTTAATTAGTATAATATTAAAGACTTAAAATTTGTCAACAAGTAATTAAACTGCATTAGGTCGCTTGGACTTAAAAGGTATATTGCCTGGACGTAAGTGATCTGATTTATTAAGACTCGTCTACCTCG
Source organism: Trichonephila clavipes (assembly GCA_019973935.1). Classification (NCBI taxonomy): domain Eukaryota; kingdom Metazoa; phylum Arthropoda; class Arachnida; order Araneae; family Nephilidae; genus Trichonephila; species Trichonephila clavipes. Next base: position 720,420 of record BMAU01019394.1, on the reverse strand, counting down.
CTATTGCTTTTCATATTTAGTATTTAGTGCACCTCTTAACTTGGTTAATAAAATTTGTGTTGTTGTTTATAATAGTAAATAAATAGAAGTTATTTTGAATATGGCTAATCTTCCTTCCGACTCTCCCTCACTAATGGACGTCGCGGGGAGACCATTACAGAGTGACCAGTAAAATAATTTTCACTCCGAATCAAAGATTTAATGTGATTGATACGTATTGTAACTTAATAATGCATACTTGATTTTATTGTGTACAACACAATTTTCTGCTTTGTTATTGTCAGAAAGTTTGCGATTATATGGTCCCGTTTTTAAGTTTTATAGCAACTAATTCATATAAACCACTTTTTTGAGAATTTATTTATTTTCACTAGAGCATTTATGGTGTAAATCCTTTGCTTGATATTTTTTCGTTACTATCGGAGTTTCTTTATCAGTAGTAATATAGCTCTATTTTGAAAATAAAAATTTCTTCCGATACTGGATAGTTTAAGATCATTCCTTAAACCATTAGTCCATCATTTATGTGCCGCGTCTAAAGTAATCTCTAGCTGTGTAACGGGTCTATTCACTTACCTATTAATCCTCTTGGAGTAAAACTGTTTCTTTAAATATTATTCTATTGAAAACTTTCTCCCGAAGAAGAGCCCGTGGCTTATGCAAATCAAGGCATATATAAAAGCATTAACTTTCAGCTTCGAAAGGGAGAGGTTAGAAGCTAAATGATGGCAGTTAGTGATTAACGTATTGTAATAGAAAGCTAGGCTAGAGTGATTCGTAGTTTATTTGCTTAATATTTAAGATTGAGACGATTTGTGTCATGTTAAATGGACGATGTTTAAATTGGATTAATGATGGCTTGAACTTGATGACTTACAACGTATCTTTGAATATTTGGAATGTGTATGGCTAAGATGTTCCTAGAGTAAGTGATTATAAATTTATAATTAAATATTCAATTATATATCACCTACCTCGCTTTTGCTCCCATATTTATCTAAAGGTGCATTTCCTATCTTGGGTTGTTGTGATTGTTCGGTTGTTGAGACTTGTTAATAAGTTGTGTTCTTCCTTCTAACTCTTGTACTAATGGATGGGACCACTGGCGTATTTTGAATGGGCCCTGTATCCATATTCCTTGGAGGCCCTTTCTAGGAGCCCTTTAACATAGTGCGACCTTTTTGCTTATACGTTTTGGGGTCCCGTATCATTGATACGGCCTTAGCTACGCCCCTGGATGGGACAACTCCTCCATTATAGCTGTATAAACGAAATATTTCTTGGGAATTTCATTATTTTTTAAGCTTGTTTTTAATGTCTTTCGTCAGATATAATAGTCTTAAATCCTATAAGGAGAATCCCACTTATCGATATTCGGAGGGCGACGTCAGCCCCTCCTGCCCCAATGGGCCAAATTCATGACGGTCACATGATGAAGGCAATCACGTGTGCACGATTGAACTAAACTAACATGTACTTGTTGTCTTATTGGTAAAATTTAGGTAAAGTTTCATAATAGGGTAAAGATGTTGAAACATAATGGAAAAAAATTCACTAAAAAGAGCTTAAAATTTTTAAAAAAACTCTATTTTTTATTTGTGTACCTTTAAATTGAATATATTTTGCTTACTTATATTTATTATCGTTAACAAATAAGTACTTTTTAAAGGAAAGTTTTCCTTAAAGAGAAAAAGTTGGCAAGAATGAAGCGCGTGAACTAATTGGCTGAAAACACTTGTGTGAATATATGATTATGACGTCACATGAGTTTAGTCCATTGTGTATTATTTTAAAATCACGTATGTTTTTCTCTGAATTTAATCTTAAAGCAATTCTTTTTATTGTCAATATTGTCATTGCTTTAGATTTGCAAAAATATTTGGAGTTAAAATTTACATTAATGCAATTTCCTATAGTTGAATAAACTTTTGATGTTTCTATCTTTTCTTCATTGTTCCTGAATTTTTGAGAGTAATACTTTCGAAATATTTTGCGATCTTCCAAAAATAGTTAAAAAATGTTTGCATGGTTCATTAGTCTAGAAGCATTTCATTTGGATCAATTGAGGTTTGCCATCATATGTAGCCATTTTCCTTCCCTTTCCTTTTATTTTTCTTTTGAATTTGAAAATTGGTGGAAATATCTTTCATTATCGATTTCCACTTTTTCATTGACAACATGATTTTGTTAGGCTGCTCGGTGTTTTCACTGAATAATTTTACAAAAGTTAGCCTCTTGAATTAAATACTTCCTTAAATGGTTTCACATCTATATATCAGATACTCTGAGCATGGTTTATATAGAATTTCCTCATTATAAATCTAGCATAAACTTACATTGGGATCGGAACGTTCAAAAATAAGTCGGAGTGGAGCTAATAGATTATATGATGTATATATATATATACATACATACTTATATATATTTGATTCATTTGACTAGATAAGCCAAACTCAACAATGAATGATATCAAAATATCACACTATCTATCGTGTATTAATAATATCAGTTACCTCTTACAAATTTTATTTTAGAGGTTATTATGTGAAGATGTTTATATACACAACCTACGCACCTATAAAAACGTTGCGTCCAGTAAAGTTATTTGTTATAATTGAGGAACGTGTTGTCAAAATAAACGAGAAATATGCATAAATATTACTTTTTATGGTTAAATCTCTACATTTTGAATTATAAAAATATTAATACCGTAACATTGACGAATTAAAATTTCTAGTTTCAGTTATTTCTCCCTCAGTCGGGGCGAAACAATGAAATCAGTACGAGCAGTGAGACTTTAAGAAGGGCTACACTCTCATTATTTTTTTTCCTTTTATTTTTTATTGTCATCAGAGTTTTCTGAAACATGTAATATCAGTTAGATCATATAATTAAAAGTGTTAAAAATATGAATATTTGATTATCTCTCATCCAAAAGGTGAATATCTTTAATTATTCAAAATTTATTTTCCTTCTATTATAAACCTCAGTGATTCAGAGCAACTAAAAGCATTTTATAATTAAAAGTAAAAATGGAAGTTTATATTTTGTTTAAATTTAGATAATTTTAAAAATATTTTTTAACAAATAAAGCATTTTGCTTAAATTTTCTCTCAAAAATCTTTTTACAAAAGTATTAATGAAAAAAATGATCAATGGATAATTATATATATATATATATATATATATATATATATATATATATATATATATATATATATATATATACCTTTTCTAAAGTATAAAAATAAATTAAGTTTTTCGTTATCATGTATTCCAAACTGTACCAGCTGAAGTAAGATAGAATGAAGTGTTGAATTACTGCAAAAACGCTTCCCGAATGAAAGTATCAAGTCAATAACCGAACAAATAACTACTCGTTAAAAATCAAGTTTTTTTAAAATCTAATCACATCATTAAATTTTAATTTTATTCACTTTTTTGACATTTTTCTAGTACGTGTTCAAGATTTGCAGGATATTTAAATCAGTAATCACTTTAAAAAACGACGCAGCCTTTTTTTAGAGCTTTGAAAATCAAAGATTTCTTATTTTTATAGGCTGATAACCAAACTTTTTGTTGACATTAATTTTATATTCTTCAAAAAAAAGGCTTCGGTAAAAAACGGATTTCAAATAAAAAAGTTTTGAAAAAATTTGAAAGAAGTACGAATTTCCCTCAGTTTTAAAATGATTTTTCTCATGACCAAAATTCTGTGAAATTGTGAAAAAAAAACGAATATATATGATTTCTGCTTGAAGTAATTTTATTAAAGAAATGAGATTTATGAATGGAAATAAAGCAATGTTTTTAATTTATGAGACGATTAAAAATCTTTAGTTAAAATTAATTAAAATTACAGTCGGATCTCTATTAAACGAAGTCGCAAAGTCCTGCAAAAAAGTTTGTTATATGGAAAATTCGTTAAATAGAGATTCATCTTTTAATATACTTTAGAACCACATAAAATAAATTTTAAATTCATGAATATTACATATTATTAAAGAAGGAATTATTTTCACACTTTCTTGAAAATTTTAATGTTTATTCATTTTATAATTCTTACTCATCAAAAAGAAATCTGTAAGGGAAAACAAGAAATAAAAGACATTGTCCTGGAATACACTGCGTGTATTTTCAGGTTTAAAAAATAATTTTATATTAAGATTAATGAATTTTTTAAAGACATTTTCTAATTTTAAGCCTACGAGTAATTTTAAACGTACTTTATTTTATAACCAATAACTTTAAGCATAAAATACGCGTCTTTAAATTTAATTACTGATAAATTAGTCAGTTTTATTTGAATTTTTTGTTTTAAAAATTGTGGCCATTTCAGTGCTCTAGGTCAGTGATCCGCAACCCCCGGTCCGTGGATCAAATGGTGCCGAGCCGCCTAAAGAACATTAAACTATTACTATTTTATTTAAAGTGGTGCATTTCTCTCAGATTTGCTCAACTTTCCATAGAAATCACTTTTTATTCCAATTTAAATCACTTTTATTCATTCTTGGTGTAACTATATTTTATTCTGAAGGCATATTTAAATGAAACTAAATTAAAATTGTTAAATCAAAACAATCTAAAATATAAACAATCAACATGTCCCGCCCTCAGCGGGCCGCTGTAAAATTATCAAACGTTGATCGATCCGCAGCGATAAAAAGGTTATGGATCACTGCTCTAGGTGAGTTAGGCACCTGGTAATACCAATTAAAGGTCATTGATCACTATAAAATGTGGGCTAAAAGAGAGAATAATTTGGAAAATGACGGGAAAAATCTTAAAAATAGGGAGAAAAAAATCGAATTACAAGAGAGAAAGATCGTTATATAGAAAATGCATTTTGCTATTTGGAGGTTATTTAACAAGGAAAATAGTAAAATGTTCTTGGTTTCAGAAAATAATTCGCAAATTAGAAAAATTCGTAAAATAGAGGTTCGTTATATATATGGAGGTTCGACTGTATTCTAAAGCGAAAAAGATGGGAACGAAGCTTCTGGTATCAAAGACATTAGCAATCTTTTTACTTATAGTTAAATTATAATTATATTTGGTCCGAATTGCATTGCCGTTGAACATCTGAATAGTATAATAAAATTAATAATTGATCTTTCGATACACAGGATTTCTCGCTAACGTCAATTTTTTGATATTCAAGGAAGAAAATAAACCTTATGGACTGCACCTTACACGCCTCAATTTTTCTTCTATTTAAGATGTAGTCTAAACGGCGCATTCTTCATTAAGATACCCAGGGAAATCCATTGCACAAATTGTATGCCTTTTTTTTGTGTGTGTGACATTAATTTTTACAAAAAGAGACAGAACTAAACGAGACACACGCATTAATAGCATTTTGCAACATCAACTTCCCACTGTGGGTAGGTTTTTAATGCGAAGTTTGTTTTTAGCCTCGTACCATAACCCCGGAATAGCCCATAACATCGTCCCGGAAGTTGTCCAGCTAATGCATCTGGAGATAATTCTTTCTTTTAGAATCCGTTATTAAGTTTCACACGAGGTCATAACATATCTAAGGCTCGTATATGAATCCCACTGAGCCATGAATCAAGCCAGACATCTCTCGCTTTCAGTGATTCATTTCAAGTGGCTACACAGCAAGCGGGTAAAAGATTAAAAGAAAAAAATAACAGAGGACAGAGGGAGTTGGAAATATAAAAAAGAAGAGGAAAATAATTCGAATTTATTGCTTTGCATTCGAAAAAGAAATGGTTGTAACGGTCGTGGGAAAAACATAGGAAGGAATCGTAAACAGGCGGGCATTATCAGTGTAAAATGATCGGCTTATGCACTTCAATTTTCACGAGGAATGCTGGTACATCAGTTAGGGCGAATCGAGTCTTTAGAGCAAGCACACACACTGTGTGTTGAGATTAAGGCACGGGGAAAAATCAGCGTGGGCAGGGGGAATTCAGACATCTTAAAAGGATTGCTCTGGTTACAGCAGCTCAAATGGCAAGTCTCTTGTCGCCTTCCAGATTTATAGCATTCTTAGGGAGATTTTCACCAACTCATCACTTTGAGAACGAATACCATACTTGCCTTTTTCCTGGGCTATGCGGGATTCGAACGTCTCTTTATCGACAATTCTTTCTCTGTACTTTCCTTTCGTAGTTTTTTGTAATCTTTTAGAGTCCGTAGGGTTCATTTTGTCACTTGGAATTTTCATTTTAAATGCCTTTGTCACAATATGACTATTATAAGTATGTAACAGAAGCCCACACAGGAATTTTTCAAGGGGTGGTGAGGGGTCCAGGAATGTCGACCATTCTCGCATCATGCTCATTTTTCAATTTGTAAATTTTGGGGAACAAAAAGTAAACAAATTAGTAATTGAATAAATAATTAGCATTCATTAATAAAATTAATTATTAATAACAAATACTTTATTTAATTTTATGTACTATATTCATAGGATTATAATCAATCGGAAAAAAAATCAAGGTGTTCAAACCCGAGGACCCCCTCCTTGCGTGCGCCACTGGTATGCAATAAAATACAGCTTGTTAGAAATTAAGAATACTTCAATATTTGTGCAAAGTAATTGCACATTTCACAAATTAACAGCATCTACACACCCTTAATAATGCACTTTTTTTAAAAAAATTCGAAATAATATTTAATGCAATTTATTTTAACAATATTAATATTTTAAGATGTCAATACATATATATTCAGGCAGTATTATTAATAAGATTTCAACAAATATTAATTAAAAACTAACTTTGGCATTCCATTGAGTACTGCATTTTAACTTGGAAGTTTTCATTAAAATTAGATCAAATAACTTTATTTTTCTGAAATTTCTCAAATTCATATATATATATATTTCCTTTTTGAAATAGAATCAGAAATGATGCAAAGTTGCTTCTGTATCTGAGCCAATTGCATTGCCAAAGTAAACTTCAATGCCCAAATCACTTAAGTTTGCTTATTATGCCAAGAGAGGTCACATCATTTGACTGGGAGAGTTAAATTTACCTAAGAGAATTCTGTAATTTTAAATATTTTTAATTCTGCAATCTATCTTTTTTTCTTAAAAGAATTCTGTTATTTTTATACATTTTGCCAAGTGGGCAAAACGGGTGAGATAGTTTCCAATAAAACTGCCGTAAAGTAAGACGTCAGACGTCAACTACGATACTTTTATTTCTGGTAGTTCTATCTGAAGCAAACACATTTTTTCCATTCATTTGTTATCTTGTACTGTTACCTACTGTTACTTTCTGCGTCATTTTTGTTGTTCTGTAGAAAATGAGCTCGAAGACAAATTTGTATGTATATACGGAAAGTGATTGTTGCGCAGGAGGAAAACTCGATGCATTGTGATCATATGCATTTAAACATCCCAATGAGTAGTTGTAAATTTTACGAACTATTCGAAAATTTTAACTCAAACATTGAATTAAAGGTTAAGGTATACGATTACTTGTTACAACTCTTTTTAAATGGGTATATGGGGATTTTTTTGGGGGGTTCTAGATTTATTTAGTACATTTTAAGAGAAATAAGCTAAAATTAAGAAGAGAAAAAGAAATTATTGCTAAAATGGGAAGAAATTAGTGAAAAGTTAAAAAAAACACACCCATAATTGGGACCCATTCTGTATAAAATGCTTATGAATAAATTTTCAATTTTGATGTGTTGCTTTCTATTCATTTTTGAAATGACCTTTCAGGATAAGAGATTTTAATTTTTACAAAAACTAGAGCTCTTTATCTTAGTTATTACATGAAATACCTTAAAAATAACAGTGATTATATTCACATAAAAGACTAAGTTTTGTAATAAAGCATTGATAGATAAATCTGAAGATTAAAACACTTCTAATATTCAGAGAATGCACAAAAAATTTCAGTTAATTATTTTCAAAACTTTTTGAGCAATCGCTGCACACGTTTGAGCATTTAAAAAAACATTTCGAGTAAAACGTATTTTAAAGTACGACATCTTGCTTAAAGTAGTGGCATCTGCTTTTATTAAACCAGTTGTAGTTTTTGTTCTAATGAATGGAAAACAATAAACTTGGTATTCTTTAAAGCAAACAAAAAGGCCTATAATATTAAATTATACATAAAAAAAATGTCCACATTTTTGGCAAAACTCATAATTTTAGGGTAGTCTTATACCTTAATGTGATTTTTTTTCTGTTTCAGAATAAAGTATTTATATTGACTGGCAGAAAATAAATGTTCCATTCAAAGCACCCAGAGGATTAAAGTATTAAAATCGCTTGCGCATGGCTAATGAAAAATGTTAAAAATCCATTTTGTTTAAGCTACCATTTCCCTGATATATATATATATATATATATATATATATATATATATATATATATATATATAGAAGCCGATCCCCTATTTTCACCTTAAAAAAGTTCCGAAAACTCTCGGTTTATATACGGAAATATACGGTATTGCTAACCTTTAAATGAAGTATCTACTCTACTAGCTAACTTGGAGAGTCTCTTTACTATCTTTCAGTAAGGTTACTCTGGACTCAGTGCTGGTTTATCCATTGGGCGTTTAGGGCGGAATGCCCAAGGGAACCGAGGTCACCTGAAAGAGGTTTAGAGATACAGAACGATCCCCCGGGAAACAACCACCCCGCATTCAATTTTATTGAGTAAAACCGTAGTATACATTTTTATACGGTAGCACACATTAAATTTACATTTTACAAATTAAAGGTAAATGAAACGAAATGCATGTTATTGCAAGGTGCACGCATGTAAAGCTGAAAATAAAAAAAAGAACATAAAGGATAAGAGAAGGAAAAATAATATACACTATTCCAGCATTCTAGCAAATACAAGGTGGCCATAATTAAACTACAAGTGTTCAAGGGGTGCTGGAGAGAAAACCACTGGGAATATTCCAGTGAAATTTGATATCTACACGTTTCAGAACATGCGCAAATCCAATATGCAAATAAATAAATAAAATAAAATAAAATCTCCATTCTCACCTGATACATGACGCTGTACCGTATTTCAACGCTCACCGGTGGCATATACAACTTCCAAAACCGATAGACAGATCATAATGACATTCTAAGAGGCATAGAAACAATATACAAAATCACAGTTTATCGAAATTCCATACAGTTAACTTCAGTAATTAAATTTTTACACAGTATCATGTAATCAAAAATTAACGTAAATTAAGATCACAAATTAAACAATCCATAAAGACGCTTTAGAAAATATTTAAACCACTATTTATTCAATGAAATTATCACACGAGTTCAATATGCGAACCAACAGATGCAACCACATGATGAAAACGTAAAACAGCATGGTCCATAGTCGCATTTAAGATCTCTGAGTTGCTCAGATCTCTGTTCACGTGTCTCGTTATACTAGATTTCAGTTCAGCAACCGAAGCATGTTATCTATAAACCATATCTTTCAGATGTCCTCACAGATAAAAATCGCAAGGATTTAGGTCCAGTGAACGTGGGGGCCAGGCGTTTTCAAAACCTCTGCTTATGACTCAATCCACATCAAAGGTATCATGTAGCAATTTTTAAAGAGGTTTAGCAATGTGAGGAGGTGTTCCGTTCTTTATAAATACCGTAGTTTCTAAACAGTGTCTCTCTTGCAATGCTGAAATCAATTGTTCTCTCAACATCGCTACTCAGTGTGGTGTTGTTTTTATAATATTCTAAGGGTTTAAAATGTGCATACATGCCGTCGATAAACATTGAAACACGGCTCAGCGCCATCTATCGGGTGAAAATGGCGATTTTTTTGTTTGTTTGCGTATCTGACTAGCGCATGTTCTGAAACATGTAGATACTAATTTCACTGGAGTATTCCCGGTAGTTTTCCCTCCAGGACTTCTTGAACACTTGCAGTTTGATTATGGATACCTTGCACATCAAAAGTAATATAAATATAAAATACAAATAAACCGGGTAAAAAAAAAAGAAGAAATGCTGGAAACACATTTGGGAAAGGAGGGTGAAAAAAAGAGAGAAAACCCCACTTGTGACCACATAAGAGTACCGATCCAATCCCACCTAAGGAATTTGATCGCGGATTGTAGAGGAAATTTGATGCATGATTTTAGTTTAGAGTAAATGGAATGATTTCTAACGATAGATTGGAACCAGGCTTTTTTAACATTTTGAGATGGAGAGACCGAATGGAAATCCTTAGTCGGAGGACATGCGAACACATAATGGTCAGCGTCCCCAACAGAAACACAAAGACAATTGGAATTAGCTTTTAATTTGAAGCGATGCAAATAAGAAACAAATGGGCCATGGTTTGTTAAGAATTGTGTAACGTAACTGGAATGGGGATTGATATCTAAACTGGGCTTGTGAAAGAAGGGTTTGACTCGAAAGCCAGAATTAGAGTTTGACCACCAACTCTCCTAGTCCTCAATTAATTTATTTTAAAGGATTTTGATGACATAAGAGTGAGAGACGGCAGCACTCACCTCTACATCATTAGCAGTAGCGACTTTAGCAAAATGATCTGCAATATCATTAAAAAAATATTATTATGAGCCTCAACCTAGAAAACTTTATAAATGTTGCTGTACACATAGATAGTCTATTCTTTATTAAATTAAGGTAGATAGATTTATTGTGTTAGGACTTTTTTAAGGAAAATAATGTATGATAAACTATCCGCACCGAAGCCCAGGGCCCTGGATAAGCAGATCTTAAATAGATTTTCCGGTTATAAATTTCGATCCGCCGATGCCAAAGGGGCCTGTAGATCTTCTGCTTCCAGAGCCTAAAATGAGCTTAAACCGGCTCTGTCTGGACCTTTTCTTTCAAGATTACTAACAACTTCACAGTTTCCATTTATCACACTAGTATTTCGTTGTACACTCAAATAATCCCCTTAATATCATCACTTGGATCTATTTAAATAGAAATATACCAATTTGCACGCATCTCAAGGTGAAGCTTTCCATTCGTTCATCATCAGAAAGAAATTCCAGAGGTTAGATGAGAAAACACACACGGGAGTATCTGCTACATAATATAAGTTTATTTTAACCAAAAAATTAATATGAAACTTGCTATCCATTTTGTCACTCATCAAGCAGAACACTATTTTATTGCCTTGCGTCATAGGAGGAAATAATTGTCAGAAAATAAATCTGGGTTAAGCCCCAATTAAACCCATGAGAAAGTGATGGAATATCCACAATTGTTGATCGTTTATTAGATGGAAGGGAGAAGGAAGGCATTGTGTTCGTATTTCTAACTATTGGAAGGTTTTCTGAGTAAATCTTCCAACAGTTAGTTTAAGTGAATTACAACTAAAAAGCTTCTCATTACTATATATATATATATATATATATATATATATATATAAGTAGAGTTAAATCATATTTATTGTACATCTTGTGATGAATAAGGACTCAGAGATCAGAATTAACCACAGAAATGGCTATTATTATTTGTATATATGTTATTCAGTATCAAAATTTCAAAAATAATTTATCTCTTTGTGACGGGTCTTTACGTGAACTTCATACTAATCCTCTTGGCGAATCTTTGGCTTAGCATTCGCGTTTAATTCACAACCATCCATCTCAAGAAGAAACCCTGATATGCAGGTGAGTTAGAGTATATAAAGTCAGAGTTTTTGGAAATTGTAAAGAAGAAGGAGCGGAGAACCTGTTGCAGTGTTGTGATGTTCCTCCCCTTGGAAGAACATCTCTCGAAGTATCAGCGTGAGCTAGAGGCGTAGGATTAACGAAAGGACTAAGATCAAACATTATCTTAATATGACTTTATTAAGATATTCAACTTAAACCTTTAACAAATTATAATAATTGATATGAGAGAATTTACGATGGCAAAATGCGCAACACACAATATATATATATATATATATTTATAATAAGACAACCTAATTTAGACCACTATCAATAAGTGAACCGCCTAATCTCCGATTCTAATATTAAATAATCAATCCTACCTTATTACAGCTTGGAGAAACGATCAATCTTGTTCTATGCTTAATCTTGTCTTTGTAAGCACTGGTGTGCAACTTGGCCTTATATATTCGATCACTAATAACTTGTATTCACGTCACGCAAAACTCATTTAGACTTGAACCACGAACTGTAATAACCATCAACTGCCACAAACTAACATCAATTGTCAAACATTACCTTACATTGCCATTCCGCTTACTCTAAGTTCCGATATTTAAACGTTTGTTCATTTACATCTTTCATTTACACTTCACTTCTTGGATTTGGTTGGAAAAGAGTTGCCATTAATTCTGGCCCAAAGAACCTAAAGGACATGTTAAAGAAAAGACGAGTGAGCCGTCACAGTGTTACTAAGGTGAGATTTAAGTGATTTACGCAACTTGACTTAAGAACGGAGTTTTGCCACTATACTAAATTAGTGGATTAAAAATTTATAGGCTAAGATTGAATAGGTTAAGTTAATCTGTTTACTTGCGCTTGCTCACTCAGGGTTTATTGCTTTCTTCATATCACTCCTAGGGCTTTCTCTTGGGGTTTAACTTGTGGTTAATTAGTGCTTGAATAATAATAAATAAGAATTATTATGGAAGTTTCCGGTCACGCTTTGTTTCCTCCAACACCTTTAGGTAGGCAGCACGGTGAGGGAGCGACTTCGGGGGAAGTCGCTCTCAACTTGTGAATTAGCTTACATTACCAAATAATGAAAAACTATACGTTTTATATTGGTATTACTAATCTTTAACTAAAATCTCCCCTCAGCTAACTTTGAATGAGGATCTTCAGGTAAGTTTATTCTGGATCTTCTCTCGAGGTAAACTCGTTCAATTGTCCAGAAGCTTCACGTATCATTTTACTAATATTCACTGACGTTCCGCAACATACTCCTTTCACTCTTTCTAGTATTCACTACAGAACTGGTTTTATAACGATGCTTATTTGTATACATTGTGGCTACTTCACAAGGGGAGGATCTCACATCAAATAGCTTTAGAAATTAGCCAAATAGGTAAGTTAAGGGAAATGCGCGTGAGTATGATCTGTCTTTTAATATAGAGCAGGGATAGCGAACCATTGGCACGAGACGCAATATTTTGGGCACGCCATCGATCAAAATATGTTTTTTATTTTATTTCAAAATAACAAAGTTCACTACGAAGTATCACGAAAAAACGCGAGTAATCGGTCGTTGAGAGGCGAGGAGCTTACTCGTCGTCATCTATGAATTGTTTATTTTCCCGATCCCTTTCGATATTCGATAAAATAAAGGCTTAAACGGAAAGAATAATTGAAATTTTAGGAAGAAGCCCTATTAAGGCTATTGCTTGTGTTTTGGCATTTTACACTTAAATGTCTAGTAGAAACATAGAGAGCTTGATTTTGAAATTCAAAGCCAGTATCCGTTTCTGTTCCTAATTCTATCGGAATGACCCACTGCAATACTTCAAATGGCATAGTTTGAACTTTAACTTTGATCTGAATCTTATTGAATACTCAAACAGGAAGATTTTAGAACGCCTGCTGTAATGCATAATTCAACATTCTAACAATAAATTAAAAAAAACGAATTTGAATCATGGCATTGAAGTTGGAATGTTGAAATCTCTTGTTCGATTGTTTTGAGCAATGTGGCTAAAAGCATGTGCCGATGCTGATAATGTATTACAGTCAAGTCTACTCCATTTGAATTTTTCATGAAAATTTATATCTCCCTTACTTTTCCCTTGCCTTGGTTGCTCTCCTTTCTGATGACTAAACGTGACATGTTTTGATCATGTATAATTTGTTCAGTTATTAATACACACGCCACCTACTCCTATTTTTACTCCTCTTTTACATTTAATTATTCTTAATGTTATAATTTCTAGTTCATAAAATGTTTGCTAGAAAATTTTCAGCAAACTTGTATATTAAACATGAAGCTACAGCTAAGCATTTTTTATTCAACTTTTCAATTCCTACTATTAGCTCTCTCTCTATATATATTTATCTTGTTCAAATTTTCAATCGTTAATAAAATACTTTCTATTTAACCAATCGAGTTCAAATAAATTTTTTAAACTTGTAGTGGATGACGCTTGATGATAATACAGTTTTTTCAAATATTAATTCATTAATTAAATTAATTACCGGTTATCGAGGCCAACTTAGATTCGTCTCCATTGTTGTAACAATGTAACTGTTAAAACAATGACAAAAGGTGGCGTCGGAAACCCGGTTTTTCAGCCACTAGATAAATCGGGTGTGCATTGTTACAACAATGCAGACAAATCATGCTCTTGTTTTAATTCCTACTATTAGTTCACTCTGTCCCTATACATATATATATATCTTCAAATTTTCAATCGCTTATAAAATACTTTCTATTCATTCATTCAAAGTATAAGAATTGACGTAAATTTTTTTTCGATTACTTGTTAAAAGTATTCTTTGTTACATACAAATAAGAAATAAATCTATCAAATGTTTAATCTTTTTTAATTAAAATACATATAGAGAGAGATACAGGTATTCAAGATTTTTGAAGTTAACTTCTTTTGGCACGTCAGGGAAAAATTTTCGTTACGCGCTACCCGATGAATGTAAGGTAGAGATGTATGAAGTTTTTTAAAAAGCCATCTAATTCTTGCTTTCAAATTCAGACAAAAAATAATTACGAAATTGGACAGATTATTTATTTCGACACGATACGGTATAATTTTTCTACAAAACAATGATATTTTCTATTTTTTACGATTTTTTCTCCAGTGAGTCTAAATCGATACGTTTCTATGAAAATGATTTCTAAATCATTCCCTTTCAATTTCCTTTCGTGTTAATGAACTTATATTCCACCCTAAAAAATTTTATGCTTTTCTCTTTTAGAATCAGTCATTTAAAAACTTTTTTTTACGATTTTTCAAAAAATACTGAAAATTTTAATTAGATATTTAATAACTGCTTTACTTATAAAAATAATATCACGAAACTTTTTTTTTGCGTGTGTAGAACAATATTATCCGTAATCTGTACAAAAAGTGAAAAAATTGCTTACAAATTACGGTTTTTAATTTTGTGTGTGTGTATGTTTTTCATCTATTCGCCTTTTTGCAAGAATTTTTTACTAAAGTATTATTGTTATATTTTTTGTTTAAAAATTACTGTTGTTTGCAGTCGATGTGTGAAATTGTAAGCCATTAACTTAAAAATTCAGCCATCAAAAAAAAAAAAACTTGAATAAAGAGCACGATCTTAGGAAAAGCAAAGGGTTTAGCAACGAAAACCAGTTTCGCGCCAAATTGGCAATCAACATCTGCTTCATCTCGTCCGCTTCACATTTTCTCAGGGGTTACACTAGAAAAACTGGAGACAAATGAAAATCACCGATTTTGGCGAGGGAAAAAAATGCGAATAAAAAACTAATTTTTGTTCAATAATGGCATCTACTTAGCAACATTACTAACTACTTACTATTATAAATTTACTACTAATGTATAAAAAAGAAAAAATTTAATGCCTCAAAAAGATTTCTATCAATTAGTGAGAATGTCAAACCAAAAACACACGCACAAAAAGACTTTTACTTCATGTTATTTCGCATCTTTTATCATCACATATCGAACTCCATTTCCAATATTTTTTACCGGCCCTGCCGGATGCGGTAAAACGTTCGTCATTAAACTTTTGATGGACATTTATAATCGCATGCGCACAATGATGGGTACTGTCATGCATATATAACTTGTGCTTCAACTGGTAAGGCAGCAGTAGCTATTTCAGGAACGACTGTTCATACAGCTTTAAAAATTTATTTATTAAGATTACTTTTCCGTTACATTCTGAAACTGCTCAACAATATACACAACTCTTTTCAAATACATAAAAGTCATAATCATTGATGAGATAAGTATGATCAGTGCTCAATTATTATTGAAGATTGATTCCAGATTAAAACAAATAACTAGAAATTTCCAGTCAAATTTTGGTGGATTAGATATTATTTTAATAGGAGATTTATACGTCAATTACCACCAGTTCGTTCTACGCCCATCTATAAGCAGACCATCGTTGGACCGATTTTATGGGGAAATCAAAAATTTTATGAACTAAATGAAGTCATGCGTCAAGCGAATCAACAATTTTCTTCTACACTTACAAAAATCGGAAACGGCGAACAACTTGATGAAATGGAAATAACAATGATTGAGTCTCGTTTTTGTACTGTGGAAGAAGCTGAAGCAAGGTGTCCTCAAGGTATACGAATATTCAACGCTAGCAATACCGTCAATGAGTATAACAATAAAATATTGAATGTATATGCGGACAGAACAACTTCAATTGCAACGTATATATACGTCTCCGAACTACGAACTTTTCTATGCACCGCTATCTATAAAATTATTCCGAAGGCTTTGGAATGTAATAAATAGACCTTGACAGTGTTTAAGAAATATTTACTTATTTCAGAGAAGAGTTTATTTATTTACTCTTTTCATCCCCCCCAATACATCCCCTACGTGCGCCTACGTGGAAAACGGTGCCACTGAGGAGCGAATCCCGTAATTTTTAATTGGCAGTTTCGAGATTAATTATTATAAACAGTACAGATTATCAAGATAAGTGTTGATTTTTGTATATAATTTTGTATATGACAAGCCCATGGGGCCACTGGTAATTATTAAACTTATTCTTAACTTAGTATTGTGAAATTAATTATAAAGTACATTATGCAGTACTGATAAGTGTATTATATCAGTGCAAATATGTATTTCATATTTTATTATGTTAGAATGTATTTTGTTTGTTTAATTTCAGGTAATTAATAATTTTTGTTTCAATAATCTTTTGTTTTCCATTTTTCAATATGCTCTCCCTCCTCATAGAGTTATCATCCCCACCCCCACAGTTTGAGAAACGCTGTTTTAATGAAGTAATGTGGGCCCAAATTTCAAAGGAAAAGGAAAGAAAGAAAACCAGACTGAAATTAAAATAAAACTTAACGTGGAATTGTAGAAACACTGCAAATAATACATGTTGTGTATATATGCAAAAGAGAGAAACCTTTATTCTAAAATAGTATATAATAGCCTACATAATATTTAACCTACATAAATGAATATCGAAACATTTTCTTAAGGTAAAAAAGTGAATTAAATAAATGCAAATAAATAATTAAATTGAACGCACAAATACATTATTCTGAAGAAAACTTTCTAAAAGAAAATATTATTTTTTAAAATGTGAAGCATATATGTATCCCAGGTAGGGTCACAGTCCAAAAAATTTGAATACCACTTCTATGCAATATTAAAACTTAACTGTATTCAATTCGTTGTGTTATATTTATGCAAGCTTTCTTTACAATAGAAACAAACAAAGATGCAAGTAAGAAAGGGAAGGTATATAAAAAGTACAACATTTGCTGTCTGTATTAATAAACACAAAAATAAGATATATAAAAATAGTTTTCAAGATTTGGAATAAATACAACCCGAACTATTTAGATAGAACCAATACATACATGCAAATCGTAATCTTTGTCTACATGGTAGAAATGTTTAAAGTGTACTTTTTTTAAACTAATTATTTTGAAACTGTCGACACAAAATATTAAAAATGTCAGCTTGTAAATATTAGAATATAATGAAACATTGATTATTCCTACACCTATTTTATTAAAAATTCTTCACACAGTACAACATATCTTTAATTATGCAACATTAATTACAGATTTGAAACGTCTAAAAATTATTTAAGTGTAAAAACTACGTGAACAATTATCTGTGGACTTTAGTAACTTAATTTTAAGGGAGCATAAGAAATCACATCAGAGCTTATAACATTTAAATTTTTTCTGTTTTTTTCTTTCCAAGTGCATTTCATAATAATGAACATTGAAAAAAACCCCACCGATTTCCTTAAGGAAATTAAATAAAAATATTTATATCCCCTCCCACAAAAAGTTGAAGCAGAAGATATCAGAAATACACATTAAGTAACAGAAATGTGAGTCATAATTTAAAAGGCCTTTCAAAGTGAGTTTTGATTAAAAACCCTTTATAATACTTTCTTTTTTGCTCTTAATCTTTGAAGAAAGCACGCGATAAGTTTTGAAACTAAACATTTCTCTTCTAATATAAAGAGACAGAAGTTTCTTTCCAAAACTTCGAATGTTTTATTTATGTCCAATCATTTATTCTTTTCATTAACAACATTTTTGAGAACACTTCACATTTAAGTTCATTTAAATAAAAGCATTTCCATTTTCAAACTAAAAGCCTTTGTCACTGTCGATCTTCTTTATTTTACTCGGGAAAAATTTTTCTATCCTCTTAAATCCCCCTTTTGCGTTACTTCTGTTTATGCAATTAAACCCTTCTCTTTCCGGATGTATTTTTATCAAAATTCTTTATTCGTTTGCCGAGTTATTTGTGTATGCATATGCGTGCATACTTTTCAAAAACAATTGATTAATTTCCTAAAACGAGCTCCTTGAAAAGTTAATTATCATGAGGCAAGCCATGACACTTCTCAACTCTTGATTATAACAGGATGTCATTTGAAGAAAAACGTTGTGTTCAGTTTTGAAAGGGCTCTAATCTGAAGCAAGTCACACAAATTAATGATGGCACAAAAGGTTCAAGGTTTGGTCATGAACAAGACTTAAACGGAAAGAAAAAAAATGCTCCGGATGCAGAGGAAGAAAAAAATAAGAGAACAGTACTTCCAATGTGTTCGTCTTTTTATTCTTCCTTTTTTAATCTTCTCTCTTGTAGTACGACCATTAAACTCTACTTCAACAAATGAACAAACGCAGACAATTTTTTTTGAAGACATCATACACATTCCAAGAAGAGATGCCGTCTGCAAAGCTCATACATTCATATATAAAAAAAATGCATTAATTTCATTAAGTAAAGAGCATTTCTCAAATTTAGGGGCACGCTCCCCTAGGGGGTAGCGTGTTAACCCTACGTAGGGGGATCGAGTATATCAAAAAGTTAAAAACAAAAGATTATTAAAATAAAATTATTAATTTACTGAAAGGAAGCAAAACAAAATACATTCTGACATCATAAAAAATACACATTTACACTGACATAATACACTTATAAATGTATCAGTACCGCACAATGTATTTCATAATTAATTTAACAGAACTAAATTAAGAAAAATTTCAATTACCACTGACCCCCTGAGGGCATGTCATAAAATTATATACAAAATTTAATACTTATCTTGGTAACTTGTACGGTTTATAATTAAAGTTGAATTGTAGCTTTAGTCAAATCATATTATTATTGAATTCAATACATTATTATTGTACGAAAGGGGGACGCGATGAAATGATGATTGAAAATTGGGTCGTAAGTTTTGGAAGTTTAAGAAGCACTGGAGTAATGTTTAAAACATAACCACCCAATTAATTTTACAAGTAGTTATCTTTATGAAGAATTCCTGTGGATTGTATAAGATTAATTTATACTTTCTTGATGATTGGGATGCTATAGTTAAAAGGTTTTATATACAGTGGGCCACAAAAATGTTCGTACACTTACAATTTCCAATAAAATTTAATGTTTTCGAGTAATAAAAATTAATATATTGTAATTGTAATTTTTTATGATATCTGTAACTTATTCTTAATGGAATGGCATAATTACTTTTTTAAAAATAGTATAACTATTTTTTTAAAAAATTAATAATTAAAAAGTTACTAAAAATTACGCCACAAAAATCTTCGTAGACTTAACAAAAATCTCAACTTAGCTTTAAATGTTGTATTTATTTCTTAATTTAGTACTTAGTAGGAAATCTTTTAGTGTCCACAACAACTTTTAAGAGTCTTGGTATAGATTTAATCAGTTTTTTGTAATTTCTTCATCAATTTTCCTCCATTCTTCTGTAATTAATGTTTTTATTTCACATTTTGTGTTTATTTACCATGTTTTCTTTTTTTCCCATCAAAATCTCACCAAATATGTTTTACTGGGCTAAATAAAGTAATTGAGAGGTGTTTTCAGACTTTAGGGACAGTTATAGAGGCACCAGTGGTGTACATTGAGACCAGTGCACTTGGCATCATTATCCTGTTAAAAAATGAAATCGTCTCCAATATCCAAAATTTGGGCAGATAATTTAAAATTTCTCTTTAAAATATTTAAATAGAGCTCATGCTTCATAATACTATCAAAAAACACCAAATTAACTAATTTTGAGGCCAATTTACACCCCTACGCCAAAACACCTTTACTTCCATGCTGAAACATGGAGGAGGAGGACTTGTTTCACATAAATTCATAGGATTAAACTCCTTTTTTCATTTACAAGCTATTATTGGACCGTCGGAACCAAAAATGTTGAATTATCCGCCATCCTAATCAATTTGCTGTCAATTTTGAATTTTCTGAAACTAAATCCCAAGAATCTTGTTGGATCAATGAAACATAGAGGTGGAAAAGTTCATGTGTGGGGGTGTAAATCGGCCACAGAATTAGGTAATTTGGTATTTTTGTTGATATTGTGAATCATGAGCTCTATTTAAATATTTTAAAGAGAAATTTTAAAACATTTGTGTGTGGATACTGGAAATAAATTCATTTTTAACAGAACAATTACTCCAAGCGCACTGCTCTCAATGCACGCCACTTGTGTCTCTATAAACGTTCCCAAATTATGAAAACACCTCCTCAATCACTTTATTTATCCCAGTAGAACATATTTGGTGAGATTTTGATGTAAAAAAAAGAAATGACAAATAAACACAACATATGAAGTAAAAACAACAATCACAGAAAAATGGAGGAAAATCGATGCAGAAATTAGAAAAAACTGTTTAATCTATACCAAGGTGTTTAAAAGTTGTGGACACTAAAAGATATCCTACTAAGTAGTAAGTTAAGAAAGAAATACAATATTTAAAGCTAAGTTGAGATTTTTGTTAAGTGTACGAAGACTTTTGTGGCGTAATTTTTTAGTAGCTTTTTGATTATTAATTTTTTAAAAAATAGTTATACTATTTTTAAAAATTAATTATGTCATTTCATTAAGAATAAGTTGCAGATATCTTAAAAAATTACTGTAACAATATATTAATTTTTATTAGTCGAAAACATTAAGTTTTATAAGAAACTGCAAGTGTACGAACACTTTAGTGGACCACTGTATATTTATTCATATTTATTTGAAAATAATCTTCATTTTTACCCCATGACAATTTTATTAAAAGGCTGGCCTAAATTTTTAATTTTTTTAATTGTTGAATATTAAACTTTATTATGAATACAGATTACTATTACGAATATTCCGTATGGATATTATACCATTTATGTCAATAGATTACGATTGGAGATTATTAATATTATTATCATACAGATATTCTCTCACAAGATACGTGAATATTCTTGGGCTTTAAAGTGAAGGAGGAAAAATCTCCATTATCTAACTACAGATAACGATAATATAATTCGTGAATAATTGCTTAAAAACATTATATATTAGTAATTTATTGTTATATATATATATATATATATATATATAGTATAATAAAATAAAAGCGAAACAGTTCTAGAAACTACAATGCTAAGGAAGCATTATATATATATATATATATATATATATATATCAGTAGCACACACAGGAATTTTTCAAGGGGAGGGGGTCCAGGGTCGAAAGTTCACCATTCTGGCATCATGCTGCTTTTGATTTTGACGATTTTCGGGAACAAAAGACAGTAAAAAACTAATTTTTGAATAAATAATTAGCATTAATTAATAAAATTAATCATTAATAACAAGTAATTAATTATATTTTACGTACTATATACTTAGAATTATAATCAATCTGAAAAAAATCAAGGGCTTTGGGGGTCCGGACCCCCAGGACCCCCTCCTTATGTGCGCCACTGATATATATATATATGTATGTATATTATTTCGATGAAAGTTTATAAAAAATTCTTAATATTATGACTATTATTACTTAATACTGAATCATTTTTTTTAATTTCTGAAATCTTTTATAATTTAAAAATTTGCTGAAAATAGACTTTTATTTTTAAATTTGTATTTACATCACTGAATCTGGTAAAAATGGTTTGTTTTTCCTTGATTCGAGGTGTGTTATACACATTTTGTAAGTTCCCTTTTTTAAAAAATTAATAATGGAATCAAAACATCTATTTATTTCTCAGAAATTATCTCAGTATTATATACAGGAGAACATAGGTTAGCCATAAAACTGGTAAAACTCTTTGGAACAGTTCTCAGTCTGTCATGTTCACACACAAATACTAAAACTTCCATCTTTTACATCCCAAATTTTAAATGATCCATTTGTAAAGTGACTTTTAATACACTTTTCTAAAACCTGGGAAATCGTGTAATGTATTTTCATTGGTATTGGTATTTTATAATAAACGTCACGCAATTCAGTTATATATTTAGTTTTCTTTAACATATTTTTGACATCATTTATTTTTAATACAAAAATCAACTTAATTTATTGGATAAATATATGAATATTGAACTATATATATATATATATATATCCACATAGGTAAATTATAAAAATGCACGATATATATATATATATATATATATATATATATATATATATATCCACATAGGTAAATTATAAAAATGCACGATATATATATATATATATATATATATATATATAATTACTGATTATTTTTCTGTTGATATCAAATCTCTAAGAAAGCAATTGATATGCGTTTAAAAGAGATATAAGCGTGAATCCATTTTATACTCCAGATCAGTGTTTCTCAAACTGTGGGGCGCCCCCCCCCTTGAGGGGCGTGACAGCTGTACAAGGGGGATGCGAGCATATTGAGAAGTTGTAAACAGAAGATTATGTAAAAAAAACTATTAATTTACTGAAAGTAAACAAACAAATTATATTCTGACGTAATAAAAAATAAAATACACATTTACACTTTTATAAATGTATCAGTGCTACACAATTTATTTCACAATTAATTTAACAATACTAAGTTAATAACAAGTTTACTAATAACCAGTGACCCCATTTGATTATCATATATGAAATTATTTACAAAAATTAAAACTTATCTTGATCCTTTGTACGGTTAATAATTAATCCATTAACTGCCGATTGAAAGGTACGCTTCACAATGCCAACAGTTTTCCACGTAGGCGTGCGTGTGGGATGCATTGAGGGGTGGGGGAAGGAATAAAGAAACAAATAATTTGAAATAATTAAATCTTTCTCAAGCATTGTCAAGATCCTTTTATTGCATTCCAAAGCCTTCGGGAAAATTGTATGATTAGTAGTGTGCAGAAAAGATCGTTCTTCGGAAAGACGTATATATATGTCCGAGAAAATAAACATGTTTGCTTTGCGAGACGTTTATACAAGTGATGACACTTAAGAGAAAAAAGTCGTATCGTAGTTTTAGCGTGAAAGTATGTTATTATTTTATTCAAGACGTTGCCATTGTATGAGGGGGCGCGATGAAAATTGTGATGGAATATTGGGACACGAATATGGAAACTTTGAGAAGCACTGCTCTAGATAACACATCAAACCCGTAGCATGAAGTACAACTATAGAATAATAATAATAATAATGATGAAACTTTAAAATAAGTTATTAAAGAGAAAATCTTATCTCTCATACTGCTTTCAAAAGGAATTTCATCTAGATTCAAATCGCATGAATTTATATTTATTTATTTATTTATAAGTAAAGTAAAACTTCCACTCCCGCTTTTCGAATAATCTGACATATATCTTGCTAAAGTACGCATAGAAACAATTAAAGATATTCAATATATTGTTTTGCATACTTTCTCTTCTTGCTGATTAGTTATACCTGTTTCCTCTTTGGAACAATAATTACAAATAAATATCCTTTTATCGATCTAACCCAGTATATTTGCTGGATAGGGAAATAGGCGTAACCTTTAATAAAAACACTCCCTGCTTCATCAAGATAAAAATTTCCTTAATTCGTTTTTGTGAAATTGAATTACATGCAATACAATGAAAACTAAAACAATTATCAGTCTGTCGATCTTAAGAAAGTAATATGACATGTTCATTTAATGATACTGTTATGAATTTTGTGTAAAGAATACTTAAAATAATGTAAATAATTTACATCTGGATATATAATATTTTTATATTACTCTATGTTGTATATATTTTATGATAAAATTGTAATATTTGCAAGCAACTCCGTTCCTTACAATATAACGGCGATTCAAGGGAAACTTGGCGAAACCTTGGTGATAGAGCAAAAAGTTGGCCTCATTTTTGGCGACTTTGGCAACCCAATTGATTCTTCTGGAAAATACGGGAGAAATCTATTAAGGTATCCGACTACCCTAAAACCATGATTGACAATTTTTTTTCTGGCTTTATTTTATAGACCATTTTATTAGCTTAATAACAATACCAAGTATTTTATTTTTCCTCCACTAGAACAAAAACTATAAGTCTTTTAGTAAAAGCAAATGCCATAACTTTACACAAGATGTCAATCTTTAAAATGCGTTTTACTCGAAATGTGTTTTTTTTCGAAAAACTCAAACGGGGACAGTGATTGCTCAAAAAGTTTTGAAAATAATTAGCTGAATTTTTTGCTTATGTTCTGCATAACAGTAGAAGTGTTTTGATCTTCAGATTTATCAATAACTGTTTTATTTCAAAATTTGCAGTTCTTTATGTGAATAAAGTCAATTTTTTTAAGCAATTCCGTATAATCACTAAGATAAAGTGCTCTAGTTTTTGTAAAAATTAAAATATCTCTTATCCTGAAGGTCACTTCAAACAGGAATAACAAAGTAACACATCAAAATTGAAAAATTGAGAATTTGTTCATAAAATCTTTGTACAGAGCGGGCCCCGTTTATGTAATTTTTCGCACATTTTTACTAGTTTTTTCCCATTTTAATAATAATAATTTTTTTTTCTTTTACCAATTTTAGGATTTTTTCCTTAAAATATACTAAATAAACATAAAAATCACAAAAAATCTCCATATCTTCTTTTTTTCAAAAAAAAAGTTGTCGCAAGTAGTTGGATACCTTAATATCATGATCTGTGACGCAAGCGGACTTATCGAGAAAAAACCTTAGGCCTATTAATAGGGAATCACTCACCGAAACTGAGTTAGTCTATTTTTGACAAGAGATTTGTTGTTACTTCGGTTGTTGAGTAGGACGAGCGAGTGCTTGTGAATAATCTTTAACATACTTGTATTTAAGACACTGATATTTGTGTCTGAACATTGTTGAAGGTGTGAAGGGCTTCTGGGATTTTTTCAGAAAATTTGAAGATTATATCCCGTATTTGAAGGATTGCTTTTGAACAATAAATTTCCATCTCTCCTAAAGAACTGTCTTGCTCTTTGCGACTGATTGCATAAAATCCTGGAACCCGATCTACGTAACAATATCATCTTCGGTATATATATTTGGATCTGTAGTATGGTGGAACTAGAAACAATTCATAAAATTGGTCGTAACGTGTCTTGTCACTGATTTAGGTACATAAAATAAAGAAAACTGACTTATCTTAATATTAAATGAAAAAAGCGACCGTTTTCTAATTTCTGAAACAAAAGTAGTATGGATCTATTTTTTTTAAATGGAAAGTAGTTTTCGTCTCTCGAAATCCAAGATACTTGGCTGTATCTTGCAAAAAAGGAGAAAAAAAGAATTTAATTTTGATTGAAAATTTGATGCACTGGAAATAAGTGCATAGTTTTACTTCTGAAACTAACATTTTTTTTTCATCATAGTTTGTGGTGTATTTTTACAGCTATTTTAATGTCAGGAATTTATTTACTTTTATTTTGTATCTTATGCGTATTAAATGTAAATGATAGGAAATCAAATCTTTCATACATAAATCAACTTAAAAATATTCTTTGATTACTTGTTTTATCAATTCAGTTGAAACAAAAACGACTATCAAAAACCTTTAATTTTCAAATAACAATTAATGTTTCATCTAAATTTGAGTAAAATATCACAAATTTAGTTTCTTTTCAATTTTAATATTCTTTTTCAATGGGGGTAAATTCATAAAGATCACATGATAAATGCACACAATCACGTGTTCTCCATTAAATTCAAAACCGTCATTAGTCTTGTACTTACTTGCTTTACTTGTGAAAGATAGATAAAAATTCAAACTTGAAGATGATGTTCATGGTCTGGTTCTCCAGAAAGATTTCAAAACTTGAAAAGATTCTTATATTTTGCATCTACTTTTAAATCAGATACATTTTCTTTATGTGCGAGCGTTGTTATTATTGACAGATACGTACTTTTTAAAAGAAAAATTCTGTAAAAAGCCAAAATTGGCAACAACGAATTGGTTAAAAACACAAGATTGCCTTTATCAGTTGACAATGACGTCACTTAAATTTATGAACTGATTGGCTGGAAGCACAGGATTGCCGTTATCATGTGACCGTGACGTCACAAGAATTTAGTCTATTGCTTTGTTTTGTTGAAATGTAATAAATAAATAACACTTTCTGATTTGTGAAAGATAGTTTTTCCGTTTAGAGGTTATTTTCTATAGTATTTATACATTATTAATCGGGTTTTAATTTTATCTTCTGGAATTAGGAGATTGAGAACACTAATAGCCAATGAAAAAACAATACCGATAAAAAAATGCAATCATAAAACAAATAAGAAATAAAAATAAATATTAACTATAAAAAATTTCCGAAAAAGTTAATACCGTATTTACTCGAATCTAAGTCGCCTTCGACTATAAACCGCATCCCGAATTCTCAGCACTTTTTTGTGAACAAATAAAAAAGTAATAAAAAAATTCCTACTTAGATCAACAAAGAAGTTTTTTTTATTTTAAATACTTTTTGTTAAATAGTTACAATTAATATAAATATGTATATACACAGGACAGAATGACAACATTAAGTGGTCATTCATTTTTATTCATTATCATTAAAGTATCGTATTGTCATCCAAAATAATCGTGTCTATAAAATTTCAGTTCAACTGAATGCTTTAAAACGTGAGAAAAAAAAACCTTTTCAAGTTTTGACACAAGTCGCCAACGTGGCTGTATTTATAATTCTTTAAAGAATTAGATTTAAGTCTATTAGTTTGCATTAATTTTAGTTAAATTATTGTATTGTCATCCAAAATGATCATGTATATAAAATTTCAGCTCAATTGAGCGCTTTAAAATGTATTTTAGTAACGAATCAAAATTCCACCAAGATAAATAAATAAATATATAGACGGTATGGAGCTAATAGTAGGAATTGAAAAATGGGTTTATTTATATCCGATATTTACAAAATTAAACAAAACAAACTTAAAATGAGGACTAATAAGAAGTGAACTATTAATTTATTTTACCAGTATTAAAAAACTTTTAAATATTTACAGAAACCTGCAATTGCTCTAACCGTCAATATCATGTTCAATTTCCCACATCCAAAGAATTCTCCCGCCTTCCACTCTAAGCCACTTTTGATTTTCAGTAGTGTTAACGATAGAAAAAGAAGTACGGATTGGATTTGAATACACATGCGGTAATATCAGAAAACTAATTAAAGCAGAAATATTTTCTTTGTCACCAATCTCTTCAAAACGTTTGTAGATTCAGTTTTGCCCCTTCTGATTTATAAAAAATAACCAATAACAAGTCATATATATATATATATATATATATATATTAAATAATTACAATATAATATATATATATATATATATATATATATATGTAAATATATATATTAAATAATTAAATTAATGTAAATATGAATATACGTATGATAGATTCATTAATATTAAGAGGCAAAATAGCGAGCGATTTTCCTTGCAATTTCCCTTTCTATATATGGTGTTGGGCTATTTTATTTTTCTTTTGGTTATTTATTCATTTATAAACCACATTGTCAGAAATTAGCCCATCTCAGGTAGAATTCGAACCAATGACCTTTGGATTAGAAGTCCAATGCGCTATCCATTGCACTTCAGGGACACAATGAGTGGTTTTCCTTTTATACATGGTGTTGGACTATTACTTTTGTTTGTTCCTATTTATTCATTAATTAAGTTTAACTAATGAATTAATATTTGAAAAAACAGTATTAACATGAAGTGTCATTCACTATAAGTTTAACGATTGAGAATTTGGACAAGATATATAAATAAATATAAATAGGAGAGTGTGAACTAAAATAGTAGGAATTGAATACGACATTTTTAAATGACATATGAATTGAATTATCATATATTAAATTTATATACTAATATTAATCACGAAATTATTATATACATACATGTGAAAATTTGTTATTTAAATTTATAAATAAGCATCTTTTATAACAGAAGAGGCTCTATTGTATTTAACTTAACAATGAACAAGGCAGTCGCTTTAAATATACTTTATTCAGCTCAAGAAAAGTATCAAAAATAATTATTCGACGATTTTCTTAATTGAATATCGACAAATTTTATGCAATAAATAATATTGCATGCTATTATATTTTACCAAAATCTTTTCTCAGTCAAACTTGAATTGCGCTTCACTAATATTTTTTATGTTTTTACTCAGTTTTATGATAATTTGAATTTCATTATCCCATTTTAATTGTTTTATTTAAAGTTCAATCTGTCGATTTATTTCAGTCAAAAGAGTGTGAAAACATTTGAATTACAACTAGAGAAAAAAATTAAGTTGAGAATTTACAAATTAATCTGAAATATTAATAATTTATATAACTCGAGCACTAAAAACTAGCAAAAGTGCCATTTCTGTGCGTGCTATTTACATTAGATCCCGAAAAATTAATATGAAAGAAAACTAAATTCAAAAAATTTAATTATAGTTAAACGAAAAAAACTTTTTTGAGGGATGGTAATTTATTCAGCTTTACTTTTAGCAAAATAAGCAAAAATCTCGCTAGAAGAATTTCAAAGCTAACTAATTATGGGATTCCCGAAGCTCCCTTGCGTTCTTTTTTAAAATATCAGCATATTAAATGAGATAAAATTAAATTTATACATTTTAAATACAAACTGAAAAATAAAAGTTGAGTTATAGAGCTACTTAAAACAGTGTCGAGTTTTAAAAGTGCGATATTTTCGTCTAAATGGGTTTGATAAGCTCTTTTGTGACATTCTATTTTATTAACTCATTTCCGTTGAGTGTGTTCTGACATTTTAATGAATATTTAAAACCTACCACGCGTAATGAAATTCCATTAAAAACAGAAAGAAAGAATGGGATTTTCAGTAGGCGAATTGAATAGAGACCAGGCGAATAAATATTTGAAATAAATTGAAATGATTGTTAGAGCTGAGAGAAATGCATTATTGATTGCAATGCATAGATGATTAGAGAATATTCATACAATGCAAAAATAAACGTATATATAATGCATCTCTTTAAAAACCTGAATAAATACTTCTAATGTTTTGTATATTCAAAGATGCTTAAAAACATTGCTTAATTTGCTTTTATATTTGCTACATATTATGGAAAAAGGTGATAAATTTTCAGTTTAAACTTCAAATACCGTTGAAAAATGCTTCTATAATACTAACATTTTATCAATGAATAGCTAAGTCTTCTGTATAGAGCCAGAACTAATATTTTGGAAATATATAATTTCGAAACTTTCCTCAACTTTCAAATAACCTTATCTTTACTGATGCTGATGCAATAGCCAGACGTAAAAAAAAAAACTCACCTTCCATCCAATTAAGAAGCACTTCATTCAATATCTTAATGGTAATCGCGTTATTTCAACCACCCTAACCAGATAACGTACAGCACACTTTAAAGCAGTGGTCTTCAAACTGTGTTCCACGGAACCATAGGTGTCACAATAAAAAATCGAAAAGAAAATTATAAATATGTATGCAAAAACACATCTTCTCTATAAAAGTTTGCGTAACCAAAAGTGTATAAAGCCCAGCCCCCAGTTATTAAGATTCTCAACTACTTACTAGATTGTGAATATCCCGGGTTCCATGAATTAATTTTGTATACTTTAGTATAATATTTTGCAAATTTAAATAGTTTTCTAATGGGAAATGCCCTTTATTTCATTTGTAGGGGGAAGAAACATCTATGATGAAGGAGAGGGAACAAATAATCGACATTCCAACTGATTTGATGTTAACATCTAAATTTAAGCAAAGACAGCTTGTAAATTTTAGGTTGCAAATCCATGCAAAACACACTGGATTTCTCTCGCAGCTATAAACTTTTTAATCCCATTCAGAACAATGTATTTAAGGAAAAGCATTTATCAACGCATGTGGCAACAAAAGCAAGATATAAAAGTAAATAAAACGCAGAATATGTAATATGAATTTCAATAGACCTGGACTTCGACAGTTTGTGTAAAAAAGCAAGCCTATATCCAGTTACTAAACATATTGCATAGGTAGGAATTTTTGGATCATAGATTAAAATTTTTAATAAGTAAATTATATTAAAACTATTTCATTAGAATTTTTCAATAACAAACACCATATTTTTTAATTGTATTTACATAAAGTATCTAAAATATGTTGATCTACTTTAAATATTATTTTGAGGTATATTCTTTTAAACGTGTTGAATGTTCTCCGAAAATTCCTTATAGCTCTAAGGTTTCCGTGAACTGAAAAAGTTTGAAGACCACTGCTATAAAGGGATGTAAATATCCCCAGATGGCCAAATAAATTATAATACTTGTCCTCACTGTTTCGACATCTCACTGATCCGACACTTTCTCCACTAACCATAATTGTCCACCTATATTGGGTAAGCTCCACACAACATAGACCTATAAGTCCCATGGTTCCTCAACTACTTTATTCGCCAATGGTTTTCCACACGTAGTAATTTTGGACGCCTTCGGTGCCATTTGATTTCACTGCATGAACATAACAACAACAACAGAACTAGATTGATTAAAATTTTGTTATTGTTTCTTATACCACCTGATCTCGACTGCGTTAGATCCAGGCCCACAAAATTCATCATGGCAAGGGGCTAGATGTACGACTTCCGTTAGCCGTAGCCTTGAGTATCGTGCAGGTGGCAGTGCGATTTAGCTCGGTTCCACCCCAATTTTGAAGAAAAATACCCTGGGGGAGGTCAGGGGCCGCCCACTTCTCTTTCTTTCCCCCAACTACATGAGAGAACTTGCGGCTGGCCGGCTATTTAGACTACCCCCTTGCCGCAAAAGCACTGTACATTTTCAAACATCCACACTCTTGAATTCGAAGCCAGGCCCTACGGCACAGCAGTCAGCGTCGCTAACCACTGTACAGGATGGGTGACGATTCAAATTTTAATACGTCAGAGTAGAGAATTTTTTACAGAAAACACACGTTATTGATAGGAACTCTGAAAATAATGCGAATTTTTCAAAAATCTCAATTTAGGCTCTGTAAAAAAGTTGTATCTATACATAATCAAAACATTATTATCGAAGTATTTTCATATAAAATGAGAATGTTTTGAAAATATGTCAGTCTTCTTTAATTTTTTACCGAAAAATTGCATTTAAATCGTTTTTTATTATAATAGCATTCTCTTAAAACAATTTTGTATTATAATTCTTATTCAAGTGACACTACTTGTAAAAAAAAATGTATACATTTTTTCATGATCATGGTTCCGAACGTTGCTGGACACCTTAGAAAATTAATACTTTTTTTTCTCGAAATTTGATGCATATTCTTCAAATAAAGTGTAAAATCTAAGAAAAAAGAGAGTTTAATTAAAAGTTTTGTTGTATAAACTAGAGAAGCAACGGACCAACCTTTATCATAAAAATTATACAATTTTATCATAAAATATTGCAAATAATTTATATCTGGGTGATTAGTATGTTAACATTACTTTCAGTTGTATTTATTTTAACATAAAAATTGTAATATTTGCAAGCAACGCCGTCTCATACAATATATACAATATATCTCATACATCAAAATATTGGTCATACAGCCAAGTAGGCATCATTTTTGGTGACTTGGAAACCATATGGATGCTTCTGGAACATTCTGTAGAAATCTATAGATGTATGACGTAAGCGGATTTTTCGAGGAAGTGCTGGAAGGTGGAGAGGCACCTCCAAGGCAAATCGTTCTTTGAGTTCCTCTCAACTTTTTAAGACCCATTTTTGTAAACTATACCTTATGTATCAATAAAAATATTACAGCATCACGGAAAACTTCTTTTATATATAGAGAGAAATGAGAATTATAAATGATTTTTAACTAATATGCACGCTCATATTTCTATAGCATTAAATCATTAGTACTTGGGCAAGTTTCAAATTAAAAGCATTTAAAAATTGTTAAAAATTAAAGATGAATTGTTATTCATAATTTGTTCAGTTCACTTTCAAGTGTAACTTATGATAAAGCATTCACGAAATCGTTCAAAACGTTTTTCTTTGAGTCATTTTGAAGCTAAAAAATTGAAAATTTGCTATTAATCAAATTATAACAGAAAACATTTAAAAAGAACAAATCTAGCGAATGAGAATTTTAAATTAAAACTTCCGCTAGCATAAATATAAAGTTTATTTTAGTTCAGGAAAATCTATATATACATAAAGAAAAATAACTTTTAAAAAATATTGAAAATTTTAATATTTTCTGTGAATGTTACTTTAAACACTCTTCATGAATTTAGTCATTAATAAACTTGGTAAATATATATTAATTCAAAATCAGGAAACATAGCACTTAGATCTGAAAGCATTCTTAGCCATTGCGGCTCTAAATGCAAGCACGTGTCTCTTTTGTTTCAAGTTAGAAGATGCAACTGAAGAGGAACAGAATATTTTTTTAAGATGAAGTTGTTTCCGAAACTCAAACTATCACGAAATTAAGATCAGGAACTACGTAGTTCGAACATTCGAGATAATACGGATGAAGAGACAATTGGAGTCTAAGAGGTAAGGAGCATTGAAATGCAAATTTTGTGGATGTAGGGATTGTGGTTGATTTGGATGAGAAGGGGATTTGTTCCAGTGAAAATTAAAGCGACAACAAAGGTCACCAGAGGAAAGCTGTGCATTCATACCATTGTGTATTGTACAAGACTGAGGTGTATGCAAGTAGTCACAATAAACTCTAATTATTAAGACCAAGAATTAATTGAAGAAATTTGTTATCAGTTTGAAGCTGTTATATTTGATTGTTACATTAATTATTTTTATTTAATTCTTCACTTTTTTATTACTAGGCGTTATCCATATGCTTCTCTGGATATTTCATATATGATAACGTATAACTTCCTCCATATTTTTAAAATTATTGATATCTAAATCTTTGCATTAAGTTTTCGAATGTATTCAAGAACATTTTGATTGTCCCCCTCTCTTCCCCTTGATTTTTTTAAAAAAAATCAACCGAATTTGAATTTCTAAAACAAATTAAATTTATTTTTTACTCCCCCATAGCTCCCCCAGAGAATCTATTTCCGCAAAATGCATTCTTGGTGAATTTC
Organism: Trichonephila clavipes; assembly: GCA_019973935.1. NCBI lineage: Eukaryota > Metazoa > Arthropoda > Arachnida > Araneae > Nephilidae > Trichonephila > Trichonephila clavipes. The sequence goes on along the minus strand of BMAU01019394.1, from coordinate 686,951 downwards.
TCTTCAACCATAGGAATATGTTTACCAAATTTCAAACCCGTCGGTCTATTAGTTCAAAAACGGGAATTTTTACCTTTAATCCCCCCTCCCTCCTTGGAAATCGATTTCCGTAAAATCTATTTTAAAACTTTGCCCAATCAAAACACTCAAACTCTTCTTTAAGCAAGAGGAATTAAGAAAAAATTAACTAAAAATAAAATTGAAGTTTTTATTTAGCGCAAATGTGCTTACTACTCCTCTAAAATATCAGCAAAGCTCTATGCAAAATTTTCTAACAATACGATCAGCAATGTGGATTTGTATACATTCCAGATAAATATACAAATACAGTCGAACCTATATATTGCAAATTTTACTAAATAGCGAACTTTTTACTGGAACCTTGAACATTTTCTTCGTAAAATAACCTCTCTATAGCGAAGTGAATTTTCTATATAACGAACTTTTTCTTTTGTTATTCAATTTTTGTGCTTCCTTTTTTTAAAGTATTTCTGAAAAAATTTCAAGTTATTCTCTCTTTAACACATTTTATGGTGGTCATAAATCTTGAACTGGTTTTATTAGATCCTAACTCACCGAGAGCAATAAAGTTCTGGACGTTTCATCCCAGAAGTTCAACCTTTAACCCCCATTGTCCAGTTCTCTAGAAACATCTTCTATATCCTCTTTCAATTTCAGTGGAGTTGTCCATGTCCTCGTGTTCTAATTATAAAATAATGTATAATTAATATATTGCTTTTTTGCTTTAAATTATAAAATGTCCTTAAAATTCATTAATTTTGGTATAAAATAATTTTCTTAATATATTGAAAATACAGTGAATTCTTCAACATTCTTCTTTCTTGTTTTCCTTGCAGTTTTTCTTTCTTTCTTTTTTGATGAATAAAATAAACATATATTAATTTTAAAAAAAGGTGTGAATAATTTCTTTTTTTAAATATATATAGTGTTTATGAAGGTAAAATTTGTTTCATGTGGTTTATAAAGTATATTGAAGGATGAATCTCTATATAACGAATTTTCCATATAACGAACTTTTTCCCGGGATTTAGTTATTTCGTTTTATAGAAGTCCGACTGTATTTAAATTTGTACACTGTATTAAAAATAAATAAATACGTAAAAATGACATGCAGAGAAGAAGTTGTTCGATTTCTATAAAAATTGATGTGAAGAACATACATAGACGATTAAAATTTCCGAACTATTGAATGGAATTGCCAAGGAAGTGTATAGCAAGCTGGAAGATAATTCCTAACATGTGCCGTGTGCGCTGGGCATTACCGCGTTGAAAAGTCCTGGTTGTAGCAAAAGGAACTGTGACACAATCAGTCGTAAGATGCCGTCAACGTACCTCTGAGCTGTCAGTGTACTAGAAAGGACTACCAAAAGGGTCCGGCTACCAAAGGAGATGGCACTCCACACCATAACGCCCTGTTGTGGGCCAGTGTGATGAGCGATATTCCAGATGCGTTTTGGGTTGTCGCAGGACACTGTTTGAAATGAGACTCGTCACTTAAGACTGTACATCCGCAGTCAGCGCATTTCCTTCCACGTTATTCGAGCCTGGCACCACTGTAATAAGATTTGTCGGTGTACACGGGTGAAAGGTAAGAAGTGTAACGGTCGTCGCGAACATAAGTTTCGCTTTCTCAGTCATCTGTGGAGAGTCATGTTGGACACATGTGTGTCGACCACACAGTGGATAGTTGATAACAAGGAATCCGGTGCTGTGACAGCAGCACCTTTCTGTCTTCTCCTTCTGTTGTGGCCGCTGTCGTTCTGACGATGATATCTTACCACTCTTGCCAGCAGCGTCTTATCGCCGCATTAGTTCGATCCAGATATCGAGCGATTCTTTGGTTCATCCAGCCAGCCTGTGAGGGGGCCACTCTAGGGTGCCCTTCTACTTGATTATCAGCGTGAGCTAGTGGTGAAGGAATAACGGAAGAACTAGAAGCAGACGTGATCTTACTATGACTTTATTAAGATCTTTAACTTAAATGTCTAACAAATTAGATAATAATAATATATGTGAGAGAATATACGGTGGATAAACACGCAATATATATAATACCGAAATAACGTTACTCGAACCACTATCAATACTAACTCGCTTAAGCTCTATTCCTAGTCTATCACATATCCGAATATTAAGCAGTCATTTCTACCTTTAATGTAGACTGAAGTAGCGATCTCTATAATCCTAGATAAAGTTGCTGTTTACTCGAGTGCAATGGTATGCATCTTGACTTAAGGGGTCTCTATATCACGTATAATTTCTGTTTTCTGTCACTTAACGTTTCCAAAACCTCTTCACGCTTGAACCACAGATTATCATAACATTCCTCAAATTGCCACACAGCTTACTCTAACTTCTGATATTTAAAAGCTTCCTAATTTGCATCTTTCCTTCACGCTTCACTTCTTGGATTTGATTGGAAAAGAGATGCCACTAATTCTGGCCCCAAAGAACCCAAAGGACATGTTAAAGAAAAGACGTGTGAGCCCGTCACAAGCCTTTTACAGTCCAATCCAACGACCTCTTTCCAATTCTGACATCTGCTCGAACCGTGCACGAATCCTTCGGCGAGGCATTGTAACAGCCGACATAAGATAAAGTAGGGGAAATGCAACAGAAATTTTGACCATCTGCTTGAGAATCGCTTCCTATAAACACCAGTTGAATGCGCAGTTCCGATGCGCTGAAAATTTCCCTTTTCCTTCATTGGACACCAAACTTCATGTTACATGTTCGGTCGTCTTAATGTCTTTGCATACGAAAATTTCATTACAATCGGGCAACTCCTTCTTGGTGAATCGATTTTTTTGTTGTAGAGTGTGTATAAGATAGTGCAAGACCTCGTGAAAAAACAGTCATACATAATTCATACCGCAATTGTTGATTTCAATTCAAAGCACGTTTGTGGGTGTGATCTAGTGAATGGAAAAATTTGAAGTCTTGGTATTGAAAATACTATTATTTTTATGTAAATACTTGTATTTTAATAAATACTAACATTTTAGGTAAATAATATGAGAGACCAGTAAGGATAGGTGTAAAAAATATATTATTTCTACTTACTGTACACATACTTATAGTACAGGAACCACACAGATGTCAAAATGATTCCAATCTTTTTTTCTTCAACCAAACAGAAACGTGTGAATGCTCCGATCACGTGATATTTAACTTTGTTTTATTCAGCTGTTGCTAATAAGTTAAAGTGAGAAATAACTGTATAAAATAAGTTAAAACTTCTAAGAGATCGATTCAGAATTATCATAGGATCTCAAAAGAATTCTACCGGGGAAATAAATCTCCTTACGTTCTTCTTTATTTACTCTTTAAAATGAATTTTCTTCAATATTTTTTTATCTCTAATAAAATAGTCATATTTTAAATGATAGGATTTTTTTAAATGTCACTTTTTTAATTAATCATGCTCTATAACCTAAAGGGCGACTCACCCAGGAATTGTTGCAAAAGTACAAAAACCAGAAGTGATGTACATGTATTGAAACAGAAATTCTAACAGTTTTACAGAAGCTGAATGTTTTATTCAGAAAATGCAGCTACAAAAACAGTAATTGAATAAATAAAAATAAAATGAAAATAAACATTAATGCGATGTACTGACTCGCCTCTATCTTGTCTAGTTGAATATTGACTTGCTGAGTTGGGAGATGTCCTTCTGCGAGATTGCTTGCCATACACATGCCAATTGAAGATTAGCGCGATCCAGGTACGATCGCTGTTCATTACACAGACGAGTCTATTGGTTAGATACCTGGCTTTTTTTTTTTTTTTTTTTGCAACAGTCAGGAAAATGTTGTAGAAGCACGAAGACAAGTAGCATAAGGGCATGCCGTTAGCGTCATGGAAGTGCTTTGTTGAAACACAAGTGCAGGGACCCATGAAAGAAAACACAACATTACGGGTAGTAGTATCTCGCCAACGGGCAGTAATGCTGTAGGGATGTCACGGAGGACAACCAGAGGGGATGGCAATGAAATGTTTCCACATACCGTAATTCTTGGTAGTTGGACTGTGTGGTGGACAACACGTAGAAAAGAATTCCACAGCTGTTCTGGATGTCTCCAGATACGTCTTTGATGGTCATTGAAGCTCTGTTCGAAGTGGGACTCATAATTGAAATCGGTTCTACTTCAGCCCGTGAGAATCCAGGTAAAAAGTTCCGATACCACTGCCAACAGTCGGTGCAATAGCCTCCATGATTTCAGCCCCTATTCACTACCCATGGTCATTGCAGTGACTGATATCCCGACTAAACGTCAGATCGTTGTATGGTTCTCACGCACACTTCCCTTACGTAATATCTGAGGTATAGGCCCAGAGAGAGGATAGAAGACAGCGGCCGAGTGGTAGCGTATCGGGCTTCCCCACCATAGGTCCGCGGTTCTATCCTCGGCATGGGAAAGGTCGATTAAGCCTTTCATCCCTACAGTAGGTCGATAAATGAGTACCAAGATTAATTGGGGACTATAAACTGGGAGTTTCGCTTCAGTCTGACCACCTGATCGAGACATCTGTTCAAGCACCTCAGCACCCAATGGTCACGTATACTGAGATGGGCAAAGTAGGTCTTGACCCTTATGGGCTGTTGCGCCACTGAGTTTAGTTTTTAATATTTGAGGTTGTTTTATGATGTTGTTTGACAGTATATCGCCTTGTGAAGAACCAGTGATGTAGGCCAAAAAGCATTGCTGTTTAAGCAGCAGTATGACGAATAGAAGAGAGAATATTAAACGAAAAGAGTTACGAGTTACTGCTGAAACTATTAAGAATATACGAAGAAAAGAACGTACGAGGGGTAGGAAGTGTTAGTGAAAGGATTCCTGAGTGAATCTACTGGTAAATAATAATGCAGCACATTCAAGTCTATAGCTGGAATGGAAGTAGATTTCAGTTAGAGATATATTACATGACACACTAATTATTTTGTTAGGGTTTGGTAGGGAAACCGTTTCACACGTATAATTATTTATGATACTGTATTGATTAAAAAAGTTGTTAAACCAATTGTATGTCTTTTGATTTTTAGATTGAACGGTGTCACATAATTCTCTTCCATCACAAAGATTTCAAATTATATTTATTCAACTAATGAGATAATCTAGATTTTTTCTGAGTAAATTTAAACAAAATATCTATAAGCATGACAATGATCATAAGGGTAATAATAATATTCATTTATTTTTTTAACTTATTAATCAAGAAAATGTCTTTTTACTACAGATTAAAAAATATATAAAGCTATTATTATTCAAAATAAGAATGCAAAGACTTTTCTTTCTTTCTTTTTTTATCTTGAAATCTACAAATACTTGTGTATGTGTGTGTGTGTGCGCTTATTTACTTCCATCTAACCTCCACTAAGGAAATAAACTAATATATTTATTACAAAAAGCACATATTAGTATATTTAGTCATCGAATTTTTAATTTTGACTCTACGCTTATAAGTACTTTTAACGTGTTTTGAATAATATATATTTCAATAATAATTTTAAGTTAAATTATGCATATATGTAAATCAAAGGTGTCAAACTCGTGGGCCGAATGTGGCCCACACCGCGCATCTTTGAGGCCTGCCAGTCTACTGGCACTCAATGTATAATAAAATATCGAAATTTCTTTCAAAATAAGAAATATAGTAGCAGAGAAGAGATGTAAAAAGTGTCAGGATGTAAATATTAAATTATTGTTGTTATTTTATAAATAATTATTATAATGCATTATTCGAAATAAGTCTACGTTTCTATAAATATTGATTTTCTTTGCGGCCCACCTTAAGTTAAACCTTGTTTATTTAGCCCAAGTCAGCCCTTGATGTAGATTAATGATTTTAAATTTCGGTGTGCAAATTAAAAGAAATTTAACCTGAACAAGAACTATTTTACTCCGCAAATTGAATCAGCATAAATTGTAGTGATCTGTTCCTGCGATATGTGATTTTAAAAACACGAAGCATGCTGGAAAACATACTAATTAATAAACAAATAATTAAAATAAATATTTGAAACCTTTCACAACATATTGAAGTAAAGGTAAACAACGAAAAACAGTTTTAAACCAAAGCCAGAAAATAAATTAAGATAAATGACAATAAAGAAAAAAAAATTGAAGCGAAAGGCATGATGGAGAATTATTGCGATGATAAATCGAGGTCCGAAATAAATATAGAGGGAAACTAAAATCAGAAGTGATAAGTTTCATTCGAACAAATAAATGAAGCAATAATTTTTAGTATAATCTAGATCAGGGGAATAGATGAGAAATAAAAGAGAACGAAGAGTCACATAAAGACACAAATCGAGTGCCCTTGGGGTACGTCATTCCTTTTTCACCCAAAGTCGGTTTAGTTCTTGGAAAAAGAGAAAAAATCGTTGGAATTCTCTCTCTCACTGGAATCATGAACCCGAGACAATGGAATGATCATAAGGAAGAATGCGTAAGGAGAGTTGTACAAGATATAAACAGCAGTTTAGTCTTGTTTTAGAATACACTATCGAATTTAGAATGCTTGTATAAGTAAACATTGAAGATATTCCCCAGAAATGGAAAATGCAAGTACTGAATAAGAATATTTTGAATAAGTAAATATTTATTGTGTAGTCCAAACATTGAACGAATAATATATTGTTTGATGAAGCCCAGTGGCTGCGTGGTAGTGTATCGCGCTTCCACGTCACAGGTCCGGGCTCAAATCCCAGGCTAGGTAAGGTCGATTCAGCCTTTCATCCCTTCAGTAGGTCGATAAATGAGTACCAAGATTGCTTGGGAACTGAAAATTGGGGGCTTCACGTCAGACAGATCACTTGACCGAAACATCTGCAAATGACTACGGTCCTGTAAACTGAGATAGGCGCAGTTGGCCTTGGTCCTCATGGACTGTTGCGCCCCTTAGTTCAGTTCAGAAAATTTTTTGACTTTTACAGGTTGATTCAAAATTATAGTGTGACCAATTTTAAATGCATTTAACTACGAATGGTAAATTTTTATCGCTTTGCGCCCTGGTATATTTTAAAAACGAAGCATTAAATTACCAATCTAGTTATTTTCATTAGTGGGAGTAAATTATGGCTCCGAAATTAAATCCTCAAACTCGAAACGAAATTTTAAAGCTTTTGAAGAATTTTTGCTCAAATTCTGTTATAAATAAAGCATTTAGAAAACGGAAAAAAGATTTTGCTAATGGATTACTATCTAAACTTCGAAAAGAAATAAAATTTGGCTTGTAATCAAAAGCTCCAGGGGAAAAAATGTGGACGAAAAGAAGTCCGTAAGGAAAAAGAAGAAAAAAAGGCTGAAACGACTTATCGCTATAGTAAATTCTCTGCCTGAAAAGAACTTCAGCAAAGAAAATATAGGTACTGTAAGCGACAAATTGTCGTCAGATAAAGAAAATTGGTTATAAAAAAGTGAACAAATCAGTCTGTCTTCAAAGGTCTGTTAAGACCGTAGAAAAACGAAGAAAACGTTCTTGGTCACTGCATTTAATGTTAGGCAAAGGTAGATACAAAACATGGAAAGCCTCGGATGAAGCACTGTTTCACCTATCAATCACAGCTGGCAAAACGAAGATACAATATATTTAATGCAAAAAACGTCGCAAAGACGCGCTATTTTTCAAAATGCAAGTCGGCCGTCAGGTGTTATGGTATGGATGGAAATGTCCTCTCATGATTTTACAAAACCTTTTTTTTTTTGTAGAAACAAAGGCTAAAATTGTTGCTAAATACTATCAAATTTAGCCTTTAAAAACACTTGATCAGAGAAAGTAAACGTCTTTACCCGCAAAGAAACTTCGTTTTTCACCAAAATTCTGCACCAAGTTATTGTGCAAAACCAACTATAAAATGGCTGAAAAAAAAGAAAAAAAAAATTCTGCGTCTTGAGAAATGGTGACCATTATCCCCTGACTGTTAATTAGAATTATTTTCTCTCATGGGGATACTTAAAAAAACAATTAAATAAACGTAACGTAAGAACACTCCAAGGGCTTTAAAAAGCAATCAGAGAGGAAGGTGGAAAAATACTCCCAAAGATGTACCTAAAGTCCTTTTGCTTTAAATGTATATGCAAAATGTGTTATGCCAAAGGAAGCCACTTTGAAAATTTCAAGTAAATAAGTTAATTAGATAAAAATTTTGTTCTCGAGTTTGCCTCAATAAGATCATGATCGAAATAGTTTTAATGGTAGAAAATGTTATTCCTGAACATATTATTCGCGATAATTTGGGATTTTCGCACTACATTCCAATTGGCAACAGTGACAAAACGGCAATATTATGTCAAATCCGCCATCCATGTCTAGGCCAAAGCCTATCATTATACACCATCATCACTCACTTAGTTGAAAGGCGGCAGTAGGTCGAGATGGTTTGAGCCTAACCCTGTGAGATTGTAAGTCATGCTCATTTATTTACTTTAGATTACTGTTTGTACGAATGTTTGACAACTTACGTGCTGTCTATTTTTAAGAGTCATTGGTAGGTCTACTTTTAAATAAGGGTCCAGAGCCTCAAGAAGTCTTTAGTCATTCTGGGCAGTGAACTCAGATTTTGGGAAGTACAGTCGGATCTCTATATAACGAAGCCTCTAAATCGCGGAAAAAAGTTCGTTACATGGAATATTCGAGGTTCATCTTTTAATATACTTTATAAACCACGTAAAACAAATTTTAAATTCATGAACACACTATATATTAAAAAAAGAAATTATTCACACCTTTTTTTAAATTAATATATGTTTATTTTATTCATCAAAAAAGAAAAAGAAAAACTGCAAGGAAAACAAGAAAGAAGAATGTTGAAAAATTCACTGTATTTTCAATATTAAGAAAATCATTACATCTTGCCTATCAAAAAAGAAAGAAAGAAAGAAAAAACTGCAAGAAAAACTTAAAAGAATGTCGAAGAATGTCAATGTGTTTTCAGTACTAAGAAAATAATTTTATACCAAAAATTACTGAATTTTAAGGACATTTTATAATTTAAAGCGTACAAGAGTAATATTAAACACACATTATTTTATAATTAGTACTCGGGGACATAGGACAACTCCACTGAGGGTGAAAGAGGATATTTCAAGTGAACTGGGCAATGGGGGTTAAAGGTTGAACTTCTGGGATGAATCGTTCAGAACTTTATTGCTCTCGGCGAGTTTGGATCTAATAAAACCAGTTCAAGATTTATGACCACCATAAAATGTGTTAAAGAGAGAATAACTTGAAATTTTTTCAGAAATACTTTAAAAAAAGGGAGAACAAAAATTAAATCACAAAAGAAAAAATTCGTTATGTAGAAAATTCACTTCGCTATAGAGAGGTTATTTTACGAAGAAAATGTTCAAAGTTCCAGGAAAAGTTTGCTATATAGAAAAATTCGCAATATAGAGGCTCGTTATATAGAGGTTTGATTGTATTTGTATATTTATTTGGAATGTATACAAATGCAGATTATTGATTGCATTGCTAGAAAATTTTGCAAGGAGCTTTGCTGATATTTTAGAGGAGTAGTAAGCATATTTGCGCTAAATAAAAATTTCAATTTTATTTTTAGTTAATTTTTTTCTTAATCCCTCTTGCTTAAAGAAGAGTTTGTGCGTTTTGATTGGGCAAAGTTTTAAAATAGATTTTACGGAAATCGATTTCCAAGGAGGGAGGGGGGATTACAGGTAAAAATTCCCGTTTTTGAACTAATAGACCGACGGGTTTGAAATTTGGCAAACATACTTAAAAAATACTTAAAAAAATAGGAGAACCAAAATTGAATCACAAAAGAAGTTCGCTATAGAGAGGTTATTTTACGAAGAAAATCGTGAAATGCTCAAGGTTCCTGGAAAAAGTTCGCTATATACAAAGATTCGCAATATAGAGGTTCGTTATATATAGGTTCGACTGTATTTGAATGAGTGTTTCTGATTTTGAATTCATTTATACATGAATATGAAGAAAAAAATATCGAAAATAATATTAATTTTTTACGCGATGTAAGTATATGATGCTACGCCTAACATGCGTGGATAAAATTAGCAGAAATATTTATTGCTTGTGTTTTCAATTGCTTCCATTTTTTTACATTCTAATTACGTTTACACGAAAAAAAACCAAGGATGTGCATGAATACAAAGAATCCTTCTATAAATTAGAAATAAATAATAACAGTAGGTTGAGAAATTTCGAATTTTCCTTTGAATTCATCATCATCGGCCAAACAGTTCAGTTATTTATATTTAATCACCAGTTCTTTTTATTAATTGCGAGAAAATTAGATTCCATCGAATCATCCCATCTCAACCGGAGTTTTCCCCGCTCTTTGGTTCCAGTCGGACTTAAAAACAATACTTTTTTAATTGTGTTGTCACTATACATTTGAATCGCAGGGGGTCGTTTCTTAAATTTCTTCAAAATAATATTGACATTTGAATCCCTACACAGGGATTTTCTAACCTAATGCTACATACGTCCTGGTGGTAGGGATGGCTCGAGGGCTGGACAATCCGGACTCTTACCCGGGGTGGCCAATTTTAAGGGTGGCACTCGGATCGAATTGGAAAAAATATGTATGTATATTTTTTTTACAAAAAAAATTGATATATTTTCTGAATTATTATTGGGCGTAACTTTGGTATTTCATTTAACGTACCTTATTTCCTTATTTTGTACTCTGTATGTTTAATATCAGTTTTCTTTTATGTTGAAACTTGAAGAAATCGAAGCAAGAGTATATATTAAATCATGAAATCTGATATGTTTCCACACCTTTTAACTTTCTCCCCATCCAGGAGTGGTGCCAGAACAGACATTTCTTTCACCATACAATGTCTGATGTCAGCTATTCAAAAGAGGACAGGGGTAATAAGAGTTTCTGATTGATAGACAGCCACAGAAGGTGTTTTATTTTGTCTTTAATAGTAGTTACTATAAGTTAAAATTTACGCCAGTGATCAATAAACTCTTTTTCGAAGAAATTGACCAGCTGCAATGGGTGATTTCTTCTCTTACATTTTACTCGTTTGAAGTAATAACAGGAAATTATGACCTTAATTTCGAATGATTTTGTAAGGCAAAATAATATATATATAGTGTTACGCTGTCTATTTTTTTTCACAAGAATTCTTCAAATTTAATAGGTGTGTAACTATGTGAACAATTTATCTTTTGAATTATAATTTTTTTTCTTTGCAGAGAGGGGTGGCATTTTCCATTTTTGTCTGGAGTGGAAAAACTGCTACAGCCGGCCCTGCTGGGGGGGTGTACAAAATCACACAAGTACAAATCACCATGCAATCCACGGTTGAAACTCAAACGTTTAATCCAAAGAGAACATGCATGCTGTGTTATTAAATGATGAAGAATAAAATAGTCATCCCCAAATGCATGTATTTTGAGTTTATATAGGAGCACCAAAATACTACATTAATCACAAAACAAGCTTGAAGTCGGCTAAGTAAGTATTTTGTACCACACGATCACAATGATAAAATAAATAAAAATAAAACACACACAACCAAGACTTCTTATGTTAAGGTAAATATAAATTGCTTTTAATCTATCTAGCATTGCCATAATCAGGTTCATCTCTGGTACTTGCACAAATACTGGAAGGTGCCATCAAAGCCAGATTCAATAATTTCAGATTGTAACTTTAAGGTATCCGAACACGTTCGGAGTACTTTTTTAAAAAGTAGCATACACACACACACACACACACACAAACATAAATACTTTTTTAGGAATCAATGCCAGTAAATGCATTTAGGGCCATGGGTAGCCTAGTGGTTAGAGCATCAGACTCCAGACCAGAAGGCCTGGGTTCGATGCCCGATGCCACCAAATACCCTCCGAGTACACTCAGAGAACGTGCTCGTTAAATCAGTGGGTCCGAAGTCTTGTGGGCTGAGTCACGAGCGCAGGGGACTAGAGAATATTTCCCTCCCCTTCAGTTCCATGCAGAAATTGGGGAGGTGGAGATAGGTGGTGTCACCATCTATCGTCCCTTCGGGGAATTTCGCCGAGCTAAATCGTGCTGTCACCTGTATGGTGCTCAAAGCCAACGACAGGCGTACTTCTAGCCCCTTGCCACGATGAATTTCGGGGGCCTCGATCTGACTACGTCAGACAGGTGGCATTAGAAACAACAACAGTATTTTTAACAATATTTTTTTAAAAAAAAATATCTAAAATTTATAAAAATCACAATTATAAGTGAAATTTTAGCAATATTTTTGAAAAACTTCAAAGAAATTAGAGAACAAAGTAATAAACATGTATATTAGTAAAAGTATAACTTAAATAAATTAGAGGCATTTATCCGGAGAATGTACTAAGATATTAATGTTTTATAAAAATTTAAAATTTTTAGAGCTGATCAAGTGAACATTATAAGAAATTGGACGTTTTTTGAGACAATTATTTAAATAACAGATTACAACTCAAAACATATTCGTACAATAAAAAATATTTTAATAAATACTCTAGAAAATAATGTAAATATCAGGTTCAAAAAGTTTTATAGTAATGCATTTATAACTTTTCGAGTTATCAGACTCACCATGATAGATATTGAACAATTTAAATGCCCACTTCTGGCAGTTTAAAGACCCACTTATAGTTTTTTATAATTTAATAAAACTGTTTGTAACTTGGCCTCTAGGAAACCTAGAAACAAATACAAGTATGTTTTGTAAAGCCAAAAGATAGCTCTATTCAATAAAATAAAAAAACACCAAATATGTGTTTTTACCGAATTTGACATTTTAACGTGTTCGGATATCTTAATATTCAATGAACGAATATCTAAATGTTGAGAGAGTAAAGAATAAAAAAATTTATAGTATTATAAGAATTGTAAAAAAAAGTAACATCCGCATTTACAATGAATCAGTTGTATTTGAAATACCTTTCTCTCTCCAAACTTTATTCATATTTTATTTCTTTTAAATGAATTTTTTCAAATGCATATCGACATTCTAAGAATATACTTGCTATTTTCCCAAGTCACACTGGAGTGAATCTTCCGAAGTATGCACATAGAATTCATATGCAACTATTTCCATTCAACGTATTCGTATTTATTTTTATTTTTCTTTATACATAAAAAGAAATCGATATTGAAATCGGATGGATTCAAACGAAACTTATACATATTTCAAACATTGGATTAGATGTTCTACATGTATCTATAAGAAACAGATATATCCTACCCGTAAGGAGACATCCGCGTTTAATTTTCAAGAAATAATATATATAATATGTGTGTGTGTGTAGCAATTTAAAATATCACTTTAAACGAAACTACTCATTACGCAAATTGAAAGCAATATTTTTTAGTGTAATTATGAAAAAAGTATTTTTGTGTAAATAAAGTCTGATTATTATTAAACTCCATAATAATTGTTGCTGATAACGGTTCACTTAAAACAAACTTTCTTTGCTGAAATGTATTGCAAATCCTAGCAACACATAAGAGATGAAAATGAATTAAAAAAATTTCGGTACCTTTAAATAGAGTTTATAGAGAAAATAAACTTGTTAGTCTTATTTTTCCCCATTGTTTTCCAGTGCCATCCATGAATCTATTGATAGATTACAGAATGGATTAGTTCACTATCACAGTGCACCTGACAGAATATAGATCGTTTATTGGCTCTTAAATCAAAGCTCGTTGTTATCAGTTTGTTTCAACCTTGTGATATTCAATGGGTCCAATCAATACATTATAATAGTATTATAGTTACACCACACAATGAGAATTTGGACTCCGTCTAGGTTGCGGGGTAATACAGGATATATTGTTCTATAAAACAAAGGAGAAAGTCGCCATGTGAAGAATACTTTCCTCTTGCTAAAGTCATTGTTTTAAAAATAAAAAATTTTCTTTTCTATTGTATATAAATAAAAATTACTGTAGTTACTTACATTGTGTGCGTGTGTTTCGTTTTATAACACATCTGCATTCCAAGTCGTTTCCGGTGGCTTGGAGGTAGAGTGCCCACTTCGTAAGCCAAAGGTTGCAGCCTCAACCCAGGCTGGAGTCGATAGATTTTCTGGATGCGAAAATCATAGGCACGCATGTCATATAATTATGTCGCATGTAAAATATCCCTTGAGTATCAATTTGGCTCTGGTACTCTCGGGAAAATTAAATCACGACAATATTCAGCATTCGACAGGAACCTGAATTAAATTAATTCAAGCGTCTAAATTTGGCAGCGAAATCCGCCACTAGATGGTGCCACCTCTGAAGTAGATCTCACATTTAGGGACTTATCGTGTCTTTTTTTCCCTAATGGGACAGCGGATCGGTATTTTTACCTTTGCAGACCTAGTACATTTCCCAAGAGCTGGTATCTCTTTTTAGTGCGGCACTCTATAGGCGATACCAATTGTCGCAAGTAATTTTGGCACCCAGTTTCCTCCTCAGAGGGAAGCATCTGAACTGTGACGATGTGAAATTCTACTTGTGAATTTTAATTTTGCCAAGAGCTTCTAAGCCAAACGGACACTCAAGGGATTTTTTACATGCCGTATAATCATACGACTGTCGATTTTTTGCATCATGAAGATCCACCGACTTGGGCCGAGGTCGAACCCACAACCTTGGGTGAAGAAGGCCAATGACAAACCAGCTACGCCACCCATGCCGTGTCTTCAAAGTCTTAATTGCTGACATGCAGCCCATTGGAGAAAAATATTCCCAGTAGAGTGGTGGTGTGTTTCAGAGAAGAGTCAACAAGAGAGAGTATATAATTGTGTCAGTAGATGTTGCGGTTGTATACTTTAAGTGCTTGTTAAAAGTGAATCTCATATAGGTAATTTTGATCAGCAACAGTCATATTTAAAAATACAGTCGGATCCTTTATATGACGAACCTCTAGGTTGCCAATTTTTCTATTTCGCGAACTTTTTCTTGGAACCTTGAACATTTCCTTCGTAAAATAACCTTTCTATAACGAAGTTTTTATTTTTTAATTCAATTTTCGTTCTCCCTTTTTTTAAAGTATTTCTGAAAAAATTTCAGTGGCAGTGGTAGACGAGTGGTAAAGGTATCGGATCGTGGCTGGCCTTGTCACGAGTTCGAGCCCAGTACCACAAAAGACCCATCATATAGGGGAGCGATGCACGTTAAATCTGTCGAGAGCTCAAATGTCCTGCCGTTGGCGTGGTGTGATAGTTAGGAGAGGAGAGTGTTAGCTCAGGTGTCATCCACGTGACTTTACCATGGTTCAAAATTACGTCGTCCTTCGCCAAAAGCCCCCTTGTAGCTGAACAGTGCGACGTTAATATTCACTCACTCACTGAAAAAATTTCGTTATTCTCTTTTAAACACGTTTTATGGCGGTCATAACTGGTCTTAAACTGGTTTTATTAGATCCTAACTCTCCGAGAGCAATGGAGCTCTGGACGTTTCATATCAGAAGTGCAGCCTTTAACTCCCGTTGTCCAGTATACTAGAGACATGTTCGATATCCTCTTTCACCCTCGGTGGAGTTGTCCCGTGTCCCCGTGTTCAAATTATAAAATAATGTATGTTTAATATTACTTGTATATTTTAAATTATAAAATGTCCTTAAAAATTATTATTTTAGTGTAAAATTATTTTCTTAATATTGAAAGTACAGTGAATTTTTCGGCATTATTTCTTCTTGTTTTCTCTGCAGTTTTTCTTTCTTTCTTTTTTGATGGGTACGATATACAAAATAAACATATATTAATTTTAAAAAAAAGTGTGAATAATAATTTTTTCAATATATACTTTTTATGAATTTATGTGGTTTTTATGGGGTTTATATATATTAAAAATGAACCTCTCTCTCTATATATAACAAATTTTCCATATGACGAACTTTTTTTGGGATTTAGCGACTTCGTTATATAGACTGTATAATACATAACTTATGCCAGTGATGAAATTAAACTCTTATAAACGTAATATTTATCGAAATAACTACTCATTCATTAGATTTAAAGCAGCACTTAAAAGCGCTCATAAATGCATTTCTTATTCCTTGAAAAACACAGATATATCAACTATATATTCTTAAATCCAAAAATCAAGACACATCTTTTCAATACCTTGCAGGGACCCTCTCTTAAAGTTTTACATATCACTCTTTTTTAAATTGCTCATTTCGTAAGGCTTTTTAATACCTATCTCATCAAGAGTACTCTTTGAAATTCGTATCCACACACAAAAAAGTCTAGAATTAGCTGAAGAAACTATTGAATATCATTTCACAAATAGAATTATTTTTTCCCTCTAAATTCGCATTCATTCAGATTTTCTACTAACAATCTTTTACAATGGAGGATTGCGAAGCTTTATGGCAGCGTCATTATAACTCTCTATCCAACAGACTTCTCTCATCTAGAATTCCTCTAATAAATTCGACCCCTTTAGAATTCTCTCTCAGTTTACGTGCTCAAGATACTTTAATTGGTAGGGCAATTAAGAATGCAGTGTTCTATTCAAGCGAATGGAAGCTTGCTTATAGAAGCAAAGTCACAATAGATTTTCATCCGGCTTCGATATGTAACAGTAGTGAAGTTTCAATGAATTTCGATGTTGAACAAAATTGTTTCCATAGATTCCTTTTCAAAAGGAGAATATTGATTGAATGGTTTTGTAATTTAATACTCATCTGTGTTTAGTAGTAGTGGTAAATGTCAAAGGGTAGAGCATATCCTTTTTATTCCATTCTGTATTATTACTTTGTGTAATATGACGAACTTCATTAAAAAATTTGAAATTGACATGAATATTTTGTAAAAACAAATTCAGATACTTTGTAATAATAGAACAGCTTTTTAATGTGCGAATACTTTTCGAATCCTACTATTAGTTCACTCTTTCTCTCTCTCTCTCTCTGGATATATATATATATACCTTGTTCAAATTTTCAATCGTTAATAAAGTACATTTTAAAGCGCTCAATTGAGCTGAAATTTTATGACAATTCTGTAGTTTAATTATAATTAATAAAAACTAGTTGACTAAAACTAATTATTCAAAGAATTGCAGAGATACAGCCCCTTTGGTATCATTTTTGCGATTTAGCGATTATTTTGGTGACTTGTGTGCCAAAACTTGAAAAAAAAATTCTCACATTTTAAAGCTCTCATTTGAGCTGAAATTTTCTATACACGATTGTTTGGGGTGATAGTACGATAATTTAATTATAATTAAAATTAATTGACTGAAATTAATTATTTAAAGAATTACAGATACAGTCACGTTGGCTTCATTTTTAACGACTTGGGTTAAAACTTTAAAAGATTTTTTCCCCTCACGTTTTAAAGCATTCAGTTGAACTGGAAGTTTATAAGCACGATTGTTTTGGATGACAATACGAAACTTTAAAGATAATTAAAAGAAATAAATGGCCACTTAATATTGTTATTCTATCATATGTAATTATATAGATATTTATATTAGTTGTAATTATTTGATAAAAAGTAACTAAAATGAAAATTTTCTTTTTTGTTTCTTTGTACATTATTAGTTTAAAATATTCATTCTTAATATTAGGCTTAAATACTATGCACATATCTAAAAATGTCTGGTTTTCTAAATTTTGTGTAAGTTAAAAATGTAAATATATGCATTACTTCTGAATAGACTTAATTGGAATGTATATGTTTAAGCTATTTTCATCCACTCACTTGAAGTTGTATAATCTATACTGATTATTTTAAAGCTGAATAATCAATTTAATTTTCAAGATCTACTTTTGGATCTGCAACTCTGATCAATCTTTGAGAAGGTATTACTGTTTTGTGTGTGCTTTCTCCATTTTTATACAAGACTAATCTATCTCAATTTCGTGAAAAAATAAGCTTTAAATAGTTTTTTTTTCTGTGCCTCTCTTTCACATGATTCTAGTATAATTATTTGTATAAAAAGAGCTGCTTTCAGGAAATTCAGTGTTTTATATAATGATTTAGATCAGTGGTTCTCAAACTTTCACTATTGGCGACCCAATTTTCAATCATAATTTTTATCGCCCCCCCCAAACAATAATGTATTGAATGCAATAATAATGCACTTTTGGGGGCACTAAAGCTACAATACGATCATAATTATAAACCGTACAAATTAACAAGATAAGTATTAAACTTTGTATATGTTTTACTTTTAAGTAATATATATTTTTATTTTTACTTTTTAGTTCGATTTTTATTATCAAAGCGTGTTTTTTTGTTTGTTTTTAAACTATAATTTATTTTATAATTATTTTTACTATACACGATAAAAATAACAATTCTTGTGAATAATTTAATTATGAGAAAATATGCTTACCAACTTTCAAAGACTTAAATCCAATAAAAATGAAGAAAAGGTTCCCAATGTGCGTGCTCGTAATGAATGACATAAATCAGTGACACATTTCGCTAACAATACAGGAACGTTATTTTCCAGCAAAACTGTCATATTTTGCTCACGTTATTGTATTTTTGCTGTCGTTTGATGATCTACAAATAGCATTTTGAACTTTTCCTCCTTGTGTCTTTTTGACAAGGTGAAGGGCTACATTTAAGGCTTCATACTTTTTTTCGTAGAGTTATTTAGGTAACATTTGAAAATTTCATTTCAACTCAATCGTTTCATGTCTATCGCTTTTCTCAGATTTACTTTTACTATCTTGATTAATACGCAGTATTTCAGGCTCTTCAATTGCTTGATCAGTTTCAACTTCCTTCGATAGAGATCACAGAGGTCCATTCTTTTTTATGTTTTGCTCATTTACATTTATAAACTATAATAAGTCGTACAACACAGCAATCAAAACCACAAAATTGTTCATGGGGGAAAGTGTAGCCTGTTCATAGAAAATATTTTTGAACAAAAGTGGTCGCGCAGGGAACTCGATCAAAACCAGTAACTTGATTGTAAAAAAACGTTTGCCCCCCTCAAAAAAGAGGCTTCATTGTTACAAATTCCTTTTAGTTCCCATTAAGACTGTCTAATAGGAAGATACTGTCAAGGTCACTGTTAACGAATAAACAGTTTTCCCAGAGAGAATTAACGATTTCGCGAGCTTGGGTTGATTCTGCGCCTCATGCGACCACTCCCATGTTAAAAGTGTATTTAATACAAAAATATTAATGTCAGTTCTAAAAAATAATTGTGTAAGACGTTTTTCATTATGCATTATATGTTTCAGAATAATCATAAAAATAAATCTTGGCCAAATAATTCTTCAAAGGGCTCAATATGCTTATCCATATATCATAAAACTCTTTCACATGGAAAAAGGCGAAACAGAAATATATTATTTACAACTTCCCTTAAAAAAAGGACGGAGATAACCATATCAGTAAGCTCGTAGGTCAGCTAAAGTAATATTTTAGGTTAAAAGAAACGTAATAAAAAAATCTCTCATCGTGGGATTACGGCAAAGCAAACAAAATATTTTTTAATTTGGTTATAGGATCAAAGATAGCTGATGAGCGTTTGAAGTGGAATCTTTTATTTCTGATGATCACCAGATGATATAGATAAATTATGTCAGTGTAAATGTGTATTTTTATTATGTCAGAAAGCAATTTGTTTTACTTTATTCCAAAAAATTATTTTTGAAACCTTTTATTTTCAATATGCTTGCGCCCCCCTCGAAGGGTTTTCGCGTCCCCTCAGGGGAGCCCACCCCACAGTTTGAGAAACGCTGATTTAGATGCTTTTTTTTTCTTAGAATTTTTCCCAGTACCATATAAATTTTTTTTTTCTAAGGCATTAGAAATGCATACAGATGCTGCATTATAAATCTAAAAATAGAACTAAATTTCTTTAGTATTTATCACTCGAATTCAAAGTCTTTGAATTTTTAAAATTTTACATGTATCTCTTTCAGATAAAGCCTTTTTTTGTTTCTGATTTTTAAGGCATTTAAAATTTTGTAGACACACAAGAATTTATTTTCAAAATATTCCTTAGCAATGTTTTATATTCTAATAAGAGTTCTGCTTTATTGTGTGTCAGTTTCTGAATCCTTACCAGTGAGAAAAGCCTTACTTATTCGAATTTGAATGTTATAACTATTGTACTTTTAGGAAAAAGGAATGCGGATTTTTATTTATGCATAATTGTTGTTAAAATTTGGTGCCATTGTGAAGTTTATCGGAATGATAAAATATTATGATCATATATATATATATATAAATACATCTTTTATTTTGCTTAGTCCCAAATAAAATTCTCTTGAAATGTTAGTCACGCAATGAATAACGTAACAATAGTATTACAACTTATTTACAAAATGTTATATTATATATTTTAAAGTAAATAATAGTCTAATGTTTAAACAAACGTATATAAAAATTTCTTCAACAAATACTTCTCTAACTGTGTTTAGATACATTATTTAATGTGTAATACATTCAAAAGTTAAGCAAACAGTAGCTAGAAAATTATTCATTCAATGTCAATATTGAAATGAACAGCCTGTATATTCGTTTCAAATTCCCGAATGTAGGAACTATAGTAATTGATGCTAGAAAAATACCATGCTAAAATCCTCATGTTTCAGTTTATAATTTATAGTTCTTATCAATTTTGAAAATTCTACAGTACACTTAAATTAGGATGGTCTAATAATCCAAAAAGCACACGCGCACGGTGTATTACGAATTCGGAGCTTCTGGTTATTCATTTAATTAAAGATCCTACGAGAAAAATAGATGAACTATTATACATATAATAGTAGATTTTGAAAATATAACAAATAGAGCTGTTGAATATGGATTCGTAACAATTATTTTTAAATGTATGAAACCTATGCTTTTATTAAGGTATTTGTGTTAGTCCTTTTTGTTCTGAGCATTTGATGTAAAAATAGGACTCACAAAAATTTTGCTTCGTTTTATTTGTTTCACCAACAAAATTTTAATTTTCAAACCTTACTTGCCCATCACTACTCATGTTTGGTATCTTTAATAGATATTTTCTATTTCATAGGAATAAAACAAAAAAATACAAATTACTTTTTACAACAGGGGTAGGCAACCTTTTAATTGTGGCGTGCCAAACCAGTCTAGCAATACGTTTCAGCGTACGACACAGTAGGCCCAAAGGCTCTCGTGTAGTTGAACAGTTTGACGCTAATATTCACTCCCTCACGCCAAACAATAGGACATTTTTGAAGCAATTCAATTTCCGCTATAATGCAGTAGCCGCCGCTGCCTAGTGGTCAAGATAACGGACTCGTGGCTGTCTTGTCATGAGTTCGAGCCCAACACTACTGAAGACCCGAAGTGTAAGGACGTGATGCACATTAAATATATCGATAGATCAAACGTCCTCCCGTTGGTGTGATGTGGTAGTTAGGAGAGGGGGTTTCAGCTCAGGAGTCGTCCTCGTCACTTGACCATGGTTCAAAATTACGAGGTCCGTCGCAAAAAGCCTCGTGTGGTTGAGCATTGTGATGTTATTATTCACTCACTCGTGATAATGCATGCAGAGTTAAAAGAACAAAGGTCAATAATATAAATTTACAATTTCATTATATATTAATTTTGCATCACTTTAAGATTTTCTTAAAATAAAAATGAACAGCATAAAATTTAACAATGTCTTCAACAAAAGTAAAAAAAAAAAATCAAATTGTGCGCATATTATATATTTTTAACACTAGAACCAAGGATGGGGTCATTTTGACCCAAAAGCAATTATATTTTCGATTTTCTTAAAAAGTTACAACCGAATTGAAAAAAATTTCTTGACTTTCCCTATTTTTATACTAATAGTAACCTGTGAAAATACGATACGTGAAATACTTTTATTTTTTTAATTTTGTTTTTAATACTTATACTTAAAACCACGGAATGGGTCATTTTGACTCCATTATAATCAGAAGTACTAAGTTTCAATTCAACTATTCCTGGAGTGGGGAAAGCTTTTTCAGTCTTCTAAGATACCGTATCTAATTTTCCTGTACAATGTACTAGCAGAAAAACCACTTCTGGAAAGAAAAAACAATGTGCAAATAAACGTAAAAGTTATCAGCTACAAATCCAGATGAAATGAATTATGGAAATTTTGTTAGAAATGATGGAACGGGTTGGCAAAGCATCACCTTTGAAAGTTGCACGCGTGGAAGAATTGTTGAACATAACAGTTTCAAAGAAAAAAGTGGCCCAACCAGTTATGCAAAGCGAAACATGGAAAATGGCTATGTAATTAGTTTAGGGAGGCTACTTTTAGATGAACCTATGCTTCGTCATATCAAAAATAGTACAGAGGAAGAAGCTCACCGGCAACTGGGAAAAAATGAATGACCAACAACTTTAGATGAACTAGATGCTTTTATATCAATTTTGTATGCTCGAGGTATATACGGTGCAAATAATCCAGAGCTCGATACTCTGTGGTCTGTTGTTTGGGGTCCACCTTTTTTCCGCGATACTACGGCGAGAGATAGATTCGGAGAACTTATGAAATGTCTGCGATTCGACAAAAAAACTACACGATCTGGATTCATTCAAACAGATAAATTGTGTTTCATTTCTGAAGTTTGAAAGACATGTATTGAAAATTTGATAATTTGCTCAAAACCAGGACCATATATAACTATTGATGAACAACTGCTTCCGTCTCAAGCTAGATGTCGTTTCACGCAATATATGCCAAGTAAACCAGATAAATTTGGTATCAAGTTCTGGCTTGCCACTGATATTAATAGTAAATACTCGTATGTGCTCAATGGTTTTCCATATTTGTGTAAATATGAGGAACGCCCAGTAAACCTATTTCTCTCCGAATACGCCGCCCTGCATTTGATAAAACCTTTCAAAAATAAAGCGAGAAATATCACTACAGATAATTTTTTCATTACACTAAATCCGTTCCAAATGTTAAAAATGAAGAACATTATTTTAATTGGGACGATGAAACGAAATCGGAAAGAAGTACCTGAATTTGTGAAAAAAGTAAGGATGCCATTATACGATACATTGTTACTGGAGCATGATGATATAACTTTGACAGTTTATCAGGGAAAAACCAGAAAAAATGTCTTATTATTGAGCTCCCTTCATCCCACAGCTGATATCGGCAACAATCACCCAAAAAAGCTTCCAGAAACAATATCATTTTATAACTCAACAAAATTTGGTGTCGACATTGCCGACCAAATGGCTCGGAATTATTCTGTGAAGAGTCAGGATCAAAAAAAGAGGTGGCTAGTTCATGTACTCTACAATATTCTTGAGCTTGCAGGGATTAATTCATGGATTTTATGCAAAGAAGTTACTGGTAAAAAATTTATGAGGAGTGAATATCTTCAACAACTCATTGCAGTGTTGTGTAGTGTGTATATCCACTAAAGAAAGTACCAGTCAGATACACAGACAAAAGCGAGTACTACTGAAGAATTTGCGAAGATGCGAAAAAGGGTTCATTACAAAGATTTCCAGTGTAGAGAAACAAAACTGTCGATACTTGTTCTGATTGTGTGTAAAATACCGATAAGTGAAAAGTGTACAAAATACATGAAAAAAAGTTACCCCAAATGAGTATGAACTTGGTAGGAAATCTCCACTGGTAAGAAACTAAATGTTTCTATTCAAGTTCTCTGTATATTTTGTTAACTGTATACAATATTCCATATTGCAATATCTTATTATTTTTTATCACTTATTCTAATAATTTAATGTTGAAAGTGAATAAACATCATTGCCAAATAATTACAGCATACTTTAAGCATAACAGCACGAGTTTTTATTAATTGGGGTCAATTTGACACCACCCGCGGTTTTAGGTATACCGAAACTGCCGCGGTTCTAGTGATAAACATATTTATTAAAATAAGATATAGATAAAATGGAATGTAAGTATTTCCCTTCATTACAGTGGAACAAAAAATTAATAAAAATTTTAATGCGAACCCTATAGTGCTTTCAACTCTTTACTTATATATTGCAAAATCAGAGGTATAATATGTGACTTTCAATTTGACATTATTCTGTGTATTCAGTTGTTAAACAATTACTGTGCGGACTCGAAATATTTTTCATACGAGGAAAGACCATTTACTTAGGTATGTAAAACAAAAGGCGAAAAGAAGAGTGCACGCAGTTTTATCTCTTCAAACAATGAACTCTCACCAGCAATGACATTCAATAATTTACAAAATAGCTGTAAATTTTTCTTTGGAGTTTTCTTTCAAATTTTTTTCGTAATTTCATAAACATACAAAATTCTGGAGATGTTTGTCAAATAAAGTCCATTATACAAATTTATCGACTTCCATCCACTCAAAAATTAACAAATTTGTAGAGTAGTGCTGAGTGCCACTGAGAATTGTACTGAGTTCCATGTGTGGCATGTGTGCCGTAGTTTGCTGTCCCCTGATTTACAGTATACTTAATATTATTACTATAATATAAATGTTTATTAATATTATTAATTTATTTATTGTTTTAAATAATATTGTAAAACCATTGCTAATATTTTTGAAAGTAGTAAATTAGTTATGATGTTGTGTTTCTGCATTGTAGTTTTTAATTTGCTTATGGGTCATTGAATCTGGCTAGAACTTATTAGTTGTTTGCTGATTCCTGCTGTGATTCCTGTTAGTACCTATATACGATAATTAATTTTGAATTTATGAAGTATATTCATTATAATTTTTTTGGATTTCGCTCTGCATCATAAATGGACCGGAGAGGAAGGAAGATAAGTTAGCCGCTAAAACTTGTCTTAACCTCTCAAAATAGTCTCCTATATATTTCTCTTTGTTTATATTTCTTTTTGTTACAAGGGGTGCTCAAATGAAAAGTTACGAGACGACACCATGGGCATAAATGAAGAATTTATTCAAATTATACACCACAGGACTGAACACATCGATCCCATTGATTATCGAGTCGAAGAATTCCTTGTCTCCAGAATTCCTGTGGCCATGACGAGACCCAGTCCTTCCCAGCGTCCTTGAGTTCGTCGTCCGAGTTGAAGCGCTTACCTTTTAGACAATTATCCACTTGACCAAACACATGGAAATCACAGGGTGACATGTACAGGCTGTAGGGTGGATAGTCAAGCTTCTCCCTCT
Source organism: Trichonephila clavipes (assembly GCA_019973935.1). Lineage (NCBI taxonomy): Eukaryota > Metazoa > Arthropoda > Arachnida > Araneae > Nephilidae > Trichonephila > Trichonephila clavipes. Next base: position 661,875 of record BMAU01019394.1, on the reverse strand, counting down.
TAAACTTGGGCAGTTCCACGTGTGTGACCCTGAACACGTGCAGACGCGCGTTATCATAGAGCAGAATGAGTGTCTTACAGTATACATCGCAGTTAATGGTTCTGTGCTGGAAGAATTGAACAAGTAGAGCATCAACTGGATGCGCTCTTTATGAAAGTTTCTCTCTCCTGCTCACGCAGGAGCACCCGCATGCTCCGATCAAGCGCGAAGACTTTTTTCGCAGCCCTAGATGTCTCACTACGTTCTCCCATAGCGGCACAGGCAAATATGATAACGATTACGACGTTTCGTACCTTTTTATTTGAACAATAGTATATATGCATGTATCTATATATGCAAGTATGTATACATGTAACATATTTATATATACATGCATATACACTGTTGTTTGTAAAAAATGCAACAACCTGAAGGAATCATCAGAATTTTGCGAATATCAATTACAGGATGTTACGTAAAATAGTAAGGTTTCAGAGCCATCGCGCATGCGTGGCGTACGCAGCGCCCTCTGAACGGTTGCTAAAAGCGTATAAATAGAGGGCTGTAGCAGGACCCGTTGAAAATAGTTTATGATTATTTGTCAGTGGGGAATGTTTAGGGAGACCTAAGTATGCCTCCCCGACGAAATAAGGAGAAATTCCAACAACTTATGGAGCTTGAACGGGGAGCATTATCGGCCTTCGAGTAGGAGGATTTTCCTATCAAGCAATAGGAGCTCGTGTGCAGCGGAACAGATCCACAGTGATGCGAGATTGGAAGCAGTGGGCCGATGAGCACCAAACAACTCGAAAAACTGGTAGCGGACAACGGATGGTGACGTCAGCGCGCGATGATCGACACCTGCTCCGCATGGCGGTGAATGACCGTACAGCTTACTCCAGGCAGTGGGCAGCACTTGGTCTATTGCTACAGGTGTACTAATGTTGGCTTCGTCAATTTTTCGACATCTGCCCCTCCGTGGATTGTGTGCAAGGTTGCTTTTATACAGGATCCCCCTCACGGGAAACCATCGATGGCTGCATCTGCAATGGGCTCAGGAGCACAGAGCCTAGCAAGCTGATTGGCACCAAGTTGTCTTTTTAGTCATGCTTCAATTTGTGAGGCCATGATGGCCGCATTCGTGTTAGACGCTCTGCCGGTGAACGCTGCCTTCCAGAGTGCGTTATCGAACAACATAGTAGCCTAACACCCGGTGTTATGGTTTGGGGTGTGATTTCGTATCATGTACGATCCAATTTGCTACGAATTGAGGGTAATTTTAATAGCAACAGGTACGTTCGTGAAGTGCTACAGTCCGAAGTTGTTCCCTTCCTTTAAGGCATCTCTGGAGCTATCTTTCAGCAGGATAATGCACGCCTACATGTTGCAAAGACTGTTCGAGACTCGGCCTGCTTATTCGCCGGATATGTCACCTATTGAGCTCATGTGAAATTTGGTTGGTTGACGTCCTGCTCGTGATCCGCGTCCTGCAGCATCAAAAGACGAACTTTTGCTGCGCATACAAGCAATATAGAATTTACTTCCACAAGCAGATGTTCAAAATCTGTTTGACTCCATGCCACTTCTTATAGCAGCACTTATTGCATTGCGTGGTGGATACATCAAATACTGATTTCAGACACTGAATATTGATTTTATTTGAAACTTTTGTCATTTATTCGTGCTAATACACGTTGTTTGTGCATTAAATTTCATTTAATTCTGATGATTCCTTCGTGGTGTTGTGTGCATTTTTTTCAAACAGCATTATATATATATGCAAGTATGTATACATTCGTTTACGTCCAAAATGTTCCAAAAGTTTATCGAGATCAATGAAACGTTTTCTAGGTTTTCTTTAAAAAAATGTTCTATTTTTTTTTTTTAAGGAAATAGGCATTTGAAAACTTGGCACTATATAATGGAAACACATATACGCGCATAAACAGATTTTATCTATCGTACGCATTTACAGATATCTTATTTGTATTTTATGAATTAAATTTAATGGAAGATGTAACATTGATTTTTTTGTCATTTCCACTTTTCCTTAATGAAGACTTAATAGTAATTGCATATTTTCTATGATAAGCATTAATTAATCATTTTTTTAAGTTTTCGAAGCATACTTTAAATTAAATGAGTTAATTATCTCTTTCAAAAATGAAAAGCAGGCCCTTTTATCAGATGATTTTTAGTATAGGTAATTACTCTCTCTCTGAAACTTTAAAATTAGTGTTATTGAGGCTGACAGAGAAAAAAAATTAAGAGAGAAGGCTTTAAGAATTTTCCCTTTAATATGCTTAATAAGGACATGTATGTAAGTCTGTTCTAACGTAAATAAATCATTTTTGAAATAATATACCATTTTCTTTTTAAAAAATTCTTTTTTCTTCTCGCTGTTTTCAACAATTAGGCTCAACTCAAAATTTCAGAAAAATAAATTCGAAATTACGTCTCTTCAAAGATAATTACAGAGTACTTTTAAAGCTTAAAGAGTTCTTCAAAGTAATAGAAAAGATTGGGATATTAGAACACAAAATGGCGACTCTTTAAGGAAAACATTTAAGAACACATGACGATATTTTTATTCCAAAAATAAAACTGACAAATAGTATATATAGCCAATTAAAGCTCCACTTAATCTGCTAAGGTTTAAAGCATCCCCAAAACATATGCACAGTTGTTTTTGCTTCTTTTCCCTCTTTGTAATAAGGACCCATGAAGCTTTGTTTTCCTTCCAATAACTGTAAATTGTATGGTAACAAAGATTTAGAGGATTAATATTTTTCGCCTGCGCTTATAAGCTTAAATATATGGCATCTGCTTACGAGATTATTACCGTCTACGAATACTGAACTACTTTACTTGATTTAATCCAATTGTGTAAGTAGCTACTTCTTTGTTGCCTCTGAGTGTATTTGGAAGAAGAAAAAATATTTTTTTACGTCTGTTATTTTTTTCACGGAAAAACATTTCTTTTCCAAGATATTTCTCCGCATATTTTTTGAAATCTTATGGAACAAAAGTATTTTTAGTTTGTTTTTGAATATTAATTTTTTCACTGCGCTTTTGTTTCACTCACTACAGATATAATCTTAGGAGCTTGAAGTAATAGAGTTTGGATATCTGGTGAAAAATATCTCCCTTGTCCCCGCAATTTTTGTAATTTAAATATATTGCGGAATTTTGACCAATGCCTTTCAGTCAGTCGTAGAGCTTACCTTCAAATGAATTATTTCCAAACATCTATCTACCTCCATATATAAAAGAAAAATGAACCTCACTTATTCATCATAAGGTTACCTACGCCTTTATACTTCAAATTAGGCAGGCGTGTTTCTATTATTGAGTAAGCATCCACTAAAAACGGTTTTTGCAAAACTCCAATACCAAGAAGGGAAGGTTATGGGACGTAAAATATTAATATACTTCTGTTTTAGAAATTCCTTCCATTTAGAAAAAGTATAATCCACATTCCGTAATACGTTTTGTCGTTTGCCATTTTTGAAACTGAATCTTCATAAAAATATAAATAAGGTCCCATTTTTTTCTGCAGGCCTTCAAAAAAAAACCGGTTGGAGATCGTTAGTCGTAAGTAAAAGTGAAGGTACGGCAAATTCAATTTAAAGCAATTTTATACATTTCGACAATACCGGTTTAGGAATTGACGATTCCTAATTTCCTGACGATTTAGGAAAATTATTGGGTAGTGTGAGACTTAAGAAATTAAATTATTATTTATTACATCTGAAGCTGGTAATTACTCTATTTACATACATTTATATGTAATTTATTCAAACTATTGAATATTCCAATACTACATATGTTATTTGTGAGGGAGAAGGCAAACACAACCCTTCTTTTCGAGTGTTTCAAACGGACTGCTTCTCCACTCTCTTGGGGTAGGGGTGGTCCCTTTTACACTTCGAGTTACATTCGGGGTTCCCCCTCCCAGTGGAATCCAGCGTTGGTTTTTTTACAGCCATCGGTTGTCGGCTTGATATCAGATGAAAAGACCCCGCAATACTTAAGGGAGGCACGTGCAGGTGTAAACCGCATAATGCGACCTGCATAAGGAAGCCGACCATGCTGCTGCGAGGCGTGAAAATGTTACACTAAATATGGTACTGAGAGCAATGAAAAACACGAAGCATTTATTTTCGGTTTGATGCACGAATTCGAGCTTAGGCTCCCGCCAAAACAATCAATCTTTTGATATATTTATTGGTCTATTTTCAGTCGACACTAACTTATCTGTTTTCAATCAGAGTGTAAAGGGTTCTTATCCCAAAGAAAAATTTGATCACGTCTGCTTACTTCTCTTCTATATGTTCCAAAAGAATAAAAATATCTCACTTTAGAAATCTTGCCTGATTTACTATTACTTATCGCTTTTTCGAAACGATATACTATTTGTGAGGAGTTATTTCGAAGAGACGAGAAAAGCACGAAGCATAAATCTAGAACCAACATACCTTCAAAGTACTCATCAGATAGTTTGGTTCTACATTTATTTCCAAGTTCTAGTTTTCTCATCCTGAGAATTTCGAATTACTCTCCTTGAGACTGTGACGTTTGTAAAATTTAATGAGTAGCGTGAGAGTTAAGGAATTAAATAACTGATTTATTTACGCCCCCAGCTTAGGTTTTGCAATCCCGTGTGATATTTTCAATACTGGGATATCGGGACTAAATTATCCAAACCCCGGGATTGGTCTTGGGATTAGGATTGGGTTATTTATTAAAAATACTCGTACTTTCACATTAGCTTAGTTGAAACTGCATAATAAAAGTGAAAATATATCATTAAAATTGGTTTAATATTAGTTTTCTTTAAACAAATAAAAAATTAATTTATCATAAAAAACAAATAAAAATAGCACATAATGAAATTTAAAAAAACCCTTTCTTAATTTCTTGGGTTTCTGTAAATAAGCTTTTAAAAAACGCAGGTCATCCAGCGTTTCATTGTTTAAACGGCTTCTTATTTTTCAATTCCTGCACACACTATTAGCTCACAATCTCTATATATTTATTTATTTATTTGTTTATTTATTTATCTTGGTGGGATTTTCTATCGTTAATAAAATACATTTTAAAGCGCTCAATTGAGCTGAAATTTTATATACATGATTTTTTTATTTTGGATGACAATACAATAATTTAATTACAAATAATAAAAATTAATTGATTAAACTAATTATTTAAAGAATTACAAATACAGCCACATTGGCAACTTGCGTCAAAACTTGAAAATATTTTTTCTCACATTTTAAAGCCTTCAGTTGAACTGAAATTTTATACACAAGATATTAATCTCAATTTTCTTCGAAGCAGAGGAGTACAAGTTTTCTTTTCTTTTGTTCGAGGACATACAGGAATCTACGGCAATGAACGTGCTGACTGGCTTGCAAAAGAAGCCACAAAATTAAGTGATCTGATTCCTGTGAGCATTCCAAAATCATATCATAAGAAAGTTTTTAAAGAAAAGATTATTTCCGAGTGGAATAACTTGTATCAAATTTAAAATGATGCGCATCTCACCAAGGAATTTATTCCTTCTATTCAGAGCCGTTTAAAGTCTATGCACTTTCATCCTAATTTTAAACTTACCCCGTTTCTAACTGGGCATGGAAACTTTAAAGCCTATTTAAAGCGCTTCAATTTGTCGCCTACTGACCAGTGTTCTTGCTCCAGTGACACAATCCAGAATGCCAAGCATCTGATTCTTGCTTGTACTAAATTCTCTTCGGAAAGACGTACACTCATGAATTACCTACAAAAGAACAATATAGTGTGGCCTCCTCCTTTTTCCACATTTGTTCAAGGCAAGTCATCTTTTACATCGTTTTGTGCATACATTAATGGCATTATTTTCCGTTCTAAATTTTGTGCATTTGCTAACATTTTCTGTTCGTGAATATACATGTGTATATGTGTATATATATATGTGTATGTATTTATATATATATATATATATGTGTATATATATATATATATATATATATGTGTGTATGTATGTATGCTTTATGTATTTGTATTTTGAAAATTTTTTTGTGATCATTTTTTCTTACCTTCCTCATTGTATAATTTTATTATTGATTATCTCCGTTTGCATGTGAGCAATCTTGTATTTAATTCTGTATTTGTTGTATTTGTATCCACTCCCCCCCCTTTTGGTTCCCATTTGTGCCTATATCCTTCTACATGTAACTTCCATTGTTTTGAATATTGACTTACATTTGTAAGTTTTGTGTTATACTTGTCGGCCCACAAGGAGTCTAACTAGAGTCTAAAAAAAAACACCTGATACTTGTGACGGGCTCACGCGTTTTATCACTAACATGCCCTTTTGGTTTCTTTGGGGCCAGAATGAATGGCAACTTTTTTCCAATCAACCCAAGAAGTAAAGCGTGAAGGAAAGATGCAAATTAGGAAGCTTTTAAATAACAGAAGTTTAGAGTATGCTGTGTGGCATTTGGGAAATGTTATAATAGTCCGTATTTCAAGTGTGAAGAGTATTTGGAGAAGTTAAGCGACAACCAAGAGAAGTTACCCGTGACAGAGAGTCCTGAGTCAAGGTGCATACCATTGCACGCCAGTGAAACGCAACTCCAGCTAGGATTGGTTAGATCATCGTTTCGTCGGACATTTAGGTAGGAGTGACTATTTAAATATTCGAATCTGTGATTACATTGAAATTGAGCTTAGGCGAGTTAATTATTAATAGTGGTCCGAGTTACGTTATTTCGGTATTATATATTGTGGGTTTAGCCACCGTAGATTCTCTCACATATCATATTATTATCTAATCTGTTAAAGGTTTAAGTTAAAATCTTAATAAAGTAATATTGTGATTCTGTCATATGTATATATATATTTATATTAATTATAACTATTTAATAAAAAGTAGCTAAAATAAAATTCTTCTTTGTTGATCCAAGTAGGAATTGACTTAAATTTTTTTTTATATTACTTGTGTGTGTGTGTGTTACAAATTTTCCTGCAAAAGAAAATGCTCGTTCGGATTCTATGCTAGTAGTTGTTATCGTCAATCAATAAAAGTTTGTTCTTTTCAGGTAGTCACTACGTCTCCCACCATTTTAAAAAAATATTTCTTCCTGAATTTTTGATAATGTCTTAAATCTAATGGACTGCAATGGTACCTATACCTCTCTTTGATAACTTTATCTAGTTCTTCTGCTACATTTAATGGTTTTTGTGCATAAAATTGATCCAGTGTTTGAAATAAAAGATACAGCTGCATGAGTTGTTGGTAATACAAAGGGATTTGGAGTGTCTCAAATCTTTCATTAAAGCAGGTCCGCTATTAGTTAGCGGCATTTAATTGAAGAAGGAACTGTGGCAAAATCCATTCTTGAGGTGTTGCTTACAATAGTGTAAAAGGATTATAGTGAACCACTTGTATCTATACAACGCTCTCCCATACCAGATGCATTTTTATTTTTACTTATAGCAGTTATAATTGTATAAAAAAATTCTACGTACATATTTCATAAACAAAACATAAATTATCTAAGAATTAAATTCTTAGAAAATTTTGAGGAGAAAAAAAAATTTAAAATATATTCAGACAAAAATCTTGGGATTTCGGGATTGGGAAAAATACCGGGATCCCGAGACTGCCCCGCTATTAAAAACAATATTTACATTTAAATAGAAGTTATTCATACTGTTGATTATTTCAATACTACAAAGTACGTCCTTTATGAAGGAGGAGGTAAACACAACCTTTCTCAGTGTTTCCAACCGGACTGCCTTCCACTGTCTTGGATGGGATGGTTCTTCTCTTACACTTGGGGTTACAGTCGAGGTTTCCACCTTCATTTTTATTCAAAAGTATGGTACTTGAACTTGTGTTTCGCACAGCTAAAATAATCAATTTAGATAAACAAACAATGCAAAACCATTCAAATATAGATTAATAAATTTTCCATCGAATTGTGTCTCTCGCTTCCTGAAATCGATTTGAAAATGTTTGAAAAGTTAAAGAATTAATTAAATTATTTTGATTTATTTTTGCATGTCGTTCTTCGAAGCATTACAAAGTATATTGAAATATCCCCCAAGGAATATTCATTATAACAACACAGGGTAATTGAATTCCACAGCCAAATAATATTTACATACATCTTGTTCAGGAGAATTATCTTTTATTTTTTGAATGTTTAACTTGAATTAATTCCGGTAATTAATATGAATGGATTGTGGTAATTTTATGTAGAAGATGGTTTCATTTTGTGGTGTTTTAAAATAAATATTGAGGTATAAAACTCTAAAATAATGTTGTATTATTATGTTGATTAATAAAATAAGTAGTTTTAAATTTGCATGTATTTATACCTCCTCTCGATTAAATACAGATAATTAAAATTACTGCATAAAATTCCAATACCTTACATGTTTCGAACGGACAGTTTAAGTAAACAATTTCCCCAAATAGACGAACATTTGGTTTAAAATATTCTGTTAACATTGAAACGCAACAAATTCTTTTAAATTTCATTACTTAATTTTTTTTAATGTAGGCAACTATACAAAAACGTATTTAAGAGATTTTCTGTTTCTTTTTTAATTTGGTTTTTTTTAAAGAATATATGTGAAATATGAACTTGTTTAGCTCAATTGTTTTATGTGTTACTTCTACTTGTTTGTGCGATATTTTTTTTATATGTTAATCTTGTTTTACTTCACTATTAATGATATTTTATAAGGGGGTGTGACCCAATGTTATAAACAGACACGCGGGGGAGGTTTTCTTAACTAAGTCCACTAGTTAATTAAAATATGTTTATTAGAAAAAAAAACATTTAGCATAGTTGAAAGGGATCGGAGTGCATGGTCGCATGTCCTTACAGTTCCGAAGTTTGGCCATTACTGAAGATTTCTCTATCCGCAGGTGGGCGCGACAGTCTTTCTACTGTTAATATGGGAGGAGTCTAAACCACCGTGGGGGTTACAATTTTACTTATCAAGCAAACTAATTGCTCTGATGATTAAAATCCAGTTTTGAATAACTGTAAAAGGAGCATGCTTTCATGAGAAAGTGTATATGAGAATATTTCTCTCATTCATATTTAATCTAATATATATTATAAATGCGAAAGTTTGTGAATATCTTTGTGGGTCTTTCACGCAAAAACTACTGAATGGATTTTAATGAAACTTTACAGTAATATAGTATATACATCAGAATAGCACATAGGCTATAATTTATAGCATAGACTATAATTTATAAAGATATTGTATGAAGTGTCCAAAATATAACGATATTTGTCAAGTAAGTAGGAAAAAATTCTGTCATCTGCTAGCAATTCTGGCATGCGCTGCAAAAAAGCCCACGTCAGCATATATCTATCTTTTGTTTGTGAAAAACCTTTTTTTGTTTTGGCTACGCAAGGTGCTCGCTTCTAATTAATTCCTCTGATACAATGCCTATTTTTTTTTATTTTAGAATCAAATTAAGTTTTGAAGGGAGAGGTTGTTATAAATCTCTCTTTATTTTAATGTTTTTTTTAATATTTTATTATGCACATTTGGTAGTAAGAAATTCATCTTTTTTCCAAATAAATGCTTTTATCAGTTCTGATACTTAAAGTAAATAAACTTTATCTTTCACACTGCATCATTTGGACAAATTTTCAAAATTTGTTTGTGGTTAGTAGTTAATTATAACGCTATAATTTTAATTGAATAGGCAGATATTGCATTTTTAAGTATAAAAATAATTAAAACTACTGTACTGTATTTTTTGGAACGAGTGAATATTAACGCCGCACTGTTCAGCTACATGAGGGCTTTTGGCAACGGACCACGTAATTATGAACCATGGTCAAGTGACGTGGACGACACCTGACTGGCACCCTCTTCTCCTAACTACCACACCACACCAACTTAGAAGGAATAATCTACCAATACTTAGCAGGAATATTCTTTGAAATTCACTCTTCCAAGATATATAGCAGCACGGGTTCCATGATGAGTATTTTAGCGGAAAAAATAGTTTGTCAAAATTTAAGTGTCTTATGTTTTTGTATGTTAATGAAGACCTTAGAAAATGATTTCACTACTTATTTTAAGTGAACGGTATATATAATTAATTTTACAGTGGAATATCTTTATTTAATTTATTAGCTCTAACGGATTAAATTTCCCAAAGTGGAGTATTTTGTTTATGTATATCCCTTAATTTTCAATGTAGTGATCCCAAAAAATATTTTATGAAAAAAACTGCAGTAAATCATAATGCGGTTCGATAAAGTATTAAAGTGCATTTCTCCCCTACACGGCGGGTCTTACAAAGCTCTAATAAAGCTCGAGTTATGAAAGTAGCTAGGCATTTGCCAACTTTACTCTATCGTTAACATTTCACTATGTTTTTTATTGAATCGTCATTATAATTTAAGAAACGGCGTTGCTTGCGAATATTACAATTTTAACATAAAATAAATACTACAGAAAGTAATATTAATGTATTATACTTTCAGATAAAAATTATTTACACTATTTTAAGCGTTCATTACACAAAACTTTTAACAATGTGTTATTTTTGCTGAGCAGAGATCAGCTTAGCAAGGTATTTTCAAAAATCGACCCTCAAGAGTGTTACGGGGAGTTATAAATAAAAAAAAATCCTTTTTATCAGCTATTAGATCTACGTACTTAAAATTTAACAAAGGTGTTTTATTTCTCTCTCTCTCTCTCTCTCTTTTTGTTTGTTTAGCTGAGCTACGCAAAAAGCTTTTTTTGTTTAATTTGCAATTCACGTAAAATTAACTCATTAAAAACTTCTTTATCCTTCAATCTGTGTTGTTTAATTTTTCACTTCACCCGTGCGAAGAACGGGTATACCAGCTAGTATGAGAATATTTTTTCTTCATAAAGCATTGAATTTGTTACGTTATAGTTAAAACACTGGATACACATAACACAATTGTAGAATCGTTGTGATAATGTTAAAGATGTATTAGGATGATTTTGATAGAAAGATAATGAAAATGAAAGGGGAAAGAAAAACTTTTTCTGAAGAAGCATTTCAGAGGGGGGATTTAACCCACTCGTAATTATTCAACAAAATATTTTTCACTTATGAGTTCTATCATGGTTAAAGTTGTAGAATATTTGATGATTGGTATGCTTTAATATTCTGATATTTTCCTTTCGGATATGAAAAAAAAATACTTGTTTCTGATTTTGAACAACTATGATGATTTTGCTATTCCTTCCTCAGTGGCTTGACAACTTAGGATGGGCTTTGGCATTCTCAAGAAGCCTTTTCCAGGCCAACCTTCTTCCTGCTAGTTTTTTCTCTAATTCTTAGTTCTCAAAACTAGGAGATCTTTTTCTAGGCCGTCAATCCATATAAGATTTTACTTGCTTTTTCTTTGCGTGCTAATTGGTTGAGCATTGAAGAATTTTTTTTAGTGGTGCGGTCTTCGTTCATTCTGACAACGTGACCTGCCCATTTAATTCTTTGTATTTTTATGAAGTTAACAATGTCAGATTCATTACATGATTGATAGAGCTTGAAACGTGATCTTCTGCACCATACGCCATTTTCCTAAATTCCTCCAAAAATAAATCTTAAAATCTTCCTTTCGTAGATACATTATATAACAAAACAAACAAACAAACAAACGACGCACCAAGAAGGAGTTGCCCAATTAAAATGAAATTTCGCATGCAAAGACACTTCAACCGAACAAGCAAATGATCACAATTTGGTGTCTAACGAATGAATAGCGGGAGCTACAGCGCATCGGAACTGTGCATTCAGCAGGTGTCTATAAAAAGCGTTTCTCAATCAGATGGTGAAAATTTCTGTTGCATTGCGATTTAAGATACATTAAAACAACTGAAAAAATGCCTCGCCGCAGGATTCGAGCTCATTACGAGCAACTGTCAGAGTTTGAAAGAATTTGTATCATTGGACTGAAAGAGGGAGGTTGGACAAATTGGACAATCGCTCGTCACATGAGTCGAAGCGATGTGGCCATTAGAAAATGCTGGCAAGAAAAGGTGAAAAATGGCAGATTTCAGCGTCATGATGGTAGCGGTCGACCTAGGACCACGGCAGATAAGGAGGACAGATTAACTGTCAAATCAGTTGTCACAGTGCTTGATTCTTCGTTATCAACCATCAGACGTACAACCCGCACACGAGTATCCACCACGACCATTTACAGACGACTGATAGAGTGAAATTTACGATCGTACCGACCACTACACCACCTGCCATTCACGCCTGTGCGCTATTGAGCTAGATTACTGTGTGGTGCTTGAATTGATCAGGGTGGAATTAAGCTGACCGGGGACGCATAGTGTTTAGTGACGAACCCCGCTTTCATCTGTGTACTGGTGATCATCGAAGACGTGTCTGCAGTCAGCTAGGGCAGCGTGTCGATTCTGCTTTCACTATTGTGCGCAATACAGGCCGTCAACCAGGAGTTATGGTCTGAGGTGTCATTTCTTTTGAACCCGGACCCCTTTGGTCGTCATTATAGGCACACTTACAGCACATCGGTACGTTGGCGACATTCTGAGAGCTGTTTTGTGACCGTTCCTTATGCGGTACCCTGGCCTTATTTTTCAGCAAGACATTGCTGAACCATTTTACCACACGTGTTGCTGTGAACTGTCTGACAGCTTATCAAACACTTCCTTGGCTAGCCTGATCCCTCTCCAGTCGAGCATGTCTGGGATATGATGGGAAGGCGACTGCATCTATCGGGGAATATTGATGAACCTGGCCCGAAAAATGGAGCAAATTTGGCAAGAAATACGCAGGAGACGATTAGGGTGCTTTATTGCTCTATGTCACGTCTTGTGGCAGCTTGCATCCAGGCTAGACGTGGGTCAATTCCTTATTGAGCTCGTTACTTTGTAACTATGTAACTCTGAAAAAAATCATTCAATTTTTCTGAAATTTTATTCATTTTTTTATTCTGTACGTAATCTTTCGACCCACCAATTTTTGTCTTTATCGGACAACTCATTCTTGGTGCGTCGTTTTTTTTTTTTGTTATAGAGTGTACTCTTATCATGTTCTCATCTGTTCGAGACATGAACCAAGTTTCACACGCATGAGTTAATACTGATTTTAAAAGACTTTCATATAATAGTACTTTTTTTGATTTAATTATTATTTCATATATTTTCGTAATCCATTAAGACATCTATTAGCCATTGTAATTCTCTTTTGGATTTCAGGAGTACAATAGTTTCTATTGTTAATTTTCGAACCTAAATAAGTGAAACTGTAAACCACTTCAAAATTATACTCTTCAATTTTAAAGTGAGAATTGTTAAAACATTATTTAGTGTAAGGCATGTTCTTGATCTTATTCTCATTGATATTTTCAGTCCCAGATTTTACTATTATGATCCTTTAATGTGATAACACACAAATTTGCTTATTAAACAACTTATTAATTAATTTTGCATCTGTACTGAATTATTATTTAATATATACTTGAAAAAACATTTCAAATTGTTACATATTTTATTATCCAGCGATATCTTTAAAATTATTTTCTTGATTAAAAATAAACATGACACAAAATTACAATAATACTCACTGTATAAAAATAGGAGGAAAAATACAAGCTTTCTATAAATGTAGTTGAAGTAAGCAGTTATATTCATAAGTTGTAAATCTAAGACATCTCTATACCTTTACCTATGATTTAGCTTTAAATTAGTGTAATGTAAATATCAACTAAAATTCTTTCAATTTTTCTAATATTTAAGAAATATTAAGAATTCATTTTCAAATTAAAAATATCTGTCCAATTCAAAACACCAAATGTCTCTGAATTTCAAACTTTTGTTCTTTTTCAGACAAAATGAATTTTGTTTTAAACTAAATATATTGAAAAGGGAAAGAGAAAAAAAAACCCCTTTTTTGCAAAGAATTTTAACATTAAAATGCAATTATTTTCTTTTAAAATATTTTCCAATTAAAAACCTCTTAAAATCCAAATCTCGAGGGTATCTATAAAATTATTCGAAAGAAAAATTCCTAAAGAGCGTATAAATTCAAATAAATTAATTGAAAAAAATTACTTTTTTTTTTAACCGTGTTTTTGACAAAGCTCAATTTAATATTTCTTTAAATTTTCATCTTCATATTTATTCATTTGACTTTGAGAATATGTATTCATTTCTTTTATCATACAAACCAATTTACTTTCAAGTATGAGAAGTAAGATCGTGATAAAGTAATAAAAGTTTGTTAAACACTGAAATAATTTTTTTTAGGAAACTCTATAAAGGACTTTTTTTATTTCCCAAGTTTTGACGAACTCAAAGCCATGTATATTTATAAAATGCAAAGGTTTTGTCTCTAGTTGTCAATATTATATCTACGCTAAGGCTTTTTATTCAAATTAAATAAGTTTTTCCTAGTTCTGAAAAAGTTCCCCACAATGATTTTATTAATAAAAAATTGAAATTACAACAAAAACTTGTTCTTAACATCTCGTTGAAAATTCTTTTCTTTCTGAATAGATTGACTACATTTTCCATTTTCTGAAGAAATCTCTATGTTTATATTCATACATCAATGGATCGATAAAATGTTACTTGATTTTCGTATTAGTGTCACCTTAATCCAGTACTTCTCAAACTTTCTATATTTGCGACGCAATTTTTAATCATAATTTTCATTGCTCATCTCACCCCTCTGTACAATAATAAACTATTGAATTCCATAATATTATACTTTGACGTACAGCTAAGATACGCTTTTAATTATAAACCGTACAAATTATCAATGTAAGCATTTTAAATTTTGTTTATGATTCTATGACATGCGCATAGGGTCATTGGTAATTATCAAATGCTCTTAACAAAGTACCGTTAAATTAATTATGAAACATATTGTGCAGTACTGATACTTTTATAAGAGTATTATATGAGTGTACATGAGTATATAGTTTTTTTGTTATGTCAGAAAGTACACACCGTTTGAGAAACACTGCCTTAATCTAATGGACACGATTCACCATCGCTTTGTTTTTTAATAAACCACATAAAACAAATTTTAAAAATTCATAAACACTATACATTAAACAAAGTAATTATTCACACCTTTTTTAAAAATTAATGTGTTCATTTTACGTATCTTACCGATCAAAAAAGAAAGAAAGAAAAACTGCAAGTAAAACAAGAAAAAAGAATGTCGAAGAATTCACAGTATTTTCAATATTAAGAAAATAATTTTATACTAAAATTAATGAAATTTAAGGACATTTTATAATTTAAAGCACACAATTAATATTAAACATATATTATTTTATAATTAGAACATGGGGACATGGGGCAACTTCACTGAGGGTGAAATGGGATATCGAAGATGTTTCTAGTGAACTGGCAATGGAGTTAAAGGTTGCCCTTCTTGGATGAACTGTCCAGAGCTCTATTGATCTCGGCGAGTTAGGATCTAATAAAACCAGTTCAAGATTTATGACCACCATAAAATGTGTTAAAGAAAGAATAACTTGAAATTTTTTCAGAAATACTTTTAAAAAAGTCAGAACAAAAATTGAATCATAAAAGAAAATGTACTTCACTATAAAGGTTATTTAGCAAAAAAAATTGTGAAATGTTCAAAGTCCCAGGAAAAAGTTCGCTATACAGAAAAATTAGCAATATAGAGGTCCGACTATATATATAGTCGGACCTCTATATTCCAATATATATATATATATATATATATCGTCCTATATTATATATATATATATATATAGGACGAGAATGAACTAATAGTTGGAGTTGAATAAAATAAGACCGAACGGTTATTTAAATTTTAAATAGCCGGATTAGGATTCATTTCTGTATACTATAGCTTAATAGATTAAATGTTAAAATGACGAAGGCGAGAAGCTTTACCTGTTTTCGTTTTATGTATTCAAAAATAATTATTATTTCTTTTATTTATATAATTTAAGAAAGCAATAAGAAAAGACTTGAGTTTTATGAGTTTTAAATTTTAAATATACAATATCAAATATTCTTACGAAAGAATTCTTTAACAAACATGAGGAAGAATTTATCCTTTTGCTTTGCTCTGAACTAAATTGAGCAATGCTGCATTTCCTACCTTTTGTAATTAACTTAACTGTAGGATCCTGTGGTCATTTCATGAAAGTAAAATGAAGAAAAATCTAATATCACAAATTACTCTTTTAAATTTGTTATCACAATTGTAAATGCGTAACGTCTGGAATGAGTTCCTTGACATTCGAGGGCCCTAAGCCTAAATGCGCGAAGGGTCAAGCGTTAATGGGGTACTATACTTCTAGGGAAGTACTATTCAGTTCCATCTGTTTTCTGAGACATATAGCTTTCGTTTTCTTCTCATCTACTTTAAATTTATACGTCATTAAATTAATTCAAATTAATTATAATTTTAACTGTCTTATTTAAATGGGTTTTTTTAGCTTCAACTAAACAGGTAATTTCCCCCATTGGAAAGATAGAAAACTTTTGCAAAAAAATTACTTTTTTAAAAAGTAATGTTTCCCTATGAAAGAAAATGTAATGCATATTAAAAAGAATGTAAAAAATACACAGCTTAAAACAAACCACAAATGACATTTTAATCCTTAATTTTTACATATGAGTCGTTTGTTTGAAAGTGGTGTTAGTCCATTTTATTTTATATGGAGATATTTACCACTGTCAAAGTGATTATATTGGTAATTTCATTAACTACGTAAATTTATATTAACAAAATAATGAAAATTTTGAAGGAATTTTTTGGGGAACTGTTCATACATAGGGGGGATTCAAAAGTTCCCGAACTGAGTCTATAACTTAAAAATATAACCAATTAAACTGCTGAAACACATCCTTCTTCGAAATAAGATCATTGAATAACAACATACTTTACTAAAGGTCATAGAAACATTTCTATGACCCATGTTTAGATGTGTCCTTTAATTCATCCTGCGATGCACTTTTAACTTCTGCAGATTGGCCTTCGTTCAACATGCGGGGAACGATATGTTGACACACCCTATGCTTGTGAAGATTCTTAGTCAGTATTCAGTGACATGGAGCCAAGGATATCTCAAATGATTCTGCGATTGTTTGAAGCCTGATCTTAAATTCCGCCGCAGAAATTTTTTCGGTGTTTTCAGGGGCGCGGGAAGTCGGCGGACGTCCAGAGTTTGTCGTTTTCGACACTTTCCCCCTGCCTTTTCTGAAGCTTCTATGCCACTCAAAAGTTTGCGTTCGTGCTAATGTATCACAGTCTTACACATGCTTCAAAATTTCGTAAGTCTCCGTACCACTTTTTCCCAAACGAACACAACAATTTTATATTCATTATCTACTTAACAATTGCAATTTCTTTCAATCACCGACGACTAAAATGCATCCGCCTACAAAATACGATGCCGTGGTGAGCTTCTAATCTCGTGATTTGGAACAAACTTTTTTTTAGAAAAGGGCAAGAGAATGCAATAACACAGAAATTTTATCGTAGTCGGTCTATTGCATAAATTTCCCACGCTCAGTCCGGGAACTTGTCAATCCTACCTCGTATATAAAAAGTAGTTCAGAGCAGATTGCATTCATTGTATATTTTTACTAATGTTAATCTTCACCAAAATGTCTTGGTGGTTCACCGGTCTATCACGATCGATTTAATGCGTGCCCCTGTTATAAGATGTTTCGCTCTAATTAAAATTTTTTTTTCTTTCATGCAAGCTACTAGAATTTGGCAGCTTTTAAAAAAAAGTTACCGAATGCTGCCTTAAGCAACGACTCTTAAAGTGTTCCATTTTTCACTCTGTATACGCCCCCTGCATCACCTGCAAAATTTCAGTGGAAATGAAAGGCAAAAATGTAATGAGACAGCGAATACTTATTGCCCTATTAAGCTCTTCGGGTGGGCAAAACCAATCAAACTTTTATCGGAATGCCGGCCGTTAGGAAAGAAGGGGGACCTTCCCGTAGAGTTTATTTGGAAAAGCACCTGCTTCCCCACCGAGAGTAATTAACTGCGCCGAGTAATTGCCGAGAGGGGAGGGCGATTTCATTTAACAGCTCGTTACGTTCGGGGATTATCTTAACGAGATTCTGCCCGACCCCCTCCCTCCTCACGTTTCACGATCTCCAATGGAGCCGATAAAGAAAGAGACCAGCGTGAGCGAGTAAATCAAGAAAAGTTAAGACATTGACTTAAGTTGCAAAACAAAACGAGATAGGGAGAGGAAAAAGGAATTGCCGAGCCGAATTTTCCACGGCTGAAAGAATTATTTTTATAGAAGGTGGAAATCGTTTGCTAATCGATTGGAAGAAAATAACAGCAGTAAAGTAAATAAGTAATAAATGTTACGAGTTTCGAATCGAAGGAGAGAGAAAGTTTCGAATTTGGATAAGTTATTTGAAGAATGGGCTTGTTATTTGTTTATTTATTTTCCTACCCCCTTCTTTTGATTTTGTTGAATGTTTGCTTGATAGGAGCGTGTGTGTATACGGCTTCTCTGTCATTAATTATTTTATTTTCGAAACAGTTCACCCACATTTTCTCTTCTTTAAATATTTTTTTGCTTTCCGAGAAATTTATCTCTTCATTTAACTTATGAACTCTTAATGAAGTTTAAAGTTAAATAAACTGTTGCCAAACTTTTCAAGTCGAAGTTCGAAGAAAGAAAAATAATATTCATTGTAATTAAAATGTATAGCTTGAATCAAAGTAGCAAAAAAAAAATCGTTTTTGGAGAAAAGTATTAAATTGTAATTAAATTTTAAATGTTAAAAAAACTGTTTGGATTATTCTGTCGAAGCTGGTATAAATAAATCGTAAAAATATAGAGCACCATTTTTATTAAATCCAAAACTGAATTGAATCAAATACTTCCCTTTAAAGCTCATTTAGAAACAAACCTAATGATATACTTAACAATAATTGAATATGCATTTACATATCGAACAAATATAAGAAAGAAGGGACGATAAATAAAAACTAAATCGTGAGGCTCAACCAATAGCGCTGTGTTGAGGTTCATAACAAAACAACTCTCAGAAATGGCATAGAGAGAAAAATATTTTCTTCTCAAGTATTAAGTATGTTTTATTTCTTGTATTATACAGAAAATAAATAATCTTAATTGAAAAAAATGTATGTGTTTCTGTGGAAGACATCGAATTATATTATGTAATGCATTTAGATTACAAAAAAAAAAATCAAGCCCATTTCATAAAAAAATTTGTTAGCTCAAAAGAAAAACTCCGATTACCAATTTTATAAAAATATTTAAATTTCCTCATCAGGTATTTCAAACAAGTTTAGATAATGAGAGTGAATTAACAGTAATATAGTAATTTTTAAAATAAATCAAATTAAAAAAATATTAATCAAATTTACTCAAAATTCATAACATTTTTTTAAAAATTTGACCACAACACTAAAATATTGATTACATTTATCTCGATTTGAAATAATTTTGAGAAATTTCAACAGTTTTTTTTTAAGAAAATAATACATTTTACTCTTATCATTCTGAATTTTTCATGGCGTTACTTAATGAGTTAAAAATTCGAAGCCACAATTAATAATATTTGTTTCTTATAAATTTTGAATACTTTTAATTCTATCATTTTAATTTTGAGAAAAAAACTCAGTCATTACATATAAATGTAACATATCTATCTGTATTTAATGTCATTCATGTTTTTTTGGAGGGAACTTAAAACAATTTTACTTTTACTTGAATAAAAGTTAGTTTTCGTTTTCAGTTATAACACCTGGAGGAGAATTTTTTTCATATATATACAGTAAAACGTGTTTTTATGCGGTAGATAAGGATCGCATAAAAATAACCGCAGTAAAAAATATTCGAAACTTTCATAAATTCTTACATATAGCAAACAACTTTGTCGAAATACTACAGAATTTTTTTATGCGGTGCAGGAGAGACCGCATAAAAAAAAAAGTACGCCAAAATAAATAAATAAATTACACACGGAAACATTTTAAAAACTTTTAGTTTCTCATTGTATACATGGAGAAGTTTTCAAAATACACATACATAATTCAATGCTACTCATCGTAATCAAAGCACTCATCTTCCTGTGATGAATCAGTTCATAATCGCTTTCGTCACTTGAAGATACAATTTCAATTTATTTATTTTTTGGCACCATAAAGTAAGAGATAAGTTTTTGTGTCGAAGGTTGGTTGGCTTGTAAATGTCACGATAATCTGATAAGCATGATTTAAGCTCTTTTTGAAATTTCAAACTCCTTTCGGAATTGGAATCTATTTAAGAAAATGCTTTTCCAATTTGTTGGAAAGCTGTATCCCTGCATATATTTTGTCCACTCTCAAAGAAACCGGTTCTTGTCCATCTTCATAATATATCATATTGTTGATAACGTCACTGTTATTGAAAGTTTCGTCTTCAGTCAAGCGTGGACTGATGGCTCGTTGAGAGAAAGCAATTGAACGTACATTGTCGAGAGACTGCTAAAACAAATGAAGAAAACGTCTTCAAGTGTATATATGTACATTACAGTGGCGTAACGTACACCCCCGCAACACCTGCCTCGCGAAGGGACGGCCTGGATTTTAGGGGGCACACAAAGCCCTGACTAACGCCAAGTATGTATTTACCCAACTCATAAAATATTAAAAGCGAAGTCTGACTTTGCAGGGGGACCATAACATTATCCGACCGCCGCTGATAAATTGATAGAAAACAGTACAGTGGCGTCAAAGCCGTTACAATTCTTAAACCGCATAAAAAAAATCGCACAGAAAAAATCGCATAAAAAAGAACCGCACATAAACAGGTTCTACTGTATAAGAAAAGTTACCGATCTAAACAAGTATTGAATTTTTTATTTTAGTTCTATTTTTTTATTGTTTTTCTAAAAATGTGAATTACTTTTTCTTGGAATACACAGTAAAGAAATTTAGTAAACAGTCTGTATGTAGTCTACAAAAAAGCACATACAAATTTTTAAAAAAGAGTTACAGATAAGCGAGGAAACGCACGCACTTATGCACAGAAAGAGATAGAGAGATTATTTACTACTTATAAATTCTGACTACAAAAATTAAGGGACAAAAAAAGTATTATATATAAAACCCGACTGAGAGAAAGTAGACTCTTTTGAAAAAAATACGTTAGAATTCCCTAGAGATCAATTTATACTATAACAAAAAAAGACGAGTAAATAGTCTTCTTTAAAAATATCAGGTTGAATTTAAGTAGAGAAAAGTTTTCTAAATGCGATTTAACATTTCAGATATTTCAGTGAAAACGCAATGCATATTAGAAATATATCGCGTAAAATAAGCATAAGAATGGAATTTTCTTATAAAAATGTTACTGTGTGTCTGAAGATTTTGCAAAGGGCTTGAAAGGACCCTATAAAATTTCGAAACCCGATTTTTGGTATTCAATAAAGTGAAAAATCGGCTAACCGGTTTTTACATAGTCTGTTTTTATAAATAAAGTTTAAAATAGACTATTACTTAAACTATTCAACAAAACTTACCTCTCTTAAAGATAGTAGAGCTAAAAAATAAAAGAAAATAAATAAAAATATGCAACACGAATTTTAGCAATTAAAATTATTATTTTTTATTATAAAATTACAAAAATTACACAGCTTAATTATTAATGTTTCGCTGTATGAAATATTAATAATAAAGTTCGTAGTTCGAGTGCAAGTGCAACTGCTCACTTTATAGTGCGGCTGATGCACGTTAGATCTCTCAATGTTTAAATTCCTCGAGTTGAAGTTTGGAGCGTGGTGTTGAAGTTTGGAGAGGGGGTTGCCACAGTTCAGGTTTGTCCTCATTACTTGATCGTGGTTCGAAAGTGCAAGATTTATCGGTAATAGCCTTCGTATTTCTTCAGAAAGTGACTTAAATTGAAATAAAAAGGAAATTCAACTCATTATTTGATAAAAATAGAAAAGAAATGTAAAACATACCTTACACACACACACACACACACAAATCTTGTTTTCAATAAAATAATAGTATGGGAAAACTAATGCTCTCGTGGATAAATATTCCAATTTAAAAAGAATTATCGGACAGTAAAATTTAAAAAAAAATATGATCTAATGAATCTAAGAACAGGAACGAATAGTCTTGAATAAATCATCAAGAATAGAATTTCCGCAGAATAAGAAATTTAGCATTAAGAATTCCACAGGAATAAAGTTTCGACATACCTCACTGTATTCCACGAATCAATTCGAATAAGAACTTATCGCGAATCAATCAAAAACAAAACAAATATGTTGCCAGATATACTTTACATTAGCAGAAACACGTGACAAATAAAAAATAAGTAATAAGTTGTCGCAGCTTCAGTTCATGAGCCAACTGCTTCATATTTCATGGAAGAACATAAGCTGGTATAGAACTTACTGCCGAATGAAATAAAATAATTTCACTTTCGGCTGACGTTAATTGAATCCTTGCGTGTGCATTTAGTAAGTTTTTGACCTTTACTAATTTTATTTTAGCAACACAATACTTTTCAAACTATTTTTGGAAGCGTGACTAAAAATTGCCCCAATTGGCATATTTCTTTGTGCCCAAGTGTTGAAATTGCTGCATTTAGAGCCTAATCCAGATGGTATTAGTTCGATTGATCTTTTGTCCAAGTTCATCTCCTCCTAACCGAACAATTCTCCAAATGGTGGATCGTCAAAAAATCTTGCAGCCAAGGTTAAAGTCGGCCCTTTTAGTGAATAGGGAAGTTCCATCCAGAGCGTCTTTGGTAAAGTGTGTAGGATTTTATACGGTTTTATTAATCCTGAACATTTCGCCTTATCGAAACTTCTTTTTTAACTTCTAATAAATTACAAAAAGTTTTCCTCTTTGAGTGATTAAAAATTTCAGAACTTTTTCAAGAGAAAAGGTTAAAGTACTTTTACTTAATTAGTTTACTGCCAGTTCTATAAGCTTTAAAATTTCAATCAAACTCACTAAGATATTTTGTTTTCAATGGGCTGCATATTAGCAACTAAGCCTTTGCAGAAACGGCAAGCACCCAAAAGTGGAAGCCATTTGATTGGTAGTACTATCTAGTGGCGGCTTCCGCTACCGAATTATGACGTTTGAATTTTATTTAATTCAAACTTTCGTCGGATGCTAAATATTGCCACTGAGATACTAATCATAATTCTTGATTAAATCATATAATGTGCTATTTCTTCCAATGTTGCACTAGCTAAATTTTAAGCTGCGCTAATTTATTCATCATTTAGTTTTAAGGGAGTTAATACTATGTAGTTCTACAATACAATCCAAGTGTATATTTTTTACTCTCTTTGTCTTCAACATATTGAAAACTGGTCATTTGCTACGCATTTGGCCAATAACCATTTTTGCTTTAATATTTGAAGATTAATTTTTTTTCGTAATATTGCTTAACAGTATAATTTGTTAAAAATATGAATTTCCTCGCACTTTCTTAATGTGTCTGCACTTGTACATTTTAAAACGGAAATGAATATGTGCATTTCATCGTATTTTTGTTCTCTTTGGACTATTTTGCAAACTCCTGACTTTTTCCGGTAATAATTGGCCTAAAATGTTATATAATTGAAGGTTTTTGAAGTTATTGTTGTAAGCAGAAATTTCTTATATTGAAAAATAATAATAAATACATTTTCGAAGTACTTACTTAAAATTCAATATACAGTATATTATATAACGTAGGATATAAGAAAACTTAATATTTTCTTAGTTATTAAAAAACTCAAAATCTGTACCACGATAAAAAATATTGTTTTTTTTTTTAAATCTTTTTAAACATTTCTTGGCCCTCAAATTCCAGTTTTTACTATAATACTTTTTATTTACTGTATAAACATTGATCGATCTTTCATACAATGCATACTTTTTCTTTTTACTTCATGAATAACAGAAGAAGAATAGAAAATAATTTATCACTTTAAAAAAGACATAGTTGACTTTTGATTTTTGAGGGGAAACCGGGATTTTATGTCTAGGTAAATTTTTACTAAAAATCGGATAACTAGTTTCAGTTTTAGCCGGTTTGCAAGCGATAATTTTGAAAGGGATTTTTTGATACGTTTCTGGTCTGCTCAGAATTTTTTTTTTTTTATATCGGGCTGTTTACCGAAGAACCTAAATCCCTGTATAAAAACGAGTATCGAATTAATTTCTTTGTTAAGCAAACAGTAACATACTCTACTTCTAAGATATTCATTGCAAAACAAACTCTTAAGAAAAGATTAACGAAAACAAAAGATTTTACGAAGCATAATAAAAGGATTATTGCTGATTCTATAGAAAAATGCTCTCTCCATCTGAATGTTTTAAAATGAAAAAAAAATGATAATGTTGAGTCCCGTTATAAAATTATTGTGTTGAAACAAATTTAGTATATTTCTTTATAAGAAAATAAATGTTCTCAAGAGAGAATGAATAAACACACTTTTTAGTAGTCTTGATATATAAATTACAAGCGTGAGTTACAGAGTCCTATGTACAGGGTGGGGCATGGGAAACTTCCCTCTTTTGAACATGTTGCAGTGACGTTCCTAGAGAGGAGAAAGGCTCAGTGGAAGGGGTGGAGTAGGATATTTGTGTTTCTGCCTGTCTCAGTCTCAAACATGTTGCGATAGAGGCAGCAGGGCGCTTTTGCCGTGGAGCCGTATTTCTCGAACTGTTGATTGGTGATTTCAGTGTAACAAGCCTTTCGCCGTCACTACGATATTCCTCTACAAGGTCGTGATCCTGATCGGAAATGTGTTTTAATGTGGATGGGTGCTTTTCGAGAAACGGGGAATGTCTCCAAAGAAAGGCAAAGACCTTCGGAGACCTTAGAACACCTGAAAATGTGGAACGAGTTCATGTGTCAATTCAGACACAATGTGACAGTGATACAACATTTCTTCTTACCCACTCTTCAAGAAAGGGATCTTGATAGCATGTGGTTACAACAATATGGGACCATAGCCTACACCTCCAGGGGTGTTTTATGAGCAGCCTTACCCCAGTGACTGATCTCCCTGCGAGGGGACGTAAACTGGCCTGCGTGTTTACCTGACTTATCCCTTTTTGATTACTTACTGTGATCTTATTTCAAGTCCCTGGCTTACAAAGATCGCTCCAAGATCCTGAAAGACATATGGAATAAAATCCGAGCCGAAATATTGACAATATTACGGTCGATATGCTTGAAAAGGAGTCTCAAAGTTTTTGAAAATGACTGCATCGGTGTATCAATAAAGGAGAGCGACATTTAACAGATATTGTGCTTAAACTGTGTTAATTCAAAAATCCAATGTTGTGTGGTAAGGGGAAAATAACAATAACGTCTAATAAAACATGTGGTGCGTTTCATTGCATTTTCGAAAAAGGAAATTCACACGCCCCACCCTGTGTAAGGCATTTCATGCAAACTGTAAACTAAATAGATTTTATTTTCACAAAATAAACTCAGAATAGTAATTTATTGTGAAATAAATGACCGAGCTCTGAAAAAACCTTTAACTAAACAATTTTATGGAAAAAAACTAAATACACAGGCCTTCCTTTCATTGAAAAGAGTGATTTGCTTAAAAATAGTGTTACGTGGTTGATCGTCTTTTAAATGAGGGAAAGATTCATGCAATTATATAGGCTTATTTTTGAGAGTCGCCCTAATGAAAGTGACATTGCTGCAATAACTCAACCATTTGAAGAGAACGATGACTGCGCATGCCCTTGTAGAGGGCTCAGAGTGATGGAAATGCATGCGATATCATCAGATCAAGCCAGATGCGTGTGTGATAGTATGGGAGCA
The DNA here is from genome assembly GCA_019973935.1 of Trichonephila clavipes. NCBI lineage: Eukaryota > Metazoa > Arthropoda > Arachnida > Araneae > Nephilidae > Trichonephila > Trichonephila clavipes. Next base: position 636,076 of record BMAU01019394.1, on the reverse strand, counting down.
TGTAAAAAGGCATCGCTCGCATCATGGATGCCTCCTAAGAGCGCCAATGTATGGCCGTGCAATATTTAATAGCGGAAAATGTGAATCCTAGCGAAATCTATCTTTGAATGCAAAGTGTGTATGTCACGAAGTGTTTCAGTTGTAGATCGGTATTCCGATGGTATAGAGATTTTTGTAGTGGAAGAAGCAGTACTGAGAACAGGTCACAACCAGGTCAAGTAAATGAGATTATCACCATGGAAGCAGTTTCAGATATAGACCACCTCATGAGAATTAATCAGAGAATTACTCTCTAGAAATAGCTCATGACCTCATGTGGCTATGGCGTGCCAAACATTGTTACGGCAATTCTGCTTGGTGGTTCTCGAGCATACCCTTTACCACCCGGATCTCTCGCCATGGGACTACCACATCTTCAGTCCTCTCAAGAAAGTTCTGAAGGGACGATGATTTGCCGATGATAATGAGTCCAAGCTGTTGTTCCAAATTGGTTCCACAACTAACCCCGAAGCTTCCTCACTAGATTATACATCATCTCGTGGACAGTTGGGACATATATTACTTCTTTTCTTTGTGTATAATAATTTATATTAATACTATTAAACCATTTATCAAACCTCCTGTTGTGCCACTTTCGTTTAGGTGATCCTTATGATTCGCAATTTGTTCAGGAGCTTTTTGGTATTTACAGTAGATTTTCTTCCATCAAGAAAATTAACATACACCTATAGATCCAAAATAACACATTTTGCTTCACTACTTCTTTATATTCTGAAAAGAAACTTCTAGGAACTTATAAAGTGTCCTAGTCAAACAATAAATGTCATACAAAGTTTTTTCGTCAAAGATTATACATTTTTGAAGTTTCTATTTTGTCACTAAAATTGGCAACCAAATTTGTCGCTAGGGTTATTTCTACTCATTTGACAATAATGAATAGTATTTTTTCTTATCCTGTGAATGGTCCTTCCGGTCACAAGCAATATTTATAAATGTTATTTTTCAGTCGCCTAATACAAATGGCTCACTTCTAATAAATTTCGAGGTTTTCATCACAGCTGGACACAATTAGTATCCATAGTAATGGCTAAAAAAAACGAAGTTGTGTGGCATTAATCTGTTAATTAAAATAAAACTTTTCCCATATAAAGAAGAATGACTTTTTCCATTTAACTGATTTCTTATTTTAAAATTAGTTTAAATTTTGCTGGTATCTTTGAGTTACACAGTTTAAATTTGGATCTATTTATATTTCATCAAGTCGCATACATTTGCCAGTAAAAAAAATTCTATTCAACACTTATAGAAACTTTTTGTACCGAAGAATAGATGATTTTATTCCAATATAGAAAGTAAAAAATTACTATCACGGTAATTATAAATAATTAAACACAATTATGGGAACAAAGGACAGTGCATCATACCAAAATTTTTACACAATAGGATTTCTCGTGTTTAAAAATCCCCTAAAACCAAAACTCTTCGTAATATTCGTAAAAGAAGTTCCGATTTTTCTGCTTTTGTACTAATTTATAAATTTTAATTATTGATTCACATATTGCATGTTTAAGAAAACCGGAAATCTTTTAGAGATCATTTGTTCTCTTAAATAATCTATTATATAGTTCCTCAACAATTTTCCTTAAATATACATGCCAATACAAGTCCATTGGCGCAGCGGTAGCGTATTCCGCTTCCACACCACAGGTCCGGGGTTCAAATTCCGGGCTGGACAAGGTCTACTCAGTCTTTCAACCCTTCAGTGGATCGATGAATGAATACTAAGTTTGATTGGGACTAAACACTGGGGGGTTTCGCTTCAGACAGACCAACCGATTGGGACATTTGCTCCTACACCTCTGAGCCCAATGGTCACGTATACTGAAATGGGAACCGTAGGTCTTGGTCCTCAAGAGCTGTTGCTTTACTGAGTGTAGTTTAGTTTAATTTATACTTGTAAATACTAATTTCATTTGAATAAATTTTGAACAAATGCTTTTAGACAATTTTTTACTTAATTCTGAAATAAAAAAAATTATTAAGTTCAACAATAGGAAAATCCTTTTTTAGAAATTAATTAGCTCATAATTTATTCTCATATGTCTTGTATGCAGTGGCGTAACGAAGAATGTAGGGAGGGCAGGCCACCCACTGCAAAGTCAGGTTTTGGGCCCAAAGCCAGATTTTATAAATGATTGCATAACCATACGTTCTTGGCGTCAGTCTCTCAGGCTTTAGGCATCCTAGAATCCTGTCCCTCCCCCGAAATGTGAATCGAATTTTTCTTTGAATGATGAACTAGGTTTAGGAAGGCCATCAGATGTCAGTGACGAAGTGCTACACAATATGATCAGGATAAATCCTACATTAAATTTCACAGAGGTAAGCTTCAAGCTTGAAATTCACATCAGGCTACTGCTTTATACACTCAGGAACATTGAAAATAGCTAACCAAGAAGGAAGCTAAGTACAATCGTGAAACTTTGCTATTAAGTACAGCGTAATGTGATATGCAAATGATCCAAGTTTTGCGCTAATACGCATGCTCATACACGCCGAGGTGGCGCTACAATCAGGAACAAGGTGCTATATAAACCAGCGCAAATTCGAAGATTCATAAACGTGACGATTACCCGCCGATTGTAGGAAGAATTTTGGTAAGCGAAACATGCCAGGTAAACGTGCTAGAAGACATTTCTCACAGTTAAGCGAGTTTGAGAGAGGCTTGATCATCGGGATGAAAACTGCAGGCCGGTCGATGCACCGTGTTGCTGGCCAGGTGGATCGTTCGGAGTGTGTCGTTAGAAATTGTTGGGAGCAGTGGACACGAGAAGGTACCCACGCGCGGAAAACCGGGTCTGGAGCGACCAGGAAGACCACAAGGAGACAGGATAGAAGGATCATGCAGAAAGCACTTGTGGATCCCACAGTGACTCACTCAACGATACGAGCCGACGTAGGCGTAGCAATTGTTCCACAAACAATTTCCAGACACCTTGCAGAAGCAAATCTTAAATCCAAGCACCCTTTCCGTGCACTCCTTTAACACCGGAACATCCGCAACTGCTTCTACCGTGGTGCCAAGCCAGATCAATGTGGAATGTCACAGATTGGCAGAAGGTTGTGTTTAGTGATGAATCCCTGTTTGTTTTGGGGACAGATGATAACCGTGTACGGGTGTGGAAGCGCCCTGGTGAGCGGTACAATTCCCCCATTGTTCTACGTCACACTGCCCGCACAGCTGGTGTAATGGTCTAGGGGGCCATAGCCTATGATAGCCGGTCCACTTTAATTATGGTTTTGTTTCCAAACTCTCTGTTTAGGTGCCTCACGAAATAAGAGAAAAAATTTAATGTACAGAATTTAAATATGTTCCTTAAATCTTGTTCGTCTCAAAAGGAAACCATTTTTAGATCACTTGGTGACTGGAGATGAAAAATGGACAGTATATAAACAAGTGGTTAGAAAAAAAGCGTATGTTTAAGAAGAGGAGACACCACCATCCACATCCAAAGCTGGCGTGCAGCAGAAGATTATGTTGTGTTGTTGGTTATAAAGGTAAGTGTATAGTGCACTATGAGTTACTGAAAGAAAATAAAACGGGCGTTACTGTTCGCAACTTGATGTTTTGAATAAAGAAATTCGATATAAACGTTCATCTTTGGCTAACATAACGGGTGTAATTCTTCATCACGACTTTTCTAGACTACACTTGGCAAGAAGCACCGCATAAAAAATTACATAGTTGGGTTTGGGTGAGTGAGTGAGTGAATATTATCGTCGCACTATTTAGCTACTGGAGGGCTTTTGGTGTTGGGTTTGCTGAAACTTTACATCAGCCAGCATATACTCCTGGAATTGCACCATCCGACTGTTCAGGTTGCTGCAAAGCTTTGTTGATGGAAATAAATTATGAGATTGTCCAAAGGGCAGAGGAAGAATACTTTGTCGTCAAAACAGAACATTTTCTTCCCATGGGGTTAGGTTAGTTGCCAAAACGCTGGAAGACAGTTTTAACTAACAAAGGACATTATTTATTAGATAAAATTTTGAACAAAAAGGGGAAAAAATTGCTTTCTTTCTTTAGAAAAAAAATGACAGAATTTTCTCTTACACCCATTGCTAAGGATATGGAAGCTTCACAAAGATATATAAATTGCAGACACTTGTCTCGTAATTAACGAAATTACAGTCCCTGTAAAAAATATGGAATGATAGGTATTATAGTGTTTCACACAGGTCGTAAAGCATAGAAAGGGGGAGGGACGGGGCTATCACACTTAATTAATCAAAGACAGTAATGAAGAGGGGAATCACTCGGAAATTTATGGTATATTTGTCGTTTTAATATATTTCCTAAAGGATCAGTTTTGATTATTGCTGATTAATCGTAAATGTTGATGGTGAAGAAATCATTGTACATTTGTAAATATAAGCTTAATGATCTTTTCCCATTGAAATGAAAGAAGATATTTACGTTCTTCTTTGATTTAAATTAACTGTCTAATTCAAATAGTCTATTTTTAACAACATTTCTTTTAAAACAATTTATTTATATTCAGTAATACCTTGAACTTATGCGATAGGTGGAACTGGATCAGCTTCAGTCAAATTCTCTACCGTCATTTAATCTTCCGATTGAATTGGGTCTTAAAGACTCGTGTTCTTCAATGTCTTTCTCTTTCATTTCTATGGGCTCATCCATTGTCAGCTCCTGATTATGGGTATCCAGCAGTTCTTGAATGTCATCTCTATCCACTTCTAATTTTATTTGCCTGCCAAGATTGACAACTTCAATCGCATTACCAGTTTCATCAGGCTCTGGCATAGATCCCGTTCAGTTTCAGTGATGGAAAGAGTGAGAGAGAGAGAGAGAAAAGAATCGACGAGATTTGAAAATCTTGGTACTCCGGTTTCTCGTAAGTCGGGGTAGCGTAAGTCGAGGTATTATTGTATATCTGAGTGTATGTGTGTGTGTGTAACGTTTCACAAAGGAAGCACGGAAACAGTTTTTTGTCCATTAAAAGAAGATAGCTTTCAACAAAGTCACTCAGCAATGCAAAACTACGCCAGCTACCTCTGATTTCTAGTTGGATTGCAAACTTATTTAAATAACGACTAAATTGTCATATTTTAGTAAAGGTATCGAAAGAAGAGTAAAACGACAGAAATTACGGCCTGTAACCATAGAGGGAGGTGTAATGAGATTGGAATGGGAAAATTGGATTATCATTTCGAAGAAAGTACTGTTAAATTATGTATGCGAAGATGTACGCGTAAAGATAATTATAAAATGGGTGGCAAAATTTTTGTTAAGCTATAATTTAATTATTCTTACATACCATAACATTTTCTCATCTCGCAGCAGCTTGATCGATTTCCCCATGCAAAAAAGTATTTCGTCGTTCACAACCACACACGCACTCCTAAAAATATTGAGGGGTCCTTTCATCTTACATCACGACGACAACCGATGGCCGTGAGAAAGCCAACGGCTGGATTCCACCTGGGAGCCGGAACCCTGACTGTGATTCGTGGTGTAAGAAGGGATCGCCTCCCTTTCAAGAGAGTGGAGAGACAGTCAGCTTGAGACACTCTACAACAGGGGTCGGCAACCTTTTAGCTGTGGCGTGCCAAGTAAATCTACCAAAAGGATTCAGAGTGCTACATAGTAGAACATTTTTGAAACAGTTCGATTCCCCCGATAACGCATGCAGAGTCAGAGAATAGATGTCAATAATATGGATTTATAGTTTTATTATATATTAGTTTTTTGCATCATTTAAAGATATTTTTTAACGTAAAAATAAACAGCATAAAGTTTAAATATTTCATCAACAAAATTTTTTTTAAATAAAATTGTACATAGATAATGTGTTTTTAAAAATTAAACTACATTACATAAGATAGACAATATATCTTAATTTATTAAATTAAGAAATAGACAACATAAAATTATATATTGCCCTTCATTACAGTTAAATAATACGACAAATAAAAATTTTAATGCGAGCTGAGTGCTTACACAGCTCTACTTTCACATCAGAAAATTCTGTTGTTAAACAATTCCTTTGTGGGTTCAAAATATTTTCATATGAATAAAGTTTTTTTCATTTAGATCTATAGAACCCAAAGCGAAAAACAGACTACATGCAATTTTCTCTCTTCAAGCAATTAAATCTCTCCAGCAATGGCATTCAATAATTTACAAAATAGCTGTAGATTTATCTTTAGAGTTATCTTTCATGGTTTTTCCTAATTTCGTAAATGTCCATAATTCTAAAGAGGTTGGTAAAATAAGATCAATTTCTAGTTTATTAACTTCCATCCACTCAAAATTAACAAATTAGAGTACTGCAGCGTGCTACATGTTGTACGTGTGCCATACGTCGCCAACCCCTGCTCTACTAGAAAGGACATCTTATAATCTTGTGTTTGCCACCTCCTTTACAAATAACATATTTTGCAGAATTGAAGTACTCAACGCCTCTCTCTCGGGCACCTAGATGTGTGGAGGGAAGGGAAGACACACTCGACATGATCCAATTAACCTATTTATTTACTACACAAAGAACAGACACAGTTTGAACTAATAATAGAAAGTGAATGTCTTAATGTTAACCGTGAAAGTGGAACAACGACGGTAAAGCGTGAACGATCATGAGACTATCAAGCTTGATTCTTACCTTAATAAAGGATCTAGCTTATCATCCGATTTAATCTAATATCAAATCAGTCCTAGTGAACAATCGTCAATTTAAAGTTTTCTCCTAAGAATCAAATCACTATAATTCTAATATTATACCTTCAGTAGCAATCTCACCCCTGACTCGAGTATATCTTCTCCCCTACTCTCTTCAAGCTAGAAAACCTCAACTATATATAGTAAGCTAATTTAAATATCATGATTCCTTTTTTCCAAAGGGTTGGTCGTTAATAACGTGAATTGATAGCCCAAAGATTTCCCAAGAGGATTAATTGAAGAAACGCGTATCATCCATCACAAACTATTTGAATAACTTGTGCTAGTAAATATGTAGTTGATATCTGTAGACATAATACGTAAATAATTTAGTTTCTTGAGTCTCACGTACCCATCAATTTACTCAAATCGTTATAACACGCATAAAAAAATAGTCAAATTATATATCTTCGTATGATTTGCAAACCGAGATCTTCCTTTGTCTTATTCAAATTATTTTGGACACAAATCAGTTTCTAACTTGACGGGAAAAGAGGGAAAATAAAAGATTTTAAAAAAACCTCTCAGAAAAGAAAACTTACTCTTTTTTTCAGAAATATTTTTAATCTTGTAATCCAAAAGTGCATAAGAGTTGAGGGGACTTTAGTTAAATTTGTTGAATAAGACGAGGTTACTTAGATACAGAGAAAAAAAATACTTAAAATAATGCAAGTAAAAGCATTAGTATTTTTTTCACAATTTTCTTTCGATTTTCTAATCCAGTAAGAAAAGATTGTTTCTAATCGAATAAATAGCTTCTCTCGACACAGACTTTAAATCTAAAGTAAAAGTATTAATTAGATAAGACCACTTTTATTTTAAGAATAAATGCGAGATTACTTTCGCTAGAACCTGTCACTTATCCGATACATTGTATGCTCACTTTTTTAGAAGATTTCAATTCGTGTCTTTTTTTTAAACTGCATTTCCATTATAAAATTTTAAAAGTTGCCTTCTCTAAAGGAAATAACTTAACTCAGAATTTTTTTTCAGATGGAAAAGATTCCATGCCCTCGTTATTAAAATAAACTCACATATTTATTATATGCATCTTCTCTTATAACACTGCAAAGCAATGCTTCTCAAACTTTCAATATTTGCGACCCAATTTTCAATAATATTTTTCTTCGCGCCCCCCTTCCCTATTAATTGCATTGAATTGAATGCAGCAATACTAATGTACTTTTATACTTACGCTACATAATACAACTTTAATTATAAACCACCCAATTTATTAAGATAAGGATTATATATAAATTTTGTAGATAAGTTTGTATATGACAAGCCCATAGGAGTCAGAAGTATTTGTTAAACTCATACTTAGTTTAGTATTGATAAATTAATTATCAAATGCATTGTACAGTACTGATAAATTTATGAGTATTTCAGTGTAAATGTTTATTCTTTTATTTACTGAATCAGAATGTATTTTGCTGTAAATTAATAAGTTTTTAAATAATCTTTTATTTTCGACTTTTCGATATGCTCGTGTTCCCCCCACAATAAGTTTATCACGCCCCTCAAGGGGGTGAGCCCCACAGTTTGAGAAACTCTGCTGTATAGTAGAAGCGCACAAAAAATATTCGAAAATTTCATAAAATTCTTACATATAAGAAACAAATGTGTCGAAATACTTCAGATTTTTTTTTTATGCGGACCGCAAAAAAAAGTCGCACTTAGAAAATACGCCCTCATTTACGAAACTTCTGAGAAAGTATTTCCATGACAAAATAAGCAAAATACACATGGAAACATTTTAAGAACATTTAGTTTCGTATTGTGTACATTGAGAAGTTTTCAAAATGCACACACGTAATTCACTGCTACTCATCGTAATCCAAAACACTCATCTTCTTGTGGTGACAATTTCAATTGATTTATTTTTTGGCATCATAAAGTAAGAGATAAGTTTTTGTGACGGTAGTTGTGGTTAGTCAGTTGCTTGTAAATGTCACGATAAACAGATATTCGTAATCGAAGCTTTTTTTGAAGTTTCATACTCCGTTCGGAATTGGTATCTATTTTAAGAAATTGCTTCCCCAATTTGTTGGACAGATGGATCCCAGTATATATTTTATCCGCTCTCAAAGAATCTTGTTCTTGTTCTTGTACATAACCTATCAAATTATTTATTATGCTACAGCAGTGTTTCTCAAAGTGTGGGGCGCGCCCCCCTGGGGGCGCGATGACCTAAAGGGGGCGCGAGCGTATCGAAAATTTAAAGATTTTTTTTTAAAAAAATAACCTGAAAGAGAAGTAAAACAAAATGCTTTCTTCCATAATAAAAAAAAAAATACACACAACAACACTGACATAATTTATGTTTATTATCTGGCTTTTTTCCGTCATCAAATAGCTATCTTTGATCCCAAAACCAAATTAAAGAAAAAAAAACATTGTTTAATGTGCTGTATTTCCTCAATGAGAGATTTTTTATTACGTTTCAACATAAAATATTACTCGTTAAAAGAAAAAACGAAACCCAGACCCTGAGAAAAATTCTAAGATGATAAACAATTCACCACTGTAATTATTATTGAAATACTGTACATTAATTGTAGAAAAAGAAAAGGAAGTCATGATTCACTTTTCAGCCAGGCTGCATAGTACGTTTGCTAAACATTTGATTGACCTTCAATCTTATGGTATGGTTATTATCAATATTAGTTCCCTCCCATCTTTCATGTGTTTGCTTTTCGCTTAAGGAAATTGTAAATAATTGAGTTTTGCGATATTTGGAAAAGAATTGATTGGTTTAATATTTCTGTAGGATAATTGAAAAATGTCTGATTTGCGTCCTTTATTATGGTCTTGTACTTTTGAATCATTTTGGTTCAGTTTTATTGGATTTTTTCTCAAATCATCAAAGAATTGAATAGTCCTTGAAAGAAGGTAAGTATACTTTCTATAAATTAAAATATTCACTAGAATTCCGATTTGTATCGTGTACAGTAAAAATAATTCTAAACAAATTATTGGGGTGACTGAGTCCCCCCCCCCACTACCATTAATGTTAGTATATAGTACGCGCCTGCTCCCGGGTTAAAACATTTTGAAGTCTTCTCGCTTTAAATGTTAAAAAGTAACACAATTATTCTTCATCGGAATTTTATATTCTTTTTCATAATTTAACATTAATTCTAAATGCTAATTGTGTGAGGTTTAAAATTACAGTTCTTTTAAACAGTTATTTACAATTATAGCATTTATCTAAAAAAAAAAAATCATTTTACATTTTTGTATACAATGTCGTGCACACAGTTTTACTCTCCTTACAGTTCAGCTATTATATCAAGAATAATGTTTTATTTTTTAAAAAATGAACTCGTGCGAAGAGTCGGTGTTTCAGCCAGTATATGTTTGATGTATCAGTACTGAAGAAGGTATTTTATAAATAATTTCTTATTACTGAATTTGGCCGCGGTAGCCGAGTGGTATAGGTATCGGATCGTGGCTTGCCTTGTCACGAGTTCGAGCCCAGTACCACTAAAGACCCGCCGTGTAGGGCAGCGATGCACGTTAAATCTGTTGAGAGTTGAAACGTTTTCCCGTTGGTGTGGTGTGGTAGTTAGGAGAGAGGGGTGCCAGCTCAGGTGTCATCCACGTCACTTGACCATGGTTCAAAATTACGTGGTCCGTCGTCAAAAGCCCTCGTGCAGCTGAACAGTGCGACGTTAATATTCAATCAATCAATCTTATTACTAAATTAAGAACAAGTTTAATAATTATTAGGGACTTCCACGGGCTTGTCTTGTAGAGGACAGTTTTTCAAAGGAAGGTTTAATATCAGAAATTACACTTAAAGAGTTATTTTTCTATATTTAGCTGAGATCTATATTTTGTCTTCAAGGCCTCCACAGCAAAAAATTCGGTTTGAAAAAGGTAGGATGTTGAAAATGGTAATAGTATACGAAGTGCTTTTGTTTTCAGTACAGATAATTCCTCATCCACCTCTACCTCAAATTCAAAGAGCGATTTATTACAAAATTGCCTTTTAATTTTTCACTGATGTGAAATCTATGAAGATTTCTTCTTCGGAAGTTGAGAGCCCTTCTGGAGTATCTTGAAATAGATCCCTAATCCACTCGTAACTTGCTACCAAGCTGTCCTCATCCAGAAAATACTTTTTAAATTCTTTGCCAACATAGCTAAATGATTTTTTACATGTTTTAAAAACAACTTTCACATGTTGTTCTACAGATTTGTAAGTTTTAACACATATCGAGCTGGGGCTTTTTTTTCCATCATTTACTTCAGTAGTGGTAAATTCAAAATTTAAGTATTTTTGAGAAGATCGCCTTGATTTAATTTTCGGAACCATGCTCGTTCGTCTGTGTACTTGTTGATTCTTTATTATGGTCGAATGTTTGCTTACGACTTAAAAATGTATGTATGATATTGTTTTAATCTACTGCCGTAAATACTTAATTACCGTGAATTACAATTAACGTGGAAATTTAAAAAAAAAAAACATTCAAGCTAGATTCGGTAGCTATAGGAGTATCGAGTCGACCAAAACTGACTGGAATTGTACGAGGAAAAGCATTTTTACATGTTTTGCGCAGACGTCCGATAGGTTGCCCAGACTCACGCGAACGTACCCTATAATGCCAGATGTGATGGATATGATAGAGAGCGACATTGACTAGACTATTTTTCTAATGACATTTGTACTTTGAGAAATGAATATGCTGAAGGATATAGAAATAAATCTTTAATTAAATACATCATTTTGCGATCTGTTCCAATTTAAAAATTAGAGAAAGAAAAATAACATAATTCTAAGTAATATATATTTTAAGTAATTTTCTTAAAATATATATTATTAAAAGTTACATATACACAAAATTTAATATACTTATCGTATTAATTTGTACGGTTTATAATTACGATCGTATTGTAACTTTAGCGTCTCTCTCAAAGTGCATTTTTATTGCAGTAAATACATTATTGTTGTACAGGGGGCGAGACAAAAATTATGATTGCAAATTGGGTCGCCAGTATTGAAAGTTTGAGAAACACTGCTTTTAATGTATGAGTGGTGCACAGAGTATTTTATGACTAATTAATTAATACTAAATTAAGAACAAGTTTAATAATTATTAGCTACTTCCATGGGCTTGTCTTACAGAGCAAAGTTTTTAAAAGGAGTTTTAAGATAAGAAATTGACCCTCTGAGTTCATTTTCTATATTTAGCTGATATCTATATTTTGTCTACTAAGCAACCACCGCATTTTGTAATATGTTCCAATTTAAAAATCAGAGAAGGAAAAATAACTTAGTAATTATCCTATTACTTAATTTTTTTTTGCTTAAAAGTAACGTATACAAAATTTAATACTTATGTCATGAATTTGTACGGTTTATAATAAATATTGTTGCTTTATCGTAAAAGTGCATTATTATTGCATTCAGTAAATTATTATGTATAAGGGGGCGCGATAAAAATTGTGATTGAAAAGGGGGCGCCAGTATTGAAAGTTTGAGAAGCACTGTGCTACAGTCATTTAAAGTTTTGTCTTCAATCCAGTGTGTGCTGTTGGCGCGTTGAGAGAAAGCAACTGAACGTGCATTGTTGGGAGGCAGTTTATAACGAATGAAGTGAACGTCTTGAAATGTATATATGTGCATTGCAGTGGCATAACGTACACCCCCGCAACCCCGGGATTCTAGAAGACCCAAGACGTGACTGACGCTTTGTACGTATTTACCTAATTTATAAAATTTTTAAGGCAAAACCTGTGTTTGCAGGGGGGCTATCATTCTCTGTTACGCTACGGGTACATTAATAGAAAGCAGTACAGTAGTGCCAAAGCCCTTTGAAATTCATATACCGCATAAAAAAAGATCGCACAGAAAAAATCGCATAAAAAAGGACCACACAAAAGCAGGTTCTACTGCAGCTATGCAATATGTTATGTACACTATACATATAAGTGGCTGCGGTAGATTAGTGGTTATGGTCATGAGTTCGAGCCCTTGTGCCTCTGAAAACCCTCTGTGCAGAGCAACTGATGCACGTTAAATCTGTACAGGCCCAAAGTCTGTGCGTTGATGTGATGTGGTAGTTTATAGAGACGGGGTGGCAGATCAGGTTTTGTCCTCGTCACGTCATCGTGGCCTAAAATCGCAAGGTCCGTCGACAACAGTCGTCAAGTTGCTTATAGTGCAACGTTAGTAAACACTCTAATCCATCTATATACGTAGTAAAATCCAAAAGTTCAAGAAAAGGCGTAGAAAACCTTAGCCTGAGTAGCTTACAGCACCGAAGCACATCCACTTTCAAAGTAGTCCCTTCGGGTGACGATACACTTCTGCCAGCGTTCGTATAACTTCTGGAAGCACAGCTGGAAACCATTTTTCGCAACTTCCCATAAGGCCACTTGAGATGCTCCTCCTCATCGGATGACACAAAACGGCGTCCCTGTAAATGTTTCATCATTGATAGAAACAGGTAAAAGTCACACGAGGTTAAGTCTGGTGAATAGGGAGGATATGGAAGTACGCTAGTCTCTTTAGAAAGACTGTCACGTTAGGGACTCTTTTACCAATTGGAACCGATGTGTTGGTGCTTAGTCATGCAGAAAATACCAGTCGTTACTCTGCTAGAACTGAGGCCGTTTACGACAAATGGATTGCCTCAAACGACGTCTTCGAGAAGTGTGTATCTTCAGCGATTTGTGCAAGTGTTTGACGACGATCTTTTCGAACACATTCAGATACCAACACAACATTTTCTGCGTTCCGTGAAGTCGGTCGTCCAACGTGTTCATCGCATCCAATGGATTATCGGCCCTCTTTAAAACTCCGATACCATTCGTAAAACTTGGATTTCGCTGTGGTAGATTCATCATACACCTTACTTAGGAGTTCCAAAGTCTCCGTTGTTGACAGAATTTCAAGTTCAACGCTGTTCATGAAAAACCATCTTTCTTACATCGCAGAACAAAGCTAACTAGCTTCGAATGATAACAGCTGCGCATGCGGTTCAGTTACATGACATGAACTAAACCAACCAGGTCAGGTAGGGGAAGTTTGGGAGAATCCATTTTAAGTGGTTTAAACTTAGGTACTTATTTTCGTCGTCAGCAACGGCCGCAGACCCCAAACTTTTGGATCGTACTACGTATATATATATATATGTGTGTGTGTGTGTGTGTGCACAATTATAGTGTTATAAACATCCATAAAGAAAATTAGTGAACGCAAAAGGATGTATCATCAATATCAGTGGCGCACACAGGAATTTTTCAAGGGGGGGGGGTCCGGGGTCGAAAGTTCACCATTCTTGTATTATACTCCTTTTGATTTTGTCGATTTTCGGGAACAAAACACAGTAAAAAACTAATTATTGAATAAATAATTAGCATTAATTAATAAAATTAATCATTAATAACAAATACTCAATTAAGTTTTACGTACTGTGTACTTAGAATTATAATCAATCGGAAAAAAAATCAATGGCTTTGGGGGGTCCGGCCCCAGGCCCCCCTAGTGTGCGCCACTGATCAATATTAAAAAAATTTTATATCCTAAAGATGGGATTGTTTCTTATTTTCACCTTTTTATTGATCTTAGTTTTGTTCTGTTTCATCCATTGTATCTTTTCCATTGAACCCACATTCAATTCCGGAAATTCATTACGGAAGTACGGATGAGGAGAGTTGCTTCTTATAGTTTTGTACATAGTGTGTTCAAAATTAAAATGCTAAAAAAAAGTTTGAAGTACTTGTACATTCAAAAATGCAACAATTTTACACTAACCACCTTAAAAAATAGTTTATCTTGTTTTGCCCCTCACTGAGTAGCCATTGTTGGATACAGCGGTAAAACCCCTTTTTTATGACATGTAATGCAGCTACCTCTCGTTGTATTCTCTATCCTAATCTGAACTGAAATCTAATCAATTTCACAATTTTTCTTGTCTCACAATAACGTTTCTCAAAATTTTATATCATTTTATTAAAAAATCCGTCAGCTCTTACTTATAATTCTTTACTCATCTTCGGTCTGCTCGAAACTGACAGATTCGGGAAGTTGAAAAAATACACGCATGCGTTTTACAATTGTCTACACATGCGCATTAGACTACGTATCCCTAAGTATATTTGCTTAGGCCAGCAAAATAACGTTCGCATATCTTTTTAATATCGTCATACAGTGAAATACGTTTAACGCGAAAACGCTTAAAATGAAATACCGGTTGACAAGAAACAATGCAATTGTCTCAACAAACTACTATGTATTTTAATGCATTTTTTCTTTTAACACAAAATGACAATCGGTTAACACGAAGAGGTTTCCATTCTGCAAATGAATAAAATACGGAAAACACCAGCCACGCAGTTTTATCATTGGAAGAACTCGTTGCAGAAGATGATGATAATGTGTGTACAGCTCCAATGATGACAAACAAAAGATATTTTGGAGTTTGTTCAAAGCTCAAAATATATCATTCATGCAGATTACGAAGACGAAAATGAAATGAATAATGCAACTCCTCTGTTCCCACGTCATCCGAAATGAGGAACATCACGAAAAGTATGTGCAGTTATTTAGAGGCCTATTTTAATAGTAAAATGAATAACAAAGCGGACGACATCCACCCAGTTTGTTGAAAATTTAATGCGAAAAAAGACAATACAAAGAAAAATATCAGATTAATTTTCAAAAACTTAATAAGTTTTTTGTTTTTCAAAAAACCTTTAAAAATTTGTATTAAACTTCATTAATTTCTTGTGAATGTTTTATATTCATTGATTTTCATGAAATACATGCATATATACATATATTTGTAAATGTACTGTACTCTAATAAATTGAATTTTGTTGAATATATGATTTTTAAAGTATCTTTTAACACGAAAAAGTATTTCATTCCCCTCAGTTTTGTGTTAACTGATTTTCACTTTATATAATACTGTACTTAAAAATTATGAAAATGAGAGGTTGTAGGAGATATAAAGTAACTTGAGTTTATGCTATAAACTAGAGATATTGCTGTATTTCCACTTACAGAGTAGCTGACAGGAAATTAATTATACTTAAGTCTGGATTAAGAGGTTTAAGTCTTTATTCATTAATATATTTGGGTTAGAACTTGCCTTTATACCCAATTTCCTATTAATTTGTTATTTGTCTTCCGAAATAGAGAGGTTTAGTTTTATTACAACCCTCTCAAATTGAGAAATTGGAGTATACTTTGCTTTAAAAATAATAAAAAAGGATTCTTTCTCTCTAATCAGTTCTTAGTCTGTCTCGTGGAGTTTGGTAAATTGAATCCTGGGCTCACTTCGCAGCTCATCTAAGAAAGCAGCCGGACTTCACAAAATTGTTTCGAGACAGATTTAGTTTCCCAATCTCATTAGCAGTAGTTGTAGACAGTCTTAGAGAGCTTTTCCCCAATACTTATTTTAAGGTTCCAAACGATATTTGAGGAGAACAGCATTGAAGAGGCAAAGCTGCTTAAATTCCCAAAGAAAAGTTTGCCTTTTCCTAGGCATGTTCACCATCTACTTCATCCGCAAATAAAGCGAAGTCTCTTTTTTCTCTAAATTTCCAATATTTAACCCTTTTAACTCACTCATCCGACTTAATTTCGAATTAGAGAAACTTGTCATTTCCTACACGCTAGAGTTAATTCGTATAATCCTAAATTTTGAAATCACTGAGCTGTATTAATTTTAAATGACTCGGGATTGATTTAATCCTCCCCCCTCAAAGTTTGTTAATCACAATCCATATTAATTCATAAGGATAATTGATTATTTGATTGTTTATTAAAGTCTCACTTTGAAACTACATGAGGATTATGGCGGTGGGCATTGTAATTTTAAACCACGGTCAAATGACGAGGATACCTGAGCCTGCTCCTCACTTTCTGAATTTCCACACCGGGCCAATGTGAGGACTTTGAGCCTAAATAAAATTAATGTTCTTTCACCACGCTACACGGTGTGTCTTTGGAGCAGAAGTCGCAAAAGTGGTGGCCCACGAGGAAACTTTGCTGGTGCCCAGAAAAATGTGGAATGTACTTACTCATTACGCTATATTTTAAGATGTATTGAATCATAATTCAATTCATAACAATAATTTAACACTTAAATAATCCTATTAGGGCTCCGAGAGATTTTAATTGTGAATTTACTGGTCCGTTAGGTCAAAAAGTGTGGTGACACCTACTTTGGACACATTAAGACCCAAACACCTTGAATCGATAGAAACAATGCAGACCACGAGTTCGCGATCCTGACCATTCGGCTACCACGAACACCAAGAGAGAGAGAAAGAAGAGAGCAGTGACGTTTTAAGACTTCTTGAGGCCCTAGACCCCGACTGAAAAGTAGGCTTTGGGCCCCTACCTTTCCAACCTTTGTTCTTAAAAGTAGACGTACGTTGTCAAATACTCGTACAAACAGTACCCGAAACAAATGCTCATGACTTATAATCACACAAATTGGCTCGACTGACTACAGCCTTTTCATTGGATGAGTAATAATGGTGTAATGGTAGGCCTAAGCCTAAACATGGACGATAGTCATCGTATAATAATGCAGCCTTGCCACTGTTGTTAGTCTACATATAGTTTGAAATTCCCAGTTTTTCGGAGAATACGTCTGGAAATAACATTTGAGCGTTTTTATTAATCGAATAATGATCTTTTAAGGCTAAGTTGAGAATGAGAAGAGGCCTCCTTAGGAGTCGAAGCCCTGGGTATGGGCCTAATTGGCACATGCCTTAAGATGTAACTGGAAGAGAGCAGTTATATTTTCTATGCGAAACTAATGCAAAATAATGCATTCTTTCAATTTTTAACTTATATATTTAAAGATTAATCATTAGTTAACTCTATAACATTTTCTATTGGCAACAGCTTCCAGTTCGAAAACATTAGTGGTATCAAATAGTTCTTATATCAATGTTTCTTCATCAACGACATTACGAAGGCTGCCAAAGTCCACTTAGCGATGTACGCGGACGACACTGCCATTTTCACTCAAAACATTTGTAACCGCAATATCATTGAGTGGCTACAAAATTATGTTATTCGACGGCAAACCTGGCTTAACGACTGGAAAATAAAGGTTAATGCATCTAAAAGCGCATGCCTCTTCTTTACGAGACAGCGGTGAATCGGAAACCTCCCACATGTCAATGTTTTTTAATCAGCCTGTCCCCTGGGTTACTGAGTATAAGTACCTAGGGGTAATACTTGACACTAAATTAAACTTTGCCAAGCTTATCCGCTCCCCTCACCAAAAGGCGACCGGAATGAAAATCACTCTAAATCGCTTGATTTCTCCCAAGAGCAAGCTTGCATTAAGTCACAAGGTTCTGTTATACAAAGCCATACTTCACCCCAACATGCTGTATGCTTCTCCCTTCTAAGTAGGTTCGGCAGTTACTCACTTTTCAAAACATTCTACTGCGAAGAGCAGCAAAGCACCTTGTTTTGTCACGAAGGAAGTCTTGCATAAAGATCTTAATGTTCCGCCGCTTCTTGATTTCCTTAAAAAACAATTAGAAAATTTCTTCAACCGGTTACCACAGATTCCAAATTAATCTATTAGGAAATCCCGGATCATGACAATTTTATCTCTAGATCTTCTAAGAGAACTAGAGCAGTTCTTAACCACTCGTATCAACGCTTCCCAGCTCTGAAAAGGACGAGAATGTCTTGATACGAATAAGAAAACTCTTATATATACAAAAAAATGTTTTATTGTTACACTAGTTGTTTTCTTTTGCAAAACTTCACTCATTCGAATTATTCCCACCCCCACCCCTCATGCAAGCTTTTGCACGCGTTTAGTGTGGCAACTTCACCCCTCGTGATCTTATTTCAAACTCCTCTACCTTTCCTGAATTTCTTCCTTGTGAGCATTTAAAATTTCACTTCAATAACCGCACGCAGTTATTTGAGAGATAACGAATAACGGACTGAAAATTTTTTTTTCTCTTAATCCTTGTTATTAAAGAAATTCATCCATTCTCTCCTCGTTTCGCCAAGATGTGGCAACCGGTTGAAAGACGGGCTTTGCTTTGTTGATGATCATTTTCTCTTTGCTTTCCTACGAAAACGAAACGGAAAATAAATAAACTGAGAGAGTGGTTTCTGGTTCCCTGGTTATTATGAATTATTGAACTTAAGTACAAAAAGGGGGAAAAGAGTAAAAAAAATCATGTAAAATCATACTTTTTAAAAAATTGATTTTCTAAGAATTGCTCATTATATACCTAGAGAAAATGATAGGATATTTTAAAATTCTTCTAATTTTATGCATTCAATATAACTAAATATAAATGTCCTGAATTCCAGAAAAATTACGAAACTGCACTTGATCACGAACTGCTTAGGCCCAACAAAAATCATTGAGTTTAAATGCATTCATGTTTATTTCTGTTAAGAAATATTCCATAAGAAAATAAAACCGTTCGGTGATTCTATAATTTAACGTTTTCTCCAAAGTATTTTAAAAGTAAAAAATGCATTCTGTCCTCTTCTCTGTCTTACGAATGGTCTTGAAATGTACAAAATCCTTATATAAGAAAACATCGAAATAAACTCTTTTTATTCAATAATTTTCTTAGCAATGCTTTTTTGGTGGGGTGTCAGGAATTAAAATGCCGAAAAATCGAATATATATATATACATATATCGTGAAACCACATTGAGATTGGTTGACTTAAATTGTTGATTTTGCATGTATTATTTGTACTTTCGCAGGTTCTTTCACAATTTTTTTAAAGTTCTTTATTTCTTATATTAAAAAAAAATCCCCATACCCCCTACAATTTATTTTCCACAATAAAAATTATGTCCCATCTAACTAATCTTACCAAATTCTTTTAGAGTGGGAGCAATTAATTTATTTTAACTATCTACTATATTTTTTTATGCATTTCGAATACTTTTCTTGCTTTTTTGTTAATACTTTCAAAATAAATTCGTATTTTTAATTCAGCAATGAAAGAGAGTAAAACGCTATTTTTTCTTTGCTCTTTTATGTATGTTTAAAGTTTAAAATTAGTAACTGACGTGTTTTAACTTTGTGTACAATTTATCATTTGAGAAATGTCAATTCAAAGAGCAATACCTGATTTTAAAAATAAAAGAGAAGTATATCTGAAGCAAATTCAATAATATATAATCCTTTATTACTTAGGCATATATCTTTTTTGGTGAAAATACTATCATTTAATTTAAAATCCTCGTACGAACATCATCTAAATGATGATGAAATGAGGTTGCTCCATCAAATTATCAATTGAAATAAGTTTAGTGTTCAGTTGGAAAAAAGATCACTTTAAATTATCTGTCTACCGCCTTACGAATTCATTCAGATATTAAGATAAAATAATAAGAGGAATATGAAATGCGTGCTGTAACTTTTTTATATATTTCTGATATAATTTCTTAAACTCCCATTATAAGTTTCAATGCTTTTAAAACTATTATGCATCCCATCATATGATAAAATTGTAGAGTTTTATCTTCTAATGAGAACCTTTTCAATTTTCTTCAGTCATTCTACAGTAGATGATTTGCATAAGAAATCACAAAAATTAATGGACAAATACGAATTTGTAATAACCGGAAAAAGAATTTTAGTATTTGATGGAATGCGAGATTATTTCCTATCGATCGTATTTGTTCTTTCTATTTCCATTGCTATTCCTTTTGCAGGGGATTACAATACTATTTCCAGGCGATTTTGAATTCCGATTTCGAGGACATTTCTTCTTCAATCAAAATGACAGTAACCCAATTCATAAAACTTGTTCCCATCAGAAATGATTTGCCAAGATGAGAACAAAACAGTAGAGGCTCGCTTCCTCAGAATATTTTACGAAACGAATCAAAATGCTCAGTTACGAACCGGGCAAAATAGCCCATCATCAGAATGCAATCACGTTTATGTTCTTGTGGTAAAAAAGGAAGATAATTTCCTCAGCTACCATATTTTAGGTACGCGCAAAACCTATTCTGAAGCAGGAGACTCTTACACAGCAGAAGAGCTGAGCCACAATGTCACATAAAAATATATCAAAAAAGCAGTAAATTTGTTCGTAGAATAATAAATGTCTAGGGATATTTTTAGTAATAAGATAGGACAAGATAGATAACAGCACAAGGATTTTTCTTTGGAATAATCAAGATTATTTTTTTAAAAAATCAGTTAATATTTCATTTAGTTAAATACTATTGTATTTAATATTAATATATACCCGAAATTAAAAATATTTGTATTGTTAAGAGATCTCAATTGCTATCGATCCCCAAGTATCAACCCGTTTGTCAATAAATTCGCAAAATTTATTAATAATTTAAGCCAAAATTTTCTTACCATAAGTAATTGATTTAAATTACATTTTATTACTTAAATTGTATTGTTTTTATAAAAAATAGTTAAATTTTAAGTAAATGAAATACCTAACAACAATTACATTATTCAGGCGGTGGTTTGTCTGTTTGGTACTCACTTATTATACCGTCCACCCATTTCACCAAATAAAAAGACATTGCCAATTCAAAAAATGTCGCCAAATGCTATCAGTATTATTGTTATCGTTGTGTTTGAACATGCGCGGAAACGATTCACACTATTGGCTTTATATCGTGGCATTTGGCGATATCCTTTGATCTGACAAAATTGTTCAATGATATAATGTATAAATGGCTGCTTTTAAGTAAATAGACATATTGTGCATAGACACACTTTCATTCATGGAATCGTCCCTTAACTTCGGAAATATTACACTACGTTTTCTTATTTAAAACGCAAGTTCCAATTTTTAATATTTTTTTGCAAAAAATATGAAAAGATAAATAAGATATATATATATAAACAAGATTATTATGTTCGAACATGCGCAAAAACGTTTTTCTTTTCATTATTGACTGTATATTATGGGTCTTTAAAACTTAGTGGCACAACAGCTAATGAGGGCCAAGGCCTACTGTGCCACCTCAGTGTTCGTGACCTTGGAGCTGAGGTACATGTGCAGATGTTCCGATCAAGCGGTCAGTCTGATGTAAAACCTTTAAGGTTTAGTTTTCAAAAAAACTTGGTACTGATCTGGCGACCCACTCAAGAGATGAAAGGCTGAATCGAACTGGCCCAGCCCGGGATTTGAACCCCGGACCTGTGGCATGAAAGCGCCTATTATGAGTTTTTATTTGTCAATAAGGGTTGCAGGGATAATACTTAAGTACCTTATTCCCAAACATACTTTTTTAAAAGAAAATTAATTTTTGAATATATTGCTAATAACGCATATTGTCTTAAAGCTTCGTCGAATTCCGTTTATTTCCCGTGTTGCCATTCTGTCAAAAATAAAAAAAAACTTGTTACGCACGTTGCCATTTTAAAAGCAAAATTATTTTTTTATGTCTGCTGTTATTTAATAAACTAAAAAAATTTATTTCGTTTGTTGCCATTTATAAAAATAAAATAAAATTTATTTCGTTTGTTGCCATTTATAAAAATAAAATAAAATTCTTCTTTCATGTGTTGCCGTTCAAATACTAGAAAGTAATAAGTAAAACAAATTAATGGTTTATTGTTCATACTTAAGAAACTCTAGGTCATTTTATGAAATGTAGAAACACAGTAAAGATCTTCCGGTTATTTCTTAATACAAATAATAATTCATAAGCATCTTTATTATAAGGGAAAATGATTAATCATTTACTTTGACACTGATTGCTAAGAATTGATTCAAAGTCAGAAGAAAATGAGTTTCTTTTCCTGTTTTTCTCTATAAAAGAAGGATGAAGTGTATTCTCCGGGCAAATGAGGTTGGTTTTGCTACTCAAGGGATTTTGTAGTTGCTAAAAGTGAGCGAGTATTTTCTTCTTAAAGCCTATCTCACGGGTATTAAGAGTTTCCAAATCCCAGAGGTAAACACACTCAAATATACACCACATACACAACTGATTAAATAATTTGCCGAACTCCCCAAATATTTAGGAACTTCGGTAGCGAATTTTCTTCTTGTGCTTTTTACCAAATTCATCGTTGTTAAGGATTAAATATTTGATATTAATCCGCGGTATTTCTCTATTTCGGATGTACATTTTGGAGTTCTTTTGAAAAGTATTTGGGTTAAATTCTAACTGTTGGATAATTCAATACTTTGAGGATCATATTTTTAGAATCCTTTGGGAGTAACGGTACTGACTTAAAAAAGACTAAGAAGGGGTTAGAATATATTTAGGGACCTCTTGGGAGATAGGATTCGCAATTGTATTTCGGAAATGTTCGTGTCAAAGAAAAATAATTTTATCTTTTTTGTGGAAAAGTTATTCCTTCCCAGCAAATAAATTTTAAAAAATAAATTTAAAAAGCATTGATTGTGTACATTCTTTTTATTGACTTATTCGGTGTTTTGATTGGTTTTTCTGTCATTTGCTATATTTGATTTATTTTAACAATTATTTCTTAATAAGTTTAAGGCTTTTAAAATTTTTTTTTTCTTGACAACTTTTTTTCTATCAATTAGCAATGTTGTTAAAATTGTACTATAAAATAATATATATATATATATATGTATATATATATATGTATATGTATATGAAAGAAATTTTATATAGTATATCAAAAACCAAGAAATAATAGATAATGAACATAACAAGAAATAACGTACTAACAATATAAAAGCTAAAGATGAAGATCGAATTTATAGAAAAATACAAAAAGAGCCTAGCGAGTCAGAAAGCAATTTCGGACTTAGGACCGAATAAGTGGGGTTAAACTAGTTTCAAGGTGCCAATCTTCCCTCTTTGCAACTCGGTAGGAAAAACCAAATAAAATAAACAAAAATTCAAAGTATATAAAAACTCATAGGAAGTATGACAAAAACCACTGACTACTATTCTGCAACAAATTCTGCCAAAGTCTTAAAGTAGAAAAATTCTAAAACAATTACGTAAGAAAAGTATTTTTCAAAAAAGAATTTAACAAAATTTCTTCACTCACAGAGCTTTTTCCAAGAGAATCAAGAGTCTTGAAATTAATGAAAAGCAATTATTCACCGAGTTAAAGAACCTGAATATACATAAACGCATCTTTTGAACTATCTTTTAAACTAGCCAGCAAAGATAGATACCAAGAGATGACAATCAAATTTGGTAGGCTATGAATTGATTGATTGTCAAAAATGTAAATTTGCTAGGCTCTAATTTGGTTGGTTGTCAAAAATGTGTAAGATGAGTGTGGAAAAGATATAAACTGTGAGAAGAGTACATATATTATATATATATATATATATATATATATATATATATATATATATATATATATATATATATATATATATAAAGGTAAGCATTAAATTAAATGAGACGTGGAATTTTAATGACATTTATTGGGGGTAAGTTTTCGAATATGGGTGTGGGGATTAATTTAAAAAATTATTCCATTAAATCGTTTCTTAAAAATTATTTTTTCTATTCCATCTCACATTTCTGTTTAAAATACATTTACAATATTCGAACTACATATGCTGGTGCATTTAACAATATACCAGTCATTGTTTTCGTACTGGGATTTTATTTTTCAGTTTTCTCTGTGCAAAAATACACAAAAGATAAAGCTGAAGGCTTTGCTATTTATAGGTTTCTCTAAAATACCTCTGATATCCCCTCTGATTTTCTGAGTTCTCTTTCTCTAAAACTAATTAGATGGGAAAACTAGAATGTTTACCATTTTCAAATATAACGCGTTCACATTGAACGCTTTCGTTTGTTTTGAAGACACAAAAGTAAAGAAATTGCTGAAGTATTGAATACCAGCATATAAGTTGACGGCTATGTTATAATTAGCACATAATATTACATTTTACATACAACTCTCTGTTGTGGATCTGTGATGATTGTAGTACTTAGAGTAAAACTGTTTTACACTTTAACTATTAATCGTAATGCCCTCCTATAGAGAGTTATATAACATATCACTATCAATTAGATCTTCCAGATGTAAAACCCTTCTATGACTTGAAGCTGCAATGGATGGCTGCGATTTAACTGTTCACAGAGTGACGAATTTATTATCAGTTATAGAGAGAGGACAGTTACACAGCAGCAGGTTTCACACGGAAATAAGAACAAAAAATTGATAGTAAAATGAAGCTTAGAGCACAAATAATTAGAGACTATAAGAGTTTTAACTAAACTATTCTCTACCTTCTCTGGTTTTTAGCGAGTTAAAAAAACAAATTTTTGTTAATTTTAAAGTGTAAAAACTTTAACTTGTGAATATAAAATTATTAATGTTGATTTTGAAGTGTATCAGAAAAACTACCGCTTCAAATTCAGAAATTAAAATATGTAATTTTTATTCCGTTTTTTTTCGGAGGGTGGGTGAGAGAAATATTAACTCAATTATCTTTGCAGGGGAAATACAAAGTGTATTAGGCAAACTTTTCTTAAGTAATATTATTTTCAAGGCTTTTATAAAATAGACAGATTTGCCATTACTTGATTATTATTTGTTGCACTTACCTTAAGGAATTTTATTTATTTTCGAATAATTTTTCGCTTTTTAAATTTATTTCTACCGTTTATTGCTCAGAATATGTTAGGAATATTTGACAAAGTTATCTAAAAGTACCGATGTAGAAACTTAAAACACGGATATATTAAATAATAAAACGTAATAACACCAAAAAATATATTTATTATTAGATCATAGAAAGGGATAGATTCGTCCTTTTAGAAAAGTTTAGACTTGTGTCTACATCAAGTACGTTCTGCTTATCAAAAAATTGAGACAAATTTAGTAAAGTTTTTAAATTGGGTAAATGTGTATCAGAAAGAAATATAGAGACTTGAGAATACAGAATAAAATAGAATATATTTAAATATTTATAATAAAACCAAATATAAGCTTTCCGTACATAGTGATGCTGGAAAACACCTTCAGCTTGCTTTTACCTCAATTTTCTATCTCATCTGGAATTTCCAATCGGCGAAGTATGGGCAGATTGTGATGCTACTTTACCATACCCCTATCGAACGTGCCGCATATAAGTTACATTAAGCTTTGTATAAAGTTCTTTTCTGTTATGACACCTTAAATTATAGATGTACTAGCTGGTATACCCGTTCTTTGCAAGGGTCAATTGAAAAATTAAACAATACAGATTAAAGAATAAAGGCGTTTTTAATGAGTTAATTTTACGTGAATTGCAAATTAAACAACAACAACAACAAAGTTTTTTGCATATCTCAGCTGAAAAAGAACACCCCATATTTGTTCAATTTTAAGTCTATGGATCTAATAGTTGATAAAAAGAATTTTGTTTTATTTATAACGCCCCCTGTAAATCTCTTGTGGGTAGGTTTTGAAAATACTTTTTGAAGCTGATCTCTGCTCAGCAAAAGTAACACATTGTTACAATTTTTGCGTAATGAACGCTAAAAATAGTGTAAATAATTTATATCTAGATGTGTTATACATTAATATTACTTTCTGTTGTACTCATTTTATGATAAAATTGTTATATTCGCAAGCTTACATTATAATGGCAATTCACTGGAAACATAGTGAAATGTTGGCGATAGAGCCAAGGTGGCATCATTTCTGGCGACCAAGTTGGCAACTTGGTGATTAATTGAAAGGTGCAGAAGTTGATATGCTGTAGCACCACGTGATGAGGAGCTGCGACTAAGAGGATGGCCCAAAAACCTCCTCCACAAAAAAATACAGATACATGTAAATTTTCATAGTGATTAGTGGAATAGTGTTGGAGTGAAGCGAGGTCATATATTCAGGCATCCATTTATATATACACTCAGGAACATTGAAAATAGCGACCCAAGAAGGAAGCTAAGTACAATCGTGAAACTTTGCAAATAAGTACAGCGTAATGGGATATGCAAATGATCCAAGTTTTGGTCCAATACGCATGCTCTTACACGCCGAGGTGGTGCTACATTCAGGAAGAGCGTGCTATATAAGCCAGATTCATAAACGTGACGATTACCCGCCGATTGTAGGAAGACTTTGGTAAGCGAAACATGCCAGGTAAACGTGCTAGAAGACATTTCTCACAGTTAAGTGAGTTTGAGAGAGGCCTGATCATCGGGATGAAACTGCAGGCTGGTCGACGTGCCGTGTTTCTGGCAAGGTAAATCGTTCGGAGTGTGCCGTTAGAAATTGGTGGGAGCAGTGGACACGAGAAGGTACCCACGCGCGGAAAACCGGGTCTGGAGCGACCAGGAAGATCACGAGGAGAGAGGATCGAAGGATCGTGTGGCAAGCACTTGTGGACCCCACAGTGACTCTTTCAACGGTACGAGCAGACGTAGGCGTAGCAATTGTTCCACAAACAATTTCCAGACACCTTGCAGAAGCAAATCTTAAATTCAAGCGCCCTTTCCGTGCACTCCCTTTAACACCGGAACATAGGCAACTGCGTCTACAGTGGTGCCAAGCCAGATCAATGTGGAATGTCACAGATTGGAAAAAGGTTGTGTTTAGTGATGAATCCCGGTTTGTTTTGGGGACAGATGATAACCGTGTACGGGTGTTGAGGCGACCTGGTGAGCGGTATAATTCCCCCACATTGTTCTACGTCACACTGCCCGCACAGCTAGTGTAATGGTCTGGAGGGCCATAGCCTATGATAGCCGGTCCACTTTAATTGTGATGCGTGGAACCTTAACGGGCTGATGTTACGTTGATGATATTCTTCAACCCCATGTAGGACCTTTCCTAAATGGTCTCCCAGGAGCAATTTTCCAGCAAGATAATGCTCGTCCGCATACATTAAGAGTTGCTCAAGACTCCCTACATCATTTTCAGACTCTTCCATGGCCGGCCTGCTCCCCCGATTTGTCCCCTGTAGAGCACGTGTGGGATCAGCTAAAACGTCAGATGCCATCGTGCCACTCTGTACATGATTTAGAGTTGGCTGTTCAAGATTTGTGGGCCCATCTGCCTCAGGACAACATAAGGTGTCTAACTCAATGCTGGACTGTGTGGCGGCATCTATTGCAGCTGGAGGTGGTCCAACGCGCTATTGAAGTTGCCCAGTATTTGTGTCGTTGCACTCCCTGTATTTGTTTAATTGTCTTGTTTTTGAGATCAAGTGAATCTCTCATCTGTGTCATTATGTGTATTAAATTTCATTTCAATATTATGCTTTCTTCTTGGGTCACTATTTTCAATGTTTCTGAGTATATATATATATATATATATATATATATATATATATATATATATATATATATATATATATATATATATATATATATATGTGGGAGACAACAAGGGGTCCAAGACGTTGGTCTTTCTTCTATTTTATTTTAACATTAAACAAAAATTAATTAAAAGGTAGTTTTTACAGATAAGTTTGACGATGATATTCAGAAGGTAACGCCTGCTCGCGCACCTCTCGCGTTCTCCTTTCTCTCTAATTCTGCTCTAATCCAAAAGTTTTTGTTTCACTTTCACTAGTTCAAAAGTTTCCACAGTTTCGGTTCTCATTAGCTGCGCCTGCGTGCGAAGACTGTGTTTTGCTTTTGGCTGCATGCCACAACGGCCATTCTGACCATACGCTGTCCGCAGCGGTATTTCCATGGAGACCAGAGGAGAATCTGAAACATACAAAAAAAAAACGGAACAGACAAGGACTATACGACAAATATACAAAGATTTAACATATCATAATTTTTCTGAACTAGACAGTTTCTCCATCATGTGAAGGCATCTCTTTCGACATCCGGAAGGTTCCACAGGAAAACATTGTGTTTCACCGGCATAAGAACATCTTTTTCAACAAGTTGATCTTTGGTTGAACGCATCGATATTTTCCTCTGTAGAGTTCTGGACGTCTGTTTAAAACGATTTCTCTTTTTCCTTCGTTTCCACTGCCAGGGCTGGAAGATCCTTCGGAGCAACACAAACCGATGATGTTTACTCTTCATAGGTAAAGGGTTAGGAGATTGGGAGATAAATTCCATGGAACTCGTTTTCATGGCACCATTGGCTTTCTTACACAATACTATATCAGAACATTTTTCTCTTACAATACTCAATTTTAACTTAGTAATCTTAATTTTATTACATTTATAATCCTTAATTAGAGAACTCGAATCATTTCTAGTATTAAAGTTCTTAACATGTGTCAAATCATAACTAGAGTTTTCTATCACATTTGAAACAGAAACATTTGGAAAAGAAACATTTGAATTAAACTGAACACCCAAATCTGCACTCAAAAAGAGGATCCACTTTCACTCAATAAAACATCGCTCTTTGCGTGGCCTAGTTTCTCTATTTCAGAATATACACTGGGATGTATAATAAATTCTTCGGTCAAGGTCGGTGATATTGCCGTTCCAACACTTAAGCTAGGAGAGTGTTGATTAAGAGAAATATTTATGGGTTTAACTTCTACCATACGCTGTTCGCCAAAACATGAACTTAATGTTATGATTTCTTCGGAAGGTGTTTGCACTCTAATTAGTGAGGAATTTAAAACTGGGATCTGGCAACCTGAATCAATCAATGCTGTTACGGGCTGATTTTCCACAAAAATGTTTACGTATTGAAGATTTGCGCATTCTTCGCTATTTTGTTTTTCGCTCTCGACTTTCAAAGTATTCACGTTTATTTTATTATGGATGTGATCATTAGATTCTTTAGGTTTAAAACGCTTCTCACAGTCTCTTGCGCAATGAGATGAATCACCGCATATATAGCAATTTTTATTTTCTCTTTCAAGATATTGGGGATAGTTCTCTTTAATCTTTGGTTTAAAGTTTTGTGACCTATTTTTAAAGGGGTCTTGGGTATATCCATAAGTAATAGGAATTTCTTTATGTGATCCGCTTCTAGATGAAATATAAATATCACACTCTTTAGCTAAATCAATAGGCCTGAACCAATCTTCTGCTTCTCGAATGCCAATATGAGTTGCAGTTTCCTTATTTAAAGTTTCGAATAATTTATCAGAAATTATAAGATCACATAGAATTCAAAGGAATTAACTTTTCTTAACGAACAATAATATTGGAAGTTTGCCGTCAATCTTGCAGCAAATTGGATGTATGTCTCGCCTGATGATTTTACAGCATTTTTAAATGAGTTTAAACACTCGCGAGGGTTAATGGAATTCTCTGAGTACTATAGATTTTAGTTTTTCATAGTCATTTAATTCCTCTTCTTTAATATATAGTAAGACGTTATGAGCTCTTTCGCCCAGAAGATTTATTAAAATTTCAGATTTATATTCGTCATTTATTTTCTTGGTTAAAAATGCGCGTTCTAATGATTGGAAGAACAGATTAAAATTTTCAGATCTGGTGGGAACAGGAAGAGATAAAGTTTTTATACTTTTTATCATATTTTCTATGTTAGTTTCGAACTGTTTTTCTTCGACTTTAGCTGCAGGATTTAAACTTAATGCTTTATTTTTTAGCTAATTGAAGTTCGACTTCTTTTTCTAATTTTGCCAACTGAAGTTTCGCGAGCTCAATTTTTTGTTCTGAAGTTACCTCTCTTTCGTTTTGCGATACTCTCTCATCTATACAGTTTTGAATTAAAGTTTTAACGAAATCTGGATCACTTTCAAATGTACTACTGTTCTCAATTTTAGTCTTTAGTTTAACTATAGTGTCAGTACTTTCGACAATACCGTCTAGTTCTTCAACTACTCTTATGAGATCCTCTTTAAGAGCGTTTTTATACATTTTAGAAATGGAAAGATCCTACCTTTTTTTTTTTCTCTGGCTCCCTTGTTGCTCGCACGTACGATGTATCCAATAAAAACGTTGATTCCACTGATGTCACCTCTTCGCAGGTAATATAGTTGAAATTGTAGTTCCGGCCTCTACACAGGCGGATTATTCACACTGAATTAGTTCCAACCTCTACACAGGCGGGATTTTCGTCGATGCGTTTTCCAACCTCTACACAGGCGGAATATTTGTCGATGGTTCGTTGCAAAATATACCTCTACACAGGTTATTTTTGTTATTTGTTCCGACCTCTACACAGGCGGAATGAAGTTGAAAAATTTAACCTCTACACAGGTTGAACGAAGTTTCCGAAAAATGGCGGAGCGTCTCCTTCACGGACGCTGTTGTTCATTGTCCAGACTTTGGTTCAAAATCGAAATTTTATCGATCCCGGCCGAACCCCCATAATTTGTGGGAGACAACAAAGGGTCCAAGACGTTTGTCTTACTTCACATTTATTTTAAAATTAAACAAATTAATTAAAAAAAGGTAGCTATTTTAACAGATAAGTTTGACGATGATATGCAGAAGGTAACGCCTGCTCGCGCACCTCTCGCGTTCTCCTTTCTCTCTAATTCTGCTCTAATCCAAAAGTTTTTGTTTCACTTTCACTAGTTCAAAAGTTTCCACAGTTTCGGTTCTCATTAGCTGCGCCTGCGCGCGAAGACTGTGTTTTGCTTTTGGCTGCATGCCACATATATATATATATGTGTGTGTGTGTGTGTGTGTGTGTGCGTGCGTGTGTGTGTATGATCTGCTTATTCAAGAGATTGAGGGATTATTACTATGACTGTTTTTTAAGATGTGAGCATCATGGAATGTTAGATTATTGTGTTTAGGTTTGGGAACTTTAATTTGTGAAATTTAATGTTTAAAGTTTTTCAGACTTTGATTTAATGGTTCTTGAGTCTTATTGCGTAAATGAACGCGGATTAATATTATTATAATTCACATCAAGTAAACCATGAATAACTTATAACAAACAGGAATCGGAAACTTGTTTCATGATTTGTATATTTCTTATGACTTTTGACAAGATATAGTTGGAGAGAATAGTCAAAATTCGTTATTACAATAAATACATATATAAAAAAAAACAAATCATTTGCATTTTTAATGAAAATGCGAACCGCGTTGAATATGTTCTAAGTATCACTCTTTAAATTCTCATTCAATCCAATTACTCCCTGATAGACTTAGAAAACTGTTCAGTTACATTTAGTCTTTTCTGACATTTGTAAAGAAACAAAATTCAAACTGAAACATAACTACGCCTTTGACAAGAAACATAATTAGATATGAGGTTACTGTTCTTCAGATAGTTCTGGATTCCGCATCTGACATTTTTCCAGTTAAACAGTAATTCGAAGCTATTAGGCGCAAAAATCTTATGGGAACTTATTTTCTAAATTCCAACCACGACTTGTGATTACAGAATACACGTTTGTGGAAGCATGTTATCAAAATATTTATCATCTTTCTCTCCCTCATTTCATCCTTTTAAATTTTAAATACGAATGAGAGACAGAAAGTTTGGTTTTAAATTAACTTTGTTATTTGAGTTACTGGTTTGATTTGAATCAAGAGCAAAATTACATCAAACTGGTGGACCGAAATTAAATGTTTGGCTATCCAACTAATATAACGCTACGTAATAAATCTTTCAATAAAATCTTAGAGGCTCAGTTTCAATACTTTTAAAATTATACATATAATTATTAGTAACAAGCCACAGTATTTGTGCCTAACCAATAACTCTAACTGATCTAGTTGCTAGTCTAATTGTTATCGTTTATTTCTATGCTGTTTTTTCCTCCCTTATTTTAATTTTGAAAATAAGGGAGGCATGTATGCTTCTTGAATAGAGTTTTGCAAAATCGATTACCAAGAGGTGTTACAGGGGCAAAAAGGGGTTACATAAGCAAAAATTTCCATTTTTGAACTGCAAGATCTACAGATTTGAAATTCGGAAGCCATGTTTCTTTTGTTGAGCAAAGAACCACTAAAAATTTATGGAAATCGACTTCCAAAAAGAGAAAGAGGATACGTGAAGTAAAAAATAACTATACAGTGAAAATCGCGAAACTGAGAGGACTGAAATATTTTTTCGTGTTAAAGGATATTTAAAAAAATACCATAATATATTTAATAAAGTTAAGTCTATTAGTACATTTTATTCACCAAGATATGTGTATAAGTATGTTTTTAATAAAAATGGTACAAACATTTTTAATAATTGTTGATAAAGTAGAGTTAGCAATATCAAATTCTTTACAGAATCCCACTTTCGTCTGTTTCTACTCAACATCCTTAAGAAGCTCCATCTTCATTTTAAGCAAAATAGAAGCTTGCTTTTCCCCTGAGCTTTTTACCATTATGTTTGCAAAAAAAAATTTTAAAGTAGAAAAAAATAATGTGAATCGATCTCACTGATCTTTACTCACATTACGATGTATTACTCCCCGAATTTTAAAGCCAACCGTTGAAAGACGAGATGTTTTCGTGTGCCGTTTGTAGGGATGGAGGATGAAAGTAGCTTATAGATAAACAAATTTGGCACGTGTTACAGGCTATTCCGAGAGTATTTCAAAGCCAAGTTATGCCTCTTACTAAGAAACATGTAAAACGAGACCTCTCTTTCATTTAATAAATCTAGCCTGCGTGGCTGGTATTTTCCGTATTTTGTTCATTCCCAGAAGAGAAATCTTTCCGTGTTAAGAGAAAAATGTAGGGCAGCGGTAGCCCAGTGGTCAAGGTATCGGATCATGGCAGGTATGTCATGAGTTCGAACTCAGTACCACTAAAGAACCGCCGTGTAGGGCGGCGATGCACGTTTAATCTGTCGAGAGCTGAAACGTCCTCCCGCGGAGAGGTGTGGTTGTTAGCAGAGGGGGTGCCAGCTCAGGTGTCATCCACGTCACTTGACTAGGGTTCAAAATTACGTGGTCCTTTGGCAAAAGCCCTCGTGTAGCTGAACAGTGCGACGTTATTATTCACTCACTCAACTGAAAAATGCATTAGAATACGTAGTATAGTTTGTCGGAACTGTTGTATTATTTCGTGTTAACCGATATTTCGTCTTAAACGTTTTCGCGTTAAACGTATTTTACTGTACTCTCGTTTTAGAAATTTAAGTTCTGTTCTTTTTAAATCAAAAGGCGAGAGAAATAAGAATATTTTTGAATGCAATCGAAACCTTAATGCTAAGACTCAGATGTCAATAACGTTAAAAACAAACTGTATTTTTAGTCAAACAATATATCATGGAATACCTATTGAAGTTGAAAGGTAGCTAATAAATGATGAATTCCGCTTGCATTTCAAGGATTCCGATGATAGATATTTTACTTCGGATTTATGCCGGATGAAGATTGGGAAGTACCTTAACTGAGTGCCTTATTCATGGAACTTCTATTACTGGATTTCATGTAATGCCAAAATATTAAAATTGTTGTTGCTGATGCCCCTGATCGGCAAAGGCCAGATCAAGGTCCACGAAATTCATCATGGCAAGGGGCTAAGTGAAGCCTGTCGTTAGCTGTAGCTTTGAGCACCATGCAGGTGACAGTACAATTTGGCTCGTTTCCCCTCCCCCCCAATTCTAAGGGAGGACAGCTGGGGGTGGTCAGGGGCCTCCTACTTCTCTTCCCCTTCCACCAACATCACAAGAGGACTTGCGGCTCGACGGCTATTTATAGTACCCCCCTGCCGCGAAGGCACTATACATTTACAAACATCCATGTCTTCTCCGGCATTCGAACTAAGTCCCTACGGCACGGCAGTCAGCGTCACCAACCATTATACCGGATGGGCGAAAATATTAAAATACAGAGAAATAAGTTTAAGGCCCAGTGGTTGAGTGGTTGCGTATCCCGATTCCACACCGCAGGTCCGGGTTCTATTCCCGGGCTGGGCAAGGTCGACTCAGCTTTTCATTCCTACTGCAATGGATCGATAAAGGAGTATCAAGCTTTCTTGGGGACTTAAACACTGGGGGTCTGTCTGCAGACTAACCACCTGATCGGGACATCTGCTCATGCACCTCAGCGCCTAATGGTCACGTATACTAGGATGGGCACAGTAGGCCCTGACTCTAATGGGCTGGTGCACCACTGAGCTTGAGTTGAAATACGTTTATCACGAAAATGTTTAAGACGAAATATCGGTTAACACCAAATAATACAATGGTCCCGTCAAACTTCTATGTATTTCCATGCATTTTTTCTCCTAATACGAAAGGAAAATCTCTTAACACGAAAAGGTTTTTCCTTCTAGGAATGAACAAAATACGGAAAACATCAGCGATGTAGGCGAAATTTAAGGGGGGTGTGAAATGAAAGAGAGGTGGTTTCACTTTTTTCGTAGAAAGGAGACTAACTTGGCTTTGAAATTCCCCGAGAGAGCCTGTGACACGAAGCAAGCTAAGTTATCTAAGCTACTTTCACCCTCCACCCCTATAATGCCACACAAAAACATTTAATTTTTTATCAGTAGTTGACTTTGGAATTCGGTGTCGAGTACATCGGAAGTGTGAGTAAAAATCAGTGAGTTTGGTTTACATTGTTTTTTTTTATTATTTTAGAACTTTTTTCCCTATCATAATGGCAAAGAGCTCAGTTTGAAAGCAAACTGCTGTTTTGCTTAAAATGAAGATGGAGCTTTTTCAGGATGTTGATCAAAAACAAAAGACTAAAACAGAAATCTGCAAAAATTCAGGTACAGCTAAATTTTGTATATAATTTCATAAAGTTTTAGTGAAGGTCTATGTTTCATTTATTTTTATTAAATACATTATATATACATATATAAAATGGAATCTAATAAACTTAATTTTTTTAATATATGTTTTTTTGCAATATCTTTCAGCGCGAAATTCTTTCAACACGAAACAATATTTCAGTCTCCTCAGTATCGTGTTAAACTATCCTCACCGTACTTGTGCATTATCACAGATATTGTTTTGATCGAACCACAGGTTCGAGTCTGGAATCCATTAAAAACCTACCACGTGGAGAGTTAATGTACGTTAATCTATCGAGGCTCAGAGAGTCCTCATAGTATTTCAGAAAATATGGTTCTAGATCAGGCGACGTCCTCGTTACTCAAAATTGCGAGGTGCGTCTCCCACATCCCTTTTATTTCTCCGAATTGCAAGCAATTCATACATTTAGGAAAACATAAATTACTAGTATTCGTTCAGTTCTAAGACATAAAGAAATAGAGGAATAATAATTATATCAATATTCACAGACACTGAACTAACATAGTAGTCATTAATAATAATAATAATGTAATGCTCCAAACATTATTAATATTAGGTTAGTTTTCTTAAGCACCAACATATTACATTTGTTATTTTTTGTGATACTGTAAAACAAAAATGAGAAGTGATTTATATGACATACTCGGGTCAAGTGAACAGTAAATCTATGTCAATGGCACAGACGTGATCGATAAAGAAAGATAGATTACAAAAGATATAAATTAGAAATTCGATACGATTGTGATATAGATACATTAAGGGAAAAAGCGTTCGCCTTACAAGAAACTCTTTCGATCTTCAATCTTCTAAAATGTTATACTGCAAGTTTGATACTGAAATAATGCGATTGATTTCATTTGTGTCGAATCACTTAGTAGTACATTTTGTGTGGAAAATCCGAACCATTCTGGGCTTGCAACATAAATAAAATTGTAATTATATCATACTTATGCATTAAAATAGGATATAACAAACTCTTTAAAATTAAGTTTAAAGAAAGCGACCAAAACATTCGCGTTATTCATTACAAACAACAATAAGCCATTGGATTAAAGGAAGCAGTACACCATACACGTTCAAAAAAAAACTGATTTTTCAATTTCAGTATTAGAAAATAGTGCATATTTTTCTGAATCTAAAAATCTATAATACTTATATATGTTCGTTGATAAAATAACCTTAAAGTATGAAAAAAGTAATTGACAAATATGTAAACAAACGCTTACAAATGTTTAGAGTTTTCTTTACTTTTTCTCCAAAACATAATTGTTTGTTTTTAGGTACAGTTTTAAAAAGACTGTTCAGCTATAGGAGGTGGGTTCCAAATATTTTATACTTCTACGCAGAATATATGTGCATACTGTGAACCTGTTTTTTTAGTCGAAGTAGTACATAATTTTTAAAAAAATAGTTTTATATGTGAAAAGGAGGGGTGGGGGGAATTCAAAATTAAAAAGTTTTATAATTTTTTTTATTGAAAACATCTAAATATTTTACTAAAAAAATAGGTTCACTATATTTTGTGTATTGTTTTATATATGTGCACCAAAGTTTTAAATATTTAAGAGATATTTTTTTTAAAAAAGGGTACCTATAAACATAAGCATGCATTATGAAATCTCAAAAATTATGTCGACTCAAATTAAGGGATCCTATTACGTTCGGAACCTTGATTTTGCAAAAGCGTATAAATTGATAATATTTATGATATTTAGTGTCACTTAGATTAAAAAATGTATATAAAATTGTTTTAAGAATAGTATTACAATAAAAAATTAGTTAAGTACAATATTTTGACAAAAAATGAACTTAGAATGACTAATTTTTAAAATATTCTTTTGTGAAAAATGCTTCTACTATAATAATATTTTGCCTGTATATAGCTCAGTCCTCTGTACAGAGGCTCAACTAGAATTTTTGAAATATATAACTTAGAAGAGGGTTTATCCATGTTTTACGACAACAGAGGGGAGAAATTTTAAGAAAAAAATGCCAATAGTTATTTCAATTGGTTGTAACTGAAAATAATGCGAATTTTTCAAAATTCATAGTTGAGCCTCTGTACTGAGGTCTGAGCTATATACAGGCAAAATATTTTTATAATAGGAGCATTTTTCACAAAAGGAGAACATTTTGAAAAAAGATTATTCTAAGTTAATTTTTTGCCGAAATATTGTATTTAAATAATTGTTTTTGTCAAAATGTGTCCTTAAAACAATTTTATACATGTATTCGAATCTAAGTGGTACTAAATATCATGAAAATTATCCATTTATTTATGCACATTTTTAAAATCACGGTTCCGAAAGTAGACGGATACCTTAAACAAAAGACAAAAAAAATTCAACTAAAAAAGTATTTTTGTATTTCTATGGAATGATTGAAATATCTTTATTAAGATCACAAAAACTCTAAGCTATATTGGAAATTTTTTACGGTTGTACGTCCCATAAACAAAGAAATTTACTTTTAGCATTTTACTCTTTCGAGCATGTCCTGGTATTCTTAATAAATTCAGTTTTTTTTTGTAGTATTCAGGATGTCATGGTCACGAACTCATGGCCAGCGTCATCGTGTTGTGGGCTTAAGTCATGATGTTATAAGGGCTCCTTCCCCCCACCCGTAGAGGGGCTAGTGCAAGTTTAATTAGTCGAGGCTCTAAGTTTTCTCATTGGCATATTAGGAGAGTTTGGAGATTGGAAGCCAGCTCGGGTGTTGTCCTCGTCGCTTGACCGCAGTTCAAAATGGCGAGATACGTCGCCACTAGTCCTAATGTTGTTCTTAGTGTGTGAAGTTGATAAGAATCAAGTCAATAGTTTTGTAAAATGAAGATAAAACGTTCCAAATAACTATTTTCCTTCGAAATTTCTACGTAAACAGTTTTCTTTTAAGCATTTATTACGCATTTAGCAATCGTTATTGTGTTGTTTACTGCTCCTAATTTAATCTACTGCATTCATTGAAAAGTATGATTTTATTTGTTAAATAATTATATATATATATATATATATATATATATATATATATATATATATCCATACTTTTTAAGTAATGAATTTGAAAAAGTATTAATTAAAATGTCTTGCGTTCATCAGAAGTTATAGAAAATCAATTATAACTGCACATCGTCTAAAATTTGATAATCTTTGGGTTTTCAATATCCTGTCACAGTAAGTAAAAAGATGTTTTTTTTTACATAATTGTATTAAATAAGCGAATTAGTATCATGTAGGCTATAAATGATTTTTTTTCAATTTATTTAAATATATAGTGAACAGTGTATTCTTTCATTGTTGTTGTGGTTTCCAACCCCCGTGGAGCAGGAAAGCCTACACCAAGTCCATTTGACCTTTCCGCGTAATAGTGTCACACACCAGGACTTGCTCTTCATACAACTGTTGCATGGAAATGCCCCAGCAGTCCAGAAGAGGAGCAGGAGAAGCAGGGACAGGACTTTAAAGAAAGACTTTACCCCCTGCACTAAAGTCATACTACGCAGGCGACCGCTTCTAAGGCGCGCCAAGGCCGTCTGATGAGCCCTGGAACTCCTGCACTGCATTGATAGGCCAGGACTCTTAGATGCGTACCAGTGGTGAGCAGGAGGGTTTCGCCTAGTAAAATTCAGTTTAGTTCTTTGGAGGGAAGGAATTTCCGAATGGGTTAAGACTGGGGTTAGAGAGATCACAACCCCTACCAGCCAGCTCATCGCTGCTTTGTTCCCTGGCACAACCACATGTGATGGTATCCACTGGAGACATACTTGTTTCCTCTGACCAAGCCTAGCTAATTTGGATAAAATGTCTAGACCAGTGCTGTCCATAATTTTTGGCCAATTCTTCACATATTGGATGGAGCTTCTGCTGTCTGTCAGGATCCAGATACTGTCCTTATAAGAGTTGAGAGCATAATCGAGATCACCACTAATAGCAATGAGTTCCGTGGTCTTTCATTGCATTTATAAATATGTGTTCTTTAATAATATGTGGACAAAATAATTTAAAATCTCTGTTATTCAAAAAACACATCCATACATGTTATATTAAGATATTAAATTAATTGACTAAATTTACAAAAATCATTAATAGTTTTTCTTGTATGCTTTCTACTTACGTGATATATTTTAAGAACCCTTACTATAATTCTGAATTCTTTCTGACAGAATTAGAACAAAAATATAATGTCTTGTTAAAAAAAACTTTATTAATTACGAGACAGTTTCGTTCACAGAAAACTCTTTAATTTCTTAAAATTAATGCACAGAAGTCATCTAAAAAAGAAAAACAATTTCTTAAAATCAAATCAAAAGGGACAATACTGGAAGTTTTGGGCAATTCAAATTTTTTTTATGAAAACATTTTATTCATTCTAAAATTTCGAAGAAACGCATGTGCGCAAATTACTGTTCTGTAACTTGTGCGCAACTGCGTCGACAACAACATGAAATGTAAAAACTGCTTCTTTTTTCAAAGCTTAGTACTTTGTACATAATCAGAAATTTAAAAAAATACAATCCAAACAAAAATCTTAAATAAATCCTGTTATAGGTTTCGTACTGACAATCATTCTTTTCGGTGAGAGATTCCTAGATATTGCGTTTCATACTAAATTTTCCCCATTACAATATACAGCAGTAAGCTTATGCATTATACAGAGTTAGCATAAATGATTCATTCGTTTTGAAAAGACTATTTTCAAAAGTATTACACGTACACATAAGGAAGATATATGAAAAGAGCCATAAACTAACCTTGTTTTTACACCCTCTACAATATGTGCCCTTTGGAGACACGACACTCGTCCAGACGGCAATCGAGCGCATTCCAAACATTTTGTAGCTTAGTCCTATCACCTTTATCCCTAGTCCTTTATATCCTTAGTCCTTAATTGTCTGCACTGCAGCATTGGTGTTTTCTTTAAATTCAACAAAGATTGCTGCAGTTGGTGTACGTAAACAAGATCTTTAACGTATCCCAACAGAAAGAAATCCCAGGGCGTTAAATTAGGAGATCTGGGAGGCCAGGGGAACAAAGTTAGTTCATTCTCCCCAATCCACTTTATCTAGAAATGTACAAGTTCTTCATTTGGATAGTCATGAACTGGGATGGACCAAGGAGGCTGTACTCCGTCTTGTGTGAAGACAGAATTCCTGAAGTCAACACTCAGTTAAGGGAACAATCCACTGGCATAGCTAGCTCCGATGAGGCCCTATATCAGTGTTTCTCAAACTGTGGGGAGCTCCCCCTTGGGGGCGGGATAACTCTACAAGGGGGGAGGGCACGAGCATATTGAAAAGTCGAAAACCAAAGGTAATTTAAAAAATTATTAATTTACTGAAAGTAAACAAACAAAATACTTTCTGATATAATAAAAGATAGAATACACATTTACACTGAAATAATACACTTAAAGATGTATCAGTACTGTACAATGTATATTTTATTGTTAATTTACAATAGTAAGTTAAGAACAAGTGCGATAATTATCAGTGACCCCATGGGCTTGTATTAACACTTATCTTGATAATTTGTATGGTTTATAATTAATTCCTTAACTGCCTGTTAAAAGTTGCGCAATTCGCTCAACAATGCCATCGTTTACCACATAGACGAGCGTATTTTGATGTTTTTTTGTGGGGGAGGGGAAGGAGAAAAGAAATAAATAAACAAAAATCATCTGAAATAAGTAATTCCTTCGCAAACACTGTCAAGGTACTTTTATTGCAATCTAAAGCCCTCGGAATAATTTTATGGGTCGCACTGCACAGAAAAGATCGAACTTCGGAAATATGTATATATACGTCCAGAAAATTAATACTTTGGCTGAGCGAGACGTTTATATACGTCGGTGTCCCATAAGAGGTTAAATTCGTATTGTAGCTTTAGTGTTACAGTGTAGTGTTATTGAATTCAATACATTGTTATTGTATGGAGGGGGCGCGATGAGAATGATGATTGAATAGTGGGTCGCGTCTATTGAAAGTTTGAGACATACTGCCCTATAAAAGCACTTGGCCTAATCAAAATTCCTTCGGGGTTCTTTTTTAGATATATGAGCCCTGTTAGTGGGACTGTAATTGCACTTGTTGGGGCCCCGTATCACTGATACGGCTGTTACGGCGGTAGCTACGCCCCTGAAAGAAAAAAGATCAGTCCATCTTTGCTTGTGACACTGCACAGAAAAAATTTCGTTTTTGAGGATTCTTTTTCAATTTTCACGAAGTGGATTTTCCGTCAGCCAGAATCGTACATATGACGATTCACATTCCCGGAAAAGTAGAACGTTACTTCTTCGCTGAATATCAACTCGGCGGTGAAATCTTCGTTCTCGATGCTTCCTGGATGTTGAGACAAAATTTAATCAACGAGCTTAAATTCGGTGTGTTTGTGGTTGTATTCATATATCTCGCATGTGTATAAATGAAAATATATCCTTTTCAAAGCGAATGATTCATTTATGATATCCCTAGAGACGCTTCTATTACTAATTTCAGCTTTGAAATTAAGTTCATTTGAAATGTATCAGTAGAAGTTACTTAAATATCATCATAGATAATAGAAAATTTTAGAGAATTCTTGATAACTTAATGGAATTCTCTAAAATAAAAAAAGACTCCTATGTAAGTACATTTAATGTCGGTGCAGAGATATTTAAAGAATCTTTTGAGCAGTAATTTGATAAGAAATTCATTTACTTACTCTATTCAGCTTCATGGAATTTTAGAATAATTCTTTTCACCTCTCTCACTTGAATAGACTTTTAAACTTCCAAATAAACTTTTCGAACGATTGCGCGATGCCGAAAAGAAAAAGCGGCGCGCATATTTTCGAAGAAACAAAATCCCGAAAACGTAATGATTTATCGTTCTTCAAAGGATTCTTCGCACAAACGGGTCTTCGAGAATTTAATTACAGCGCCAACCCCAAAAGTAGCAATGAATGCTAATTTTCAATCGAAAGGAAAGCATTCCCTGGAGGTATAGTTTGCGTATTTGGTTTGAGAGGACGGAACCGAACAAAACCGTTCTCTTTTCGAAGAAAGAAAACTTTTTTTTATTTACTTTATTTTTGAATATCCTTCCTCGCAGTGAATACTAAATAAGCTCAAAGAAAATTTCTTTTAAATCGCTGAATAGACTCTCTAAAAGTTTTACTTCTTTATCTTTTCTTAAACTATTTTTGCCTCTTTTTTTATAGTCCAAACTTTCCGCTCCACAAGTTCTCTTATTCTAAGAGAAAAAGTCGAGAGAGAGTTTAAAAATGGATTGAGTTCCTTTTTTCTCGCGCTCAAAATAATTAAATTTCCATTAAATTTAGCCTTCAATGAAGCCCGTAAGAATCCTTGAATTGCGTTAATTCCCAGTTCGCTTCGATTTCCGATTAATCAAACAAGTGCTTCTCTTCGGAACGGAGTTGAGATGTTTTTTTTCGGAGAGGACTTTTGGAAAAATTGATTAATCTGGGTAAATTTGTTGAAAGCTAGTTGAGACAATGGCGGATGATTAGAAAAGAAAAAAAATGTATCCAAAGGTTACGACAATCGCTAAGACTCCAAATAGCTAAATAATTAATGGGATTCTTATTGAACGAATATTTGTTTTTATAAGTACGCACGGCGTAAGTTTGTTTATTTTATAGACGAATTTCATTTCGATGGTTTCCACAGCAGGTGAGAGAAAAAAATTGTTCACTACAAAGGAAAATTAAAATAAGGGAATGCAAAAAATATTAATTAAAGAAATATAGAATTGGAGAAGGAAATTACTGGTAGTCTTCCTACCTAGATATTGCTATAAAACATCTTTTCAGTGGGCTGTTTTTATACTTTATTACTGGGCAGTCATATAATTATATTAGATTAGTTACGAAAAATAAATCGTTTGCTACAATGTTCAATTGATAACTATTTCTGTAACTGATTAAACATCAGTTATGTGAAAAAGCATAATTCTTTAGATTGAAAATATATTATAACTGTGATTTGCTTCTTGTTGCAGTAATTTTTGTAAGTAAAGGACATGTTAAATATATTTGATGTTGGGGAAAAATTGGTTGTAAAGAAATCCTTGAAATATTAAGAACAAACAGCTTTCAAACAATTATATTATTATAATTAATTTTTTCCCTATATAATGTACAATAATTAGTGATTTGTAAAGGCAATCGTAATAGATTTTATATTTATATGCAATGGATATATATCAATGTAAAGGCAGTTATTTTACCTTTTTTAACCCTTTATGTGACTATTTTTTTCTAGCGATAGTATATTAAAATACTTTCAGAGACAAGGTTGATTTAAGAAAAGAAATTAATTTAATTTATTAGTTAAAATTATTCTGATTTTTAAGACACCTTTATTTAGAGGGAATATGTTTACCACACAGCCTACTGTG
The DNA here is from genome assembly GCA_019973935.1 of Trichonephila clavipes. Lineage (NCBI taxonomy): Eukaryota > Metazoa > Arthropoda > Arachnida > Araneae > Nephilidae > Trichonephila > Trichonephila clavipes. Next base: position 592,431 of record BMAU01019394.1, on the reverse strand, counting down.
TGCTATGGAAAGGTATTTATATCCTTTGTTTTATTTTTTCGCCTATCCATTTCAATTTTCTACAATATATTTTGTAAATACTACAACCTTTAAAAGGAATAGTGAATTATAAATAGTTTATAATCTTAGATGATGAAGAGAAATTAAAAAGTACTATATATTATTTTCCACGAAATTTGTGAAATAAAGAGACCAGTAATAGTAATCAACAAATTTATGAAATCTGTTTTGGAATTACTACAATATGTAAAACGAATTGTAAATTAGACAAATGAAAATGACTGATGAAGAGATTAGATTAATGAATTCGCTAGTAAGTTTATTCACCACGCTCTGGTAATATTACTGATCTTTCTGTTTAAATTTTATCATACTGTGATATAAGGTTTAATTCTTCTCAGTTGTGTCGTAATAAATTCTGAATTATCCACTTTAAGATAAACTTTAGTATGAAGGGAAGTTTAAAGATAAATATATTAGTACAACAAAAAATAATGTCAATATACTAGTGGAAATCAGAAGTTCCCGGACTGATCCTATAACATCAAAAATTTTCGCAGCAGAGCGACTACAATAACATTTCTGTGTTATTGCATTCTTCTCTTTTTCTAAAAAAGTTTGTTCCAAGTCACGTGGTCGGTGGATTGCCACAGCGTCGTATTTTGTTGGCTGATGTTTTTACTACCCGGCGAGATTGAGAGAAATAGTGTTTGTTGAGCGATTATAGGTATTAATTTTTGTGTTCACTTAGGAAAAACAGCTACGGTTATGATAGCCCACGGGCTGTGGGTAACATCTCTTCATCAACCACGCGACTTAAGTTTGAGGGGATAAAAGATAGACCACTAATAGCTTCCATAATAAAACTGGTTTATTATTATCTCAATTTATATTAAGCAAAGCAACACAAGTCTAGGAGGCTAATGATCAGGAGTGATATGATATACATTACAATTCTTACTAACAGCGCATTAAACCACTGAATCTATATTTATAGATGATTTCTTAACTTAATAGAATCCGCTCTAGTACTGAAACTAATATAATATATCTTACCGATATTCCATAGCGAACAGCTACCAGTAATGAAATCTTCAATATAATATTGTATCCAACTTGATCCGGCAAATGGACAATTTTCTGGCTTCGAACCCTCAACCTTCAACTCTCCTTCTTAGAACTTCACTTGGAACTCTCCTTCTTAGAACTTCACTTGGAACTCTCCTTCTTAGATCTTCACTTAGCACTCATAGAACTCACTTAACACTCATAAAACTCCCTTAGAACCTCACACGAATGCAAATGCTCCAATATATACACATTCCTAATCTGCATAATCGCATTCTCTTCCTGAGTTGGTTGGAAAAAATTGCCATTTTAGCCCCAAAGATTTCCCAAGTGGTCTTTAGTAGAAGACGCGATAATTCCATCACACAGTGACTTGCGAAATTTTGAAGCATGTGTAAAGCAATAAAACGTTATCGCGAACGCAAGCTTTTGAGTGGCATAGACGTTTCAAAAAAGGCAGGAAAGGTGTCGATTACAAACGCTCTGGACGTCTGCAGACATCTCGCACCACTGAAAACATCGAAAAACTTTCTGCGTCGGAACGTAAGACCAGACTTCAAACAATACCAAAATCAGTTGGGATATCCTTGGCCACATCTCAATGGATTCTGACTAAGGATCTTAACATGCATAGGATGTGTCAACATATCGTTCTAAGTTATAGACTCAGTCCGGGAATTTTTGAATCCTACTAAGAAAAACTAATTTTAAAATAATTTGAAGTAGTGAGCATACGGATCTCATAAATAATCTATAAATATAAAAATAGACCTTTGTACACATGACCTCGCTTTACTCTAATAACGTTCAACGGATCACTATGAAAATTGGCAGGTGTATGTATTTTTTATGGAGAAGGTTTTTGTGCTATCCTCTTTTTTTCAGTTACCCACCAAGTGGTGCTACAGCATATCGGCTTCTGCACTAATCAATCAATCGCCAAATTCAATGATCGCCAAAAATGATGCCAACTTGGCTCTATCGCCAACATTTCGCTACGTTTCCATTGAATCGTCATTATAATGTAAGGAACGGCGTCGCTTCGAATATTAAACATAAAATAAATACTACAGAAAGTAATATTAACGCATTAAACATCCAGATATAAATTATTTACACTAATTTAAGCGTTCATTACACAAAATTTGTAACAATGTGTCACTTTTGCTGAGCAGAAATCAGCTTAGGAAGTTGTTTTCAAAAATAGACCCACGAGAAGAGTTACAATGCGCTATAAACAAAAAAAATCTTTTTATTAGCTATAGATCTACCGAATTAAAACTTATCAAATGTGGGTTTTTTTGTTCAGCTAAGATATGCAAAAAGCTTTTTTTCTCGTTTAATTTGCAATTCGCGTAAAATTAACTCATTCAAAACTTCTTTATCCTTCAATCTGTATTATTTAATTTTTCGATTCAGCCGTGCGAAGAACGGGTATAGTAGCTAGCGTGAATATATAACGTGAAAATAGTATTTAACATTCAAGTTCGGCAGTCGAAATATTGAATACATTTTGATGAGAAAAAAATATATCCAGGCAGATATGGGTAGAATAATAAAATATGTTTATATCAGAAATAGAGAAGTCGGTATATGACATTATGGTATTGAGGCACTTTTCTAGCTGAAGACGTCTTCTATTCCAAAGTCTTCTTCTATTCGAACTTTATACTATTCTATGAAATATTTGTTCCATGTTAAAAAATAGATTACTTCATAATAGTAGAAACCCTTAAGTTTCCTTTTCTGAAATCTTCGTTATGTTTGAGTACATTTTATTCACACGATACTAAAATGTCAACAAATGCTATTATTAAATAAACCAAGAATGTCTAATTCTATCCCTTAAAATATGAGCATTTACGTTGTTAAATTTTGATTTTTGTACTATTCATTGATTAACACTAATTTTCCTGTTGTAGTTAACTCACAGCTGTAGTTCATAAATCTTGCAAATCATATAAATATGTATATACGATTTTGCATTCTTCATTTGTAAACTTCATCTTAAACCTTAAGCTGACACAAGCGTAATTTACAATTTTCCAAGACACACTCACACGGGGCATTAGCACATACACTCATATACACTCGTATCCATTAATTAAGTATAATTTAGAATCAGATGGAAATCGAACTCTAGACTAAAAATTTTACTTGTAGAATTATCACACACATATATATATATTCAGCAATAATATGCAAATTTCAGGAAGCCACCAGAGAACGCCGATAGTATGTCACAATGACGAGAGTGCAAAAGAGGGGTATATAAGAAATGGAGGCAAAGAAGTAAAATTGTTAATGAGCGTTTTGTAAGTCACTCAGTGACATAACCGAATAGTTATGACACAGAGGAAACATGAGGATGTTTTTTCACGTAGTAAAAATTATCGACAGCATGGAGTGTAGCTTACTCAGATGGAAGTATCAAAGGAGATTCCAAGATGACGGAAATGTCAGTAGACGATAAAAATACAGATCCCCCCAAGTTGCAATGCCGAATGTGTGTGTGTGTGTGTGTGTGTGTGTGTGAAGACCGATGTTTGGCAGTAACTCCAAAAAAAGCATACGGGATAACGCATACGACCAATCTCGTTGGCTTTCTGTAGCAACAGGATCTACAGTTTCAAAACAAACCATGAACAGACGTTTGGGACATATTGGTCTATATGCTCCCAGGCTTCTCAGATGTGTTCTCCTCACGGCAACTCACTGTTCCAAATGGTTAGCCTGGATTAGAGAGCACGCAATGTGTATCTGTAGACATCGTCACAGTGGACATGTGTGATGTTTTCCAACGCTCTTGAAGTCAGATTTACGTCGGACTTTCATATGGAGAATGCCAGGTATCCGTCACCTCCAAGGTAACATTATTGAACTGCAAGGTTATGGTGGTGTAAGGTAGCTCGTTTAGGCGAAACTTAACTTGTTCGAATTGTAGAGATGACTGGCCAAATTTATAGGGACATTATTCTGAAATAACACTTACGTTTTTTACATCCATGAGCGAAGAATTTGTGCTTATGGATGACAACACCCGTCTTCACCAAGCAAACATCGTAAGCGCGAACATCTTCAATATGAGTTTATTACCCCAATAGAATGGTTAGTATTCTCACCTGGCTTAAATCCGGTACATGTTTGGTCAACGAGCTTCATCCCTTCAACCAAGTCTTCCATGTATACCGCAACTTCGGAAAGCATAGCTTCTCGTGAGGGGAGTAATCTTCCCTAAGATCAGCTCGATAATTTGATACTCAGTATGCCTAGGTGTTGTACTAAATGTATTTCATCACATGGGAGACATAAAATGTATTAATTATCATACCAACAGAATGTGTGTAATAGGTACTAAATTTTTGTAAAGAGAGTATTTTTTGTAATTGCTCCAAGGAGCCAAAATCATTGATTTTATGAATTTTCTATCACACATACCGCATCTTTTTTGTTCTTTATCTCTTTTCTTTAATATATATACTCTCTCTTATTGAATACGTCCCGTTTGTTTTGTTTCTCAACCTAACTGGCAGTATCTTTAATTTATGGACATGAGTGTATATATAGGAGTAAAGTGACTCTCTCTCTCTCTCTCTCTTCATAATATCTCCGGAGCTATAAGAGCTACGGACTTAAAAGTTGTCAGTCATGTTCCTTTATTGAGTAGAGATCCACTAAAAACGGATTTTGCTGAAATCGACACCAAAAGGAGGATTACAGAGGCTCCCATTCTGGTCTTTAAAAATCTGGTTGTGGAATGGCCTTGCATTCATCGGAATGTTTTTCAATGCATTAAAAGCTTAATGATTGGACAGATAAAAATAACTTTAAAACAATATACAGTCATGCAACACAATCCCATATAATATATATTCATTCCAAATGGGTTTTAAATTTGTTTTCTGGATTTTTACAACATATTCATGATTTTCTTCCTATTCTATTTCCCATTTTTAAATATATCACATTTCCTTAATATAAATTGAATTAAAAATTGACTTCAACTCCTGCATAGAATTATTTACTTTATAATGAAATCTCCAAGCCATTTCCATATGATGGAAATACATAAATTAAAAACAATTCATTCACCTTCCATTTTAAATCTTTTTCTCCCCTAAATGTAAATGGTGTCACGTGCTCTTAACTTGCCCCATCTGCTTTCAGCAAGACCATAACGCTGCAGAGTATTAAATTTATCTTTTCTATTTTGTTTTTCGTCTGATTTAAAAAAAGAGTAAGATATAACATCCATATGTTTTAAATTTAAAATATTCCACTGAAATTTTAAATGAAAATTCGCATATTATAGCAGCAAAATGCAAGAAAATCCCTTCAGAGAAAATCACTTTTAGTCTAGAAAAAGGATTTCGTTTTTCTTTTCCTTAATTTAACATAAATCTTTCGCTGTGTTAGGTAGCTCAATTTTGCAAATTTTCCTGAAAATGAATTACGCGGTAAAAAACGATGTGCAGAGGAATAAAAATTGTTTTAACAACTTTTTTTTGTATTTTTGAACTTTATAAAGCTTATGCATTGAATTTTTTATGAAGTTATTTATAAAGAAATAGTTGGCGACCGTTGTTAAAATTTTTACATGAAATTAATTGTAAGCAGAACTGCTGTCATTTTTAGATATTAACATTTGGGGAACAAACGGTTGCAGTAAGGGCAATATAATATGTATTTTTTACGATAAAGATTATTTTTATTAGTACATTTAAATAATTTAAGAATGGAAGAGAATAATTTTAAATTAAAAATGGTTCACAAATGGTATATTATTTTAAGAAAAATTTAATTCATACAGACGAAACATCACGAATGCCAAAAATAGTGGAAAGTATTTGCCACCAAATTTGACAAGGGTAGAAAGGTACCGTTATACAGAGCAAAATAAAAAAAAATCCAATAAAACTTTGGAAATAAGCCATTTTCAAGATATCGCGAATTAATTACACCAGATTTGAGTATTTATGGGGATACCTGCATACACATAAAAGCAGTAAGTTCAGCAGAAAATAATTAGGATTATTGAAATGAACAGAGTCAGAAAATTGATTTTATACACAGTGTAACTTTTAGAAAGAATGTCCAAGAAAAAAATCATTCGAAATTCTATATAGTAGTCTAACAATTTCAAATGCGTCGAAAAATTAACTGAGACAAAGACTATCATTTTAAATTAGCTTAGAGATTTGAGACAACAAATGGCAGTAATTTCTTCCTTACGTTTCTTTTTCTTTTTATAAAAACAAAAGTTACCTGAAAAAGAAAATAATAGTATTGAAAAGTGAAATTGTTATTGGCATAACCTGAAAAAGAAAATTTTTTTTTGAGACAACAAGTGAAAAAAAGTTAAATAACGTGGGAATGTTTTTCTTTTAATGATTTTTTTATACTTTCTTTTAACGTATTGACTCTGAAAAATTTTTTGTGTTAGAAAGAATTTTAAGGTATTCTTAAATATGTTTTGTCCAGTGCAGCACAATTGAATAATAAAAAAGAAATTTACCAGTAAAAATACGTTTAAATGAAACATTTTCTAAAACCTCAGGTCAATAAGGATTTAATTTTGGACTGACGAAAAAAAAATCAACAAACACTAATCTTAGCTAAGGCGTATTTAACAATACAAATTTGAGTATGATTGAAGACTTTATTTCAGATTGTGTGATTGAAATTGTGGAGGTTGGCCTTGGTATTCCTTAATAAACCCCATGTTTATTTCAGAAATAAAAATAGGTTTATTAATATTTTTTTAAATTTCTACTGGCTGATTATGAACAGTTATAACATAGTTCATCAATCTACCTTCATCGAAAGTGGATACCAATCATCGCAGGTAATTTTGACGCTTAGTTTCCTTTCTAAAAGGAGGTACCTGAGCTTTGAGGATGCGAACCTGTAAAAGGATTTAATTTTGCCTAGAGCACCCCCTAGAGATCTTTTACATGCCGTATAATCATAGGACATGGCCGCTGTCGATTTTCTGCATCATGAAAATCCATCTTGAAATTGTCAAAAATAGCGGATCTGAAAGCTGTTTCTGATTTAATGAAGATTAAATAATAATTAGCGCAAACTCCGAGATCAACATTTTTAAATCTAATTTGCAACGTTTAAACAATGTCACTTGTAGTGGATGACACATGATGTTAAAACCAGTGTTTCTCAAACTGTGGGGCGCGCCCCCCTTGAGGGGAGCGCGAGCGTATTGAAAAGTTGAAAACAGAAGATTATGTAAAAAAAACTATTATTTTACTGAAAGTAAACAAACAAATTATATTCTGACGTAATAAAAAATAAAATACACATTTACACTTTTATAAATGTATCAGTGCTACACAATTTATTTCACAATTAATTTAACAATACTAAGTTAATAACAAGTTTACTAATAACCAGTGACCCCATTTGATTATCATATATAAAATTATTTACAAAAATTAAAACTTATCTTGATCCTTTGTACGGTTAATAATTAATCCATTAACTGCCGATTGAAAGGTACGCTTCACAATGCCAACAGTTTTCCACGTAGGCGTGCGTGTGGGATGCATTGAGGAGTGGGGGGGAAGGAATAAAGAAACAAATAATCTGAAATAATTAAATCTTTCTCAAGCATTGTCAAGATCCTTTTATTGCATTCCAAAGCCTTCGGAAAAATTGTATGATTAGTAGTGTTTAGAAAAGATCATTCTTCGGAAAGACGTATATATATGTCCGGGAAAATAAACATGTTTGCTTAGCGAGACGTTTATACACGTGATGGCACTTAAGAGAAAAAAAGTCGTATCGTAGTTTTAGCGTGAAAGCATGTTATTATTGAATTCAATTCGTTGTCATTGTATGAGGGGGGCGCGATGAAAATTGTGATGGAATATTGGGTCGCGAACATGGAAACTTTGAGAAGCACTGTGTTAAAACAGTTTTCTCAAGTACTAATTCATTAATTAAAATAAAAAACGAATAAATAGAAACAAACAAAAATAATAGTCCAACACTCTATATGGAAAGAAAAATGTAAAGTCGCTTTCTATTTTGCCACTTAATGATGTGATTCTGCCATATGTATATACATATTTATACTACTAGTAACTTTTTAACAAAAAGTAACTAAAATAAAATGTTTCTTTGTTGACCTACATATAAGTAGGAATTGACTTAATTTTTTTTATATTAATTGTTAATAATTTTTTTAACCTGCAATTTATTAGTTCTGTTTTTTTTTTATTTCTTTCTTCGTGTGTATGTTCTTTTGCATTCAAAAAAAGTGACGTTTAAAAAAATATTCTCATTATATGTTACATGAGAAAATATATTTCAGGTATAATACACACAAATGAATATTTGAATCTAAAGAAAGAATTGTCCTCTAACTGATAGCTCAAACTGTGCAGAATCGTGGTACAATATACTAGTACGTTATATTGTTAAATAAACCGCAATTCGATGATTTTGCTTATGAATTTAATAAAATGTCGAATATTTATTAATAATCAACACTGTACGATTACTTTTTTCCATTTTTGCTGTAATAGTTTTTGTTTTTCATCCTGTACTTTTATTACATACATTGTTGCGATTTTCGTACGAACATGAAAAAAACGGAGGGGGAGCTAAAATGTTATCCGCTTTGGAAAAAAAAAATTTATCACTAAAATATAGCTATGCTATATATTTACTCTCTTCGCAGGAAAAGCTGAAAGGAGAACTAATATCTTCGTCTTGTCGAATACCATCCCCCGAGATGACAGACATGGCCCGTTTGCAAATGCATTCGCAAAGATTGAGGATAGTCATACATATTTTTTCCAAAGCGAATGAACGAAGCCCCAAGTTTTTCATTTCTTTTCCAATATGGAGCAGATTGTAAGCTATTTCGATACTTTTAAAATCTATTGTGATAGATTTATTTTGCATTAATTTTTCAGTATTTTTACATTAATTTAGAATTTTGTATTTTCTTTAATATTATATTTTCTTTTCTAATTCTTACGTCCGGCCACTGATAATTTAAAAAAAAGAATATGTTTAACCCTTAAGTCATAGTCTTGAGCCTAAGAAATTTCTTCATAATACTGTGTCCTTAATAAATTTTATTACTGTTTCACAACATTTTTTATGCTAGATGTAAGTACTTTAAGTAAGAAAATCTAATTATTATTATTACATATATTATGTAACGCAATAAATATGAAATAACAAGCACATTTTTTAGTAACGTAGTGTAAGACTTTTACAGGAGGTTTTAAATCAAAGATATGTTTAAGAATTTAATGCTGATTCTAACTATTAAGACTAACGTATTATGTTGGGTAGCACATTTAGTTTGAGGAGGAATTATTAAGGCTCGATTACTGATGTGAAGGCTGCATAAGACACATTATGGTACTCGTTATATGGGGCCTTGAGAGGTCTCTGTAGGTCTCAGAGTGTATAACACAATTTAGAAACCAAATCGAGAGAAAGTCTGGGAGTTTTTTGGTGAGTATGTTGGAATGTGCTGAAGCATCTGAGTTTTCTCTTTCCGTGTCTCTTTAAAGATGGAATATGTCACGCCATCAACTGAGACACGTGGCGTAAAATCATTTCTGTTTGGACATAGCCGGGATTACTATTCTGCCATTGGTCCCTGTCACCCTTCATGCGGTGGACTTTGAAGCCGGAGACCGGCGTGGGAACTGCGCTGGTCACTTCTGTGTCGGCTGGATAAAGGGAGGTCAAAGGTTAACTTGCCTCAGAAGTTAAGCATTGGTAATGTCCTGCCTTAGGTTCTTTCCCACACGAATCTACGTGATCTTTGGGAGTTATCGGTTGCAATCCTTATGTTTTTTGAGTTATTTCTGAAAATCATTTCTGATTTGCTTACGGAACTTTACTTTCATAATGTAAAATAATTAAAATACTGTACGGGGAAAATATCCATCGTCTTGAAAATTTATATGTTAAGATCAGTACAAAATGAATAAAAAAAACTGTATAACTCTGTACTATTTTGATATTTAAAAAACAATTATTATTATTATTCTAATTTCATCTTTATCGCGGTATGTCATCATGTTGGTATGTAATCGTGGTATGTAATTTTCGTCATGAAGGCCATCTTCTGACACCAACTTTCTTCTAACTCAGGGGTACTCAACCTTTATTTCCACCGGACCGCATATATATGATACGTATTTCTTGCTGGCCGCAACATGAGGATAATGGGGGGAAAATACTATAAAACCAAATCAACATTCAACAAGCAAAATTGATCAAAATATTAAAAATCATTTTTGGATTTTATTTTAATACTATATTAACCTTTTTATCAAACACACGCACAAAAATATTCATCTTTTACGCATTTTTACTGAGTTATGGGGTAGTTTCGATTTCCTTTCATTCATGGCCAAACCTCTCCCTTGCTTACATTCTACTATCAAAAAAAGCAAATTGATAGATTTGATTGCTGGATTGATAGAATTTCTCGCTAAATTTTTAGTACATCGTTCTTAAATAAATGAATTTTATTAGTGCAATGGGCCATGACTGGGCCACTCAGATTAGGGCGGTGGGCCGCAGGTAGAGTATCACTGTTCTAACTGGTCCAAGTAACTTTCAATGTCCCACTCTTCTAATTTTCTCTACAAAAAAAAATAACGTAAAATAAACATACAATAAAAAACTCTTTTCGTCATACATTAGAAGTGAAAAATTTGCATAGTGATGTAAATTTCTGTCACATGGTTTTGGGATATTATTAGATTATTTAGGGTATTCGATATAAATTGCACTGAAAATAACAAAACAAATCTTTTTTCCACTCATTATCGCTTTTATGTAGAAAAATCTCACGTTTCTTCCAACCTCAAACTACGAAATGACAAGCTCAAACTCGCAATAATGATTGTGATGTTTGATTTTTTTGACAACTATTTACATATTACTAAATAGTCGTGAAAAAATTGCCAGCAACACCTGTTTTGAGTGCCATTTTTTTGTTCTCTAAATATTATGATGAAAATTTCCATCATCATGCAAAGAAGAGTTGAAATTTTCAAGGGCATTTTCAAACATTTCTCTTATTTCGAAATTTTTTCTATGCTCAATGAAATATCTGTATGAAACTTTATACGAACGCTGAGTTGGCGGATATCCACTTCAACTATAGCCTAGCCAACGCAAATGGATGTGTTGCTCTTCGGTTGGATATCTATCCCTGTCCAATGGAACAGAAACATGTCCATTTCCATTTGACTAGGCTATAGTTGAAGTGGATATCCGCCAACTTGGCGTTCTTATAACGATTCATGTTCATTGCACGCTGCCCCTGTCTGAAATGAGAAAACAACACGTGCCGGCCTTTCGAGTTCACGTACAGCACTACCTATTGCTTACTTACGTAAATATATCTCCTCACAATGTTCTCTACCTCCCCTCCAAGTTTGTACACGGCATTCGGGGACACCCTGTGTACAACAAAATTTAGAAAAACAGTTTAAGACAGTGTTTCTCAAACTTTCAATACTGGCGACCCAATTTTCAATCATACTTTTTGTCGCCCCCCCCCCTGTACAACAATAATAATGTATTTACTGCAATAAAAATGCCCTTAGAGAGAGAGAGACGCTAAAGTTACAATACGATCTTAATTATAAACCATACAAATTAGTACGATAAGTGTGTTAAATTTTGTATATGAAACTTTTAAGTAATATATATTTTAAGAAAATTACTTAAAATATATATTATTTAGAATTATATGTTATTTTTCTTTCTCTAATTTTTAAATTGGAACAGATCGCAAAATAATTTATTTAATTAAAGATTTATTTCCTTCAGCATTCATTTCTCAAAGTGCAAATGTCATTAGAAAAATAGTCTAGTCAATGTCGCTGTCTATCATATCCATCAAATCTGGCATTATAGGATACGTTTGCGTGAGTCTGGGCAACCTATCGGACGTCTGCGCAAAACATGTAAAAATGCTTTTCCTCGTACAATTCCAGTCAGTTTTGGTCGACTCGATATTTCTATAGCTACCGAATCTAGCTTGAATGTACATTTTTTTAAATTTCCACGTTAATTGTAATTCACAGTAAATAAGTATTTACGGCAGTAGGTTAAAACAAAATCATACATACATTTTTAAGTCGTAAGCAAACATTCGACTATAATAAAGGATCAACAAGTACACAGACGAACGAGCATGGTTCCGAAAATTAAATCAAGGCAATATTCTCAAAAATACTTAAATTTTCGATTTACCACTACTGAAGTAAATGATGGGGAAAAATGCCCTAGCTCGTTATGTGTTAAAACTCACACATCCGAAGAGCAACATTCGAAAGTTGTTTTTAAAACCATGTAAAATCATTTAGCTATGTTGGCAAAGAATTTTAAAAAGTATTTTCTGGATGAGGATAACTTTGTAGCAAGTTACGAGTGGATTAGGGGTTTATTTCAAAATACTCCAGAAGGATTCTCAACTTCCGAAAAAGAAATTTTCATAGATTTCACATCCAGTGAAAAATTGAAAGGCAATTTTGTAATAAACTGCTCTTTGAATTTTGGGTTGAGATGGATGGTGAATTTTCTGCACTGAAAACAATAGCACTTCGTATACTATTACCATTTTCAACATCCTAGACTGGATTTTCTGTGGTGGCTGCTTTGAAGACAAAATATAGATCTCAGCTAAATATAGAAAAAATATCTGTCAATATCTTATATTAAACCTTCCTTTGAAAAACTTTGCTCTACAAGACAAGCCCATTGAAGTCACTAATAATTATTAAACTTGTTCTTAATTTAGTATTAAGAAATTATTTATAAAATACCTTCTTCAGTACTGATACATTAAACGTATACTGGCTGAAACACCAGCTCTTCGCACGAGTTCATTTTTTAAAAAAATAAAACATTATTCTTCATATAATAGCTAAACTGTAAGGAGAGTAAAACTGCGTGTACGACATTGTATACAAAAATGTAAAATGATTTTTTTAGATAAATGCTATAAATGTAAATAACTGTTTAAAAGAACTGTAATTTTAAACCTCACAGAATTAGCATTTAGAATTATAATGTTAAATAATGAAAAAGAATATAAAATTCCGATGAAGAATAATTGTGTTACTTTTTAATAGTTAAAGCGAGAAGACTTCAAATGTTTAAACCCGGGAGCAGGCGCGCACTCTATACTAATGCTAATGGTAGTGCGGGGGGACTCAGTCGCCCCAATCATTTGTTTATAATTATTTTTACTGTACACGATACAAATCGGAATTCCAGTGAATAATTTAATTAAGAGAAAGTATACTTACCAGCTTTCAAGGAATGTTCAATTTTTCTTTGATGATTTGAGAAAAAATCCAATAAAACTGAACTAAAATGATTCAAAAGTGCAAGACCTTAATAAAGAACAAAAATCAAAGATACTTTTCACTAATATTACAGAAATTTTATTTGCTGGCAAAGCTGTCATATTTTGTTCAAGTAATTGTAGTTTTAATGAGCTTTCATGATCGAGTGAGTGAATATTAACGTCGCACTGTTCAGCTAGACGAGGGCTTTTAGAGACGGACTTCGTCATTCTGAACCATGGTCAAGTGACGAGGACGACACCTGAGCTGCCCCCTCTCTTAACTACCGCACCAACGGGAGGATGTGTGAGATCTCGACAGATTGAACGTGCACCTCCCCCTTATACGACGGGTCTTTAGTGGTACTGGGCTCGAACTCGTGACATTTTTGGTGATCAACAATTAGCAAGTTGAACTTTTCTTTCTTGTGTCTTTTTGACAAGGCGAACTGAACCTTGTGTTATACTTATGGCTTCATATTTCAGTTGATGGTGTTCTTTAGGAAGCATTTGAAAATTTTCCTTTAATTTCATGTTCATAGCGTTTTTCAATCATGAATAATATGCATACTTTCAGCAGGTTCTTCTATTGCTTGATAAGTTTCAACTTCTTTCAAAAGAGATCACAGATGCCCCGCGTTACCGCTCCCGGGTAAAAATTGTATTCAGAAAAAAGTACGGATGATCTAATAATCCTTTAAATCAATCAATTCTTTTCCAAATACCGTAAAACTCTTTATTATTTACAATTTCCCTAAGCGAAAAACAAACACATAAAAGATGGTATGGAGCTATTGTAGAACTAACCATGCCAGTAAGTTTGAAGGTCAATCAAATGATCAGCAAATGTATTATGCAGCCTGGCTGAAAAGTGAATCATGTCTTCCTTTTCTTTTTCTACAACTAATGTACATTATTTCAATAATAATTACAGTGATGAATTGTTTATCTTAGCAAATTAAACAAAATGTTTTTTTATCTTTAATTTGGTTTTGGTATCAAAGATAGCTATTTGATGACGGAAAAACGCCAGTTGATAAACATAAATTATATCAGTGTTGTTGTGTATTTTTTTATTATGGAAGAAAGTATTTTGTTTTATTTCTCTTTCAGGTTTTTTTTTAAAAATCTTTAAATTTTCGATATGCTCGCGCCCCCTTGTAGGGTTATCGCGCCCCCCAGGGTGGCACGCCCCACACTTTGAGAAACACTGGTTTAAGACATCCGACTACGTTCGGAACCGTGATTTTTCAAAAGCGTATAAACTGATAATATTTATGATATTTAGTGTCACTTAGATTTAAAAATGTATATAAAATTGTTTTAAGAATATTATTAGAATAAAAAATTATTTAAGTACAATATTTTGACAAAAAAAAGAACTTAGAATGACCAATTTTTAAAATATTCTCCTTTGTGAAAAATGCTTCTATTATAATAATATTCTGCCTGTATATAGCTCAGACCTCTGTACAGAGGATCAAATAGAATTTTTGAAATATGTAACTTAGAAGTGGGTTTATCCATATTTTACAACAGAGGGGAGAAATTTTAAGAGAAAAACGCCGATAATTATTTCAATTGGTTGTAACTCTGAAAATAATGTGAATATTTCAAAAATCCTAGTTCAGACTTTCTAGAGAGAGGTCTTTACTTTATATAAGCAAAATGTTATTATTTTAGAAGCATTTTTTATAAAAGAACATTTTGAAAAAAGGTTATTCTAAGTTAATTTTTTGTCAAAATATTGTATTTAAATAAGTTTTTTTGTCAAAATGTCCTTAAAAACAATTTTACACATGTATTTTCTAATCTAAATGACACTAAATATCCTGAAAATTATTCATTTATGCGCTTTTTTAAAATCACGGTTCTGAACGTAGTCGGATACCTTAAAACAATTTTATACATCTATTCTAATCTAACTGACGTTAAGTAGGAAACTTATCGATTTATGCGCTTTTTTAAGGTATTCGACTACGTTCGGAACCGTGATTTTCAAAAGCGCATAAATGGATAATTTTCATGATAATTAGTGTCACTTAGATTAGAATACATCATAAAATTCTTTAAAGGACATTTTGACAAAAAAATTGTTATTTAAATACAATATTTTGGCAAAAAATTAACTTAGAATAATCTTTTTTCGAAATATTCTCCTTTTGTGAAAAATACTTCTATTATAATAATATTTTGCCTGTATATAGCTCAGAGCTCTGTTCAGAGGCTTAACTAGACTTTTTGAAATATATAACTTAGAAGTAGGTTTATTCATATTTTACGACAACAGAAGGGAGCAATTTTAAGTAAAAAACGCAAATAATCATTTCAATTGGTGTTAACTATGAAAATAATGTGAATTTTTCCAAAATTCTAGTTGAGCCTCTGTAGAGAGGTCTGAGATATATACAGGCAAAATATTATTGTAATAAAACCATTTTTCACAAAAGGAGAACATTTGGGGAAAAAAATTATTCTAATTTAATTTTTTGCCAAAATATTATATTTAAATAATTTTTTTTTGTCAAACTGTCATTAAAGTAATTTTATACATGTATTTTAATCTGAGTGACACTAAATATCATGAAAATTATCCATTTATGTGCTTTTTAAAAATCATGGTTCTGAACGTAGTCGGATACTTTAAACGTAATTGCTGAAGAGATGTACATGCGTTTAAAATTATAGAAATGAAGATCAACTTAGTATTCACAGTATTCATTTTTATATATCGTGTGTAAACTCATAATTGTGTATGGGAGTAAAAAATATTAAACCACCATTCAGTGTTACCTTTACTTTGGATGTCTCCAATTAAAATTAAAACCGATTCACTAATACATTCATTTTATGTTAATTGAGCATCCACACATTTGTTTTCAAAATGATTCGTTTGTACTTATTAATAAGCACAAAATTGAATACTCTTGTGAATGAAATAAATAAAAAAAGTAATATATAAAAAAACATTTTTAAGTCAACTCCTACTTAGTTCAACAAAGAAAAATTATATATATATATATTATAGTTACTTTTTAATAAACAGTTACAGTTAATAAAAATATGTATATACACACGACATAATCAAACTATTAAGTGGCAAAATACAAAGCGATTTTACTTTATACATATGATATTGAACTATTATTTTTGTTTGGTACTATTTATTCATTAATTAAATTTAATAATTACAATAAATTAGTACAGTAAAAAAAGAAATTACATTCTCAGAAATTGTGCCCTCCCAAGCAGGATTCGAACCTACGACCTTCGGGTTAGAAGTACAACACACTATCCATTGCACTACAGGGACACAACCGGCAATTTTTCTTTTTATTTATAATGTTGAACTATTAATTAATTAAATAGAATAAGGATCCGGAACCCCCCAAAGCACTTGATTTTTTTCTGATTGATTATAATTCCAAGTATATAGTACATAAAACTTAATTAAGTATTTGTTGTTAATGATTAATTTTATTAATTAATGCTAATAATTTATTCAATAATTAGTTTTTTACTGTTTTTGTTTCCGAAAATCCACAAAATCAAAAGGGGCATGATACAAGTATGGTGAACTTGCGGCCCTGGACATCCCCCCTGAAAAAATCCTTTGTTCGCCACTGATATATATATATGGGAAAGTGTGAACTAATAGTAGGTATTAAATTATAATCTTTAAAATTTAGTCTATTTTATTTTGTAATAATTTCATGTTTTAAAAGACGGATTGCATTCATAAATATCGTACAAATCATAGGCTATGGTTTCGTTTTTGGAAAAGATCAATCGAAAGGACGAATGAAACCAACAAATTCAAAGGAACACCTCCTGTCTGCCTATAGTGAGAATGCATACGCGAAGATGCGAATTCTTTTGGCATCGATAAAGTTCAATTTGTAAAAGCAGGGGAGCTTTCAAAAATTGGATTTGCATTTTCACGAAAACCTATTCTTTGACGCCTTCTATAAAATTGCTTACGGGTTTGCCAAAAATAGAAACTTGCCCGTAAGAGAGGGACTAGTCCTCTGAAAATGGATGAATTAACTTGTAGACTGAATAGAGGAAAACCTGGAAGTACTAGTTATCTCATCTCAATTATGTAATAAATTTAAGACTATTTGTTAGGTTGTATAATATTTTGACGCAGGTCTATCAAGGATTTGACAGTCTTTCACAATTATCTGAAAGAAAAGAAGTCTATCAATGTTGTCAGTTCCTTGGTTTTGTTCGTAATATATCGGGTGGGCAAAAAGTCTGTAAAAATTTTAAAAATTTATAAAATCCAGAAAATTAAACAAAATAAAAGACGGTTTGTAGGCTTAGCATCAATAATTCACGGATTTTTTTTAAAGAAGAAAAAAAAAAATTGAAAAACAGCCGATAGGTGGCGTTTCGTACAAAAGTAAAAGGAAAACACGCAAATAGTAAAAATAATGCTACCTAATCATTTTTTGAAGCAGTATGTGTTCCACATGTCCACCATCACAGAAAATAACACATTACAGGCGTGTTACAAATTCAGCAACAACAGAGTGCAGAATCTCCAGCTGCATACATGACAGTCCTCGGCCTGATCGCATATTTCTATTCCATGAGATTGGATGGATGGGAACGATACAACCGGGATTTTCAATATCCCCTCGACCAAAAGTCTGCTCGTGTCAGATCTGGAGACCGAGGAGGCTATGGAAACTTGCATTGTTTGCTAATGATTCTTTCTTCCTCGAACGTCTGTATCAGGAATTCCTTGAGCATGAGGCATGCAACGGAGAACTGGATCTGGATCAGTAGCATTGGTGTTTATAATCGACTGTCTCATTTGCATATTTCCAACATTGTACCAGAGCCAGCTGTTGACTGTTTTTTTTAAAATTATTTTTTCTTCTTATCGAAA
This sequence comes from Trichonephila clavipes, assembly GCA_019973935.1. NCBI lineage: Eukaryota > Metazoa > Arthropoda > Arachnida > Araneae > Nephilidae > Trichonephila > Trichonephila clavipes. The sequence continues at coordinate 574,111 of BMAU01019394.1, read as the reverse complement.
AAAAATCCCGTGAGTTATCGATGCTAAACCTGCAAATCGTTTTTTATTTATTTTGTTTAATTTTCTGGGTTTTATAAAGTTTTACGGACTTTTTTCCCACCCGGTATATATGATAACTCTTTTAAGGATTAATTCTCATTTTATGAGTATATTTCCCAGACTTCAAAGACATTTAAAAAGACACATTTTTAAAACAACATTTTTTATAAAAGATAGCAAAATTAAAGTTTTTACTACTTTAATTTTCTTTTAAAATTATGATGGACCTCAGCCCTCCAAGACATCGTGTCCATCCTATTTGCTTTATTTAGTCGCCTAAAGGAAAATATCATTTTAACTGCAACTTTGGCTCTTAAAAATCGCCGAGTCGTCAAACATTGTGGTAAGATGATGCAATATTGTATCAACCACCGGATCTGATGAAAGCGTGCTAAAAACCCGGATATCACATGAGGAAAAACAATTCTAGAGTCTTCAGTAATAGGAATATTTTTGCTAAGATCCTTTGAAAATGAAGGGGGAATACAGTTTTGTTGCTTTTATGCAATTCTAATGTAGGTAATAAAGCTCCAAGAACCTTCAATAAAGTCACAGTTATATTAAGTTGTCTAGATTTATATATGTCCAAGATCAATTCGATTTCTTAGTTAGAAGGGGTTAGGGTCCTTTACTGCCAAAAGGATCCACAGGTCAAAAAACAAATTAAGAAAGATTAATATAAAGGAATCTCAACAATTGGCTTAAAGGTATAATTAATTTCTCCTATATTAGATATATATTATTTACATAATTTGTACGTACTTAATACAAGGTGTCTGGGCGAAAAGTATCCAAAAGTAATGGCTTACTATTGCGGAACTACCCATCAGAATGTAATAAACTGTCCATCCATGGAATGGAAAACTCTCCGAGATTTTTTAGGTCTAGTCCGATGGGCTGCACGTGCCCGTATTATTCGGCAATCTCAGACGATTAACTGTTTACAATGATTTCATTAGTAAAGATATGGACGCCACAGTAAAAGATGCAGTACGTACTTTGGTTAACGGGATTTAAATCAGTCACGCGTGTACAGCGACGTGCTCGATCAGAATGGAATGTCGACCCTCCAACATCAAAATGTATGTACCGATGGGAAAGAACTTTAAAGGAGACGAGAACTTTGGTATCTCAAACTGGAGAGTATTCTTATGTTTTTGTGATAGAAGACACAATTGATCGAGTGTGTGATTCATTCTGTAGGAGTCCTGATAAGTCTAGGCAAGCCGGTAACGACATTCGTTTCGTTCTACTCGAACACGTCGCTGTACACATGTGACTGATTTAAATTCCGTTAACCAAAGTGCGTACTACACCTTTTGCTATGGCGTGCACATCATTACTAATGAGTCGGTGTAAAAAGTCTACCGTCTGTAAATGCCGAATAATGCGAGCACTTGCGACCAGTCGGACTACACCTAAAAATTCTTGGAGAGTTTTCCAATCCACGGATGAACAGTTTATGACATTCTGATGGTTTATTCCGAAAGAATAAGCCATTACTTTTGGATACTCTTAGCCCGACACCCTGTATTATTAATTCTAAAATATATCATTGTTTTTAATTACTACATTCATCTTAGTTTATATCAGCTAGACAAGCATATAGTAATTCTTACATAACTGCTTAGAAAAAGAAGTTAGTAAACACTTTAACTGTCAAATTATTTAGTTGATTTGGGTACATAAATTGTCGCTATTATGCAAAAGACTAAGAGATAAAGCCGAAATAGACGACTTACGATATTAGCCTGGTTCACGATATGTATTAGAGTTTCCAACAATAAAATGCACTCAATGAAAATTACCTCGGATAATACTCAGACACACTGTCAAGGCTAATTGTCCTTTGCAGTTTACCCGATCGCTAGTTTTTTGTCCAACTTTCCATGGATTCTTGATATACTCTTTACACCGTCAACCTTGAAAATCTTAACTGTCAGACGATTTCGGAAATTGAATGACCCATGCGTCACGTACCTACGATTTACCCACGATCGAAGGCGTCTAAATCAGGAAGTTTACCCATACTGGCAATTCCAACACCTAATTCAGAACAACCCCAGTACGCGCTAGATATGCAGTTACCACAGCATATCTAGCATATCAGCATATCTATAAATGATGCGCAGCGCTACACAATTTGCATAGCCTTGCTATCCTTAATTCAGTGGCCCTACAGTATAATTTCCCTTTAAATATAATAACCATTAAATAACATAAAATAAAAACCAATATGAAGTAAAACATGAAGTATCATGGTTCTATTGGAATAGAACGTGTCAGAAACACACAATATTTCCGAAACATAGCCGGTAGCTACTACATAGCTGTCTTAGAAACATCCACAAAAAATCATTAAGCTTAAAAACAATTCAGAAATTTAACCAGACTGTAATTATTTGACAGCTACGAACTTTTTAAATATTTCAAGTAAAACATAAAATTTTGTTACATTAGGTCAACTTTCGTAATTTTTAAGGCACTAAATGGCCTTAAAATCCCCTTCTGTTAAAACGCACAATTGTCAATTCATTTGATGGATTATTTTCCGACAGAATAACTAAAATAAAACAATATTTTTTCTTTGTTTTATCAAATAACGAAAGCTTAAAAATTAAATTCCCCTTCTCTTCCATCATGTAGGTATCAAATTAATCACACTCGAATTTCTCCCCTGACCCCAAAAGCGAATTCATCTCTTTCTAAATAAGGAGATTTAAAACGCGCCACCAGAGCAAACTGTCTAATAATCGAACAATCGTATGTCCTTAAGGATAACGCCCTTTGAGTGCTCAACTGTGCCTTTATAATTATACTCCGGAGAAGTTTAAATATTGTCGTAGGATGACGGATATCGATTACTAGCCGCTGAAGACGCCAGGAGGAATCTTTGCATTTATTCCTTGGAACACAATTAGAAGCCCTTAATTTAAGTCTCCTCTCTGTTTAACGAAGCGAACCGTTCCCTTTGAGAATAGTATTCCCGATTCGATCTTCAGATCTGGTCTTAGGTAAAGAAAGAAAGTGAACTTGTCTATATCAATGTTTGGTAAATAGCTTTTTTTTACTCGTATCAAATATAATACAAGTAATATAAAAATATAAATAAAAATTAAAGTCAATTAATACTTAGATCCACAAAGAAATTATTTTTATTTAAGTTACTTTTTATTAAATAATTACTATTAATACAAATATGTATATACATATGACAGAATCACGCTATTAAGTGGCAAAATAGAGAAAGCGATTTTTTCCTTGCCATTTTCTATTTTTCTTTCTGTATAGGGTGTTGGACTATTATTTTTGCTTTTGCTACTATTTATATATTAATTTAATTTAATTATTCCTATAAAATAGTGTAGTAAAAATAAACCACATTTTCAGAAATTAGGCAATCCCAGGTAGGATTCGAACCCACGATCTTTGGATTAGAAGTCCAACATGCTATCGAATGCGCCACAGCGCCACAACGAACGATTTTCTTTATTGTATATGATGTTGGACTATTATTTTTGTTACTTTGTCATCCACTAAAAGTTTAAAAAAAATGTATTTTAGGTTGAGTAGATGAATAAAAAGTATTCATTAACGATTGAAAATTTGAACAAGATATATATATATATACACACACACACACACACACACATATATATATATATATATATATATATATATATACATATATATATATACATATATATATATATATATATATATACATATATATATATATATATGTATATATATATATACATATATATATATATATACATATATATACATATATATATACATATATATATATATGTATGTATATATATATATATATATATATATATATATATATATATATACATATATGTAGGGAGAGTGTGAACTAATAGTAGGAATTGAAAAAGCGACTGACTCATTCACTCACTCACTCATCATGATATCTCAGGAACTAAATAATCTGCAGACATGAAATTTGATAGGCATATTTCTTTCATAGAGTAGAGATCCGCTAAGAACGAATTTTGTGTAAATAGAACCCCAAGAGACGTTACGGGGGATGAAGAGGCGTTATAGATAACTATTCCCATTTTTAAACTATTAGACGTACAGTCTTGAAATTTGGTAAACTGGTTCCTTTCATAGAATAAAGATACGCTACAAAATTTGTTTTGCGAAAATTGACCCCGAGGGGCGTTTCGGGGTATTAAGGGGCGTGATAGATATGCATTTCCGTTTTTAAACTTTTAGACCTACCTTCTTGAAAATTGGTAAGCATGCTTTTCTTTCACAGAATAGAGTTTCTTTAACAAAGAGTTTTGCGAAAATTGATCCCAAGGGGAATTGCGAAGGGTGAAGGGGAATTAAGGACAAAAATTAATGTTTTTGACTTGTTAGAAACACATATACTTGAAATGTGTAAGGCATGTTTCTTTTGTTGAATAGAGATACACTAAGAATGGATTTTGCGGAAATCGACTCCAGGGGAGCGGGAGTATACTGGGGCGTGTTGACAAAAAAATCTCTTTTTTTAACTCCTAGGACTATAATAATGAAATGTAGTATGCATGTTTCTTTTGTTGAATTGAAATCCGTTAAGAACGTTTTTTTTTGGAAATCGACTCTCAACGGGGTTACGGGGGGTGTATTGATAGTAAAAATTCCGTTTTTACCCTATTAGATTTAGACTTCAAATTTGTCACGCGTGTTTATTTTATTGATTAGAGATCCATTGAAATGTGGTTTTGTGGAAATAAGTTATTGGGTTACGAGAGCGCAAATAATCATTCTACTTCAATTTTAGAGATGATTAGCAGTTAGAAGTTCACTGTCCTTTTTATTTTAAATGGTCAGAGTTACAGGTATATTTTTCAATACAATCGAATTATCAATGCTAGATATCAATAATTTATGTAAATATAAACAGTATATATTTATACAACATCTTGAAATACCCAGTGAAGCGGGTGGGTAACGGCTAGTGAAAGATAAAATAGTAATCTAGGTGATCTTTTTTCTTACAAATATTTTAGGTATGTCTAAAAGGTACATATACTTGTATATATATATATATATATATGTGTGTGTGTGTGTGTATGTGGCAGGCAGCCAAAGCCGAGCAGTCTTCGCGCGCAGGCGCAGCTAAGTGAAACAAAAACTGAAACTATGAGAACTGAAACTGTGGAAACTTTTGAACTAGTGAAAGTAGAACAAAAACTTTGAAGAGAGGAGAAGAGAGAACGAGAGAGGTGCGCGAGCAGGCGTTACCTTCTGCATATCATCGTCAAACTTATCTGTTAAAATAGCTACCTTTTTTAATTAATTTGTTTAATTTTAAAATAAATGTGAAGTAAGACAAACGTCTTGGACCCTTTGTTGTCTCCCACAAATTATGGGGGTTCGGCCGGGATCGAAAAAATTTCGATTTTGAACCAAAGTCTGGACAATGAACAAAAGCGTCCGTGAAGGAGACGCTCCGCCATTTTCTGGAAACTTCGTTCAACCTGTGTAGAGGTTTGAACTCAGCATAAATATTCCGCCTGTGTAGAGGTTGGAACTGTTGAATAAAATAACCTGTGTAGAGGTGTATTTTTCAACGAACCATCGACAAATATTCCGCTGTGTAGAGGTTGGAACCCATCGACGAAAATTCCGCCTGTGTAGAGGTTGGAACCACTCACATATAACCTGCGAAGAGGTGTCAATTCGAACAATTTCAACTATATTACCTGCGAAGAGGTGAAATCAAAGTTTTTCTTCAATTATTGGATACATCGTACGTGCGAGCAACAAGGGAGCGAGAAAAAAAAAAGGTAGGATCTTTCCATATTTTTCTAAAATGTATAAAAACGCTCTTAAAGAGGATTTCATAAGAGTTGTTGAGGATCTAGACGGTACAGTGGAGAGTACGGACACTATTGCTAAACTAAAGACTAAAATTGAGAAGAGTATTACATTTCAAAGTGATCCAGATTTCGTTAAAACTTTAATTAAAAACTGTATAGATGAGAGAGTATCGAGAAACGAAAGAGAGGTAACTTTAGAAAAACAGAAAATTGAGCTCGCGAAACTACAGTTAGCAAAATTAGAAAAAGAAGTCGAACTTCAAACGGCTAAAAATAAAGCATTAAGTTTAAATCCTGCAGCTAAAGTCGAAGAGAAACAGTTCGAAACTTTAAATAAGGAAACCGCAACCCATATTGGCATTCGAGAAGCAGAAGATTGGTTTAGGCCTATTGATTTAGCTAAAGAGTGTGATATTTATATTTCATCTAGAAGCGGATCACATAAAGAAATTCCTATTACTTATGGATATACCCAAGACCCCTTTAAAAATAGATCACAAAACTTTAAACCAAAGATTAAAGAGAACTATTCCCAATATCTTGAAAGAGAAAATAAAAATTGCTTTATATGCGGTGATTCATCTCATTGCGCAAGAGACTGTGAGAAGCGTTTTAAACCTAAAGAATCTAACGACCACATCCATAATAGAATAAACGTGAATACTTTGAAAGTCGAGAGCGAAAAACAAAATAGCGATGGATTCGAACAATTTCAATATGTAAACATTTTTGTAGAAAATCAGCCCGTAACAGCCTTGATCGATTCAGGTTGCCAAATCCCAGTTTTAAATTCCTCACTAATTAGAGTGCAAACACCTTCCGAAGAGATCATAACATTAAGCTCGTGTTTTGGCGAACAGCGTATGGTAGAAGTTAAACCCATAAATATTTCTCTTGATCAACACTCTCCCGGTCTAAGTGTTCGAACGGTATTATCACCGACCTTGACCGAAGAATTTATTATACATCCCAGTGTATATGCTGAAATAAAGAAACTAGGCCATGCAAAGAGCGATGTTTTATTGAGTGAAAGTGGATCCTCTTTGAGTGCAGATTTAGGTGCTTATGCTTATCCTAGTGCTGTTTCCTTTTCAAATGTGATAGAAAACTCTAGTTGTGAATTGCCATATGTTAAAAACTTTAATACTAGAAATGATTTGAGTTCTCTAGTTAAGAATTATAAATGCAATAACATTAAGAGTACTAAGTTAAAAAGGTGTATTAAATTGAAAAATGATATTCCTGTGTGTCAGAGAACCAGACGTTTATCTTGTTCTGATAACCCTTCACCTATGAAGAGTAAATATAGACGGTTTGCGTTGCTCCGAAGGATCTTCCAGCCCTGGCAGTGGAAACGGAGGAAAAAGAGAAATCGTTTTGAACAGACGTCCAGAACTCTAGAGAGGAAAATATCGATGCGTTCAACCAAAGATCAACTTGTTAAAAAAGACGTTCTTATGCCTGTGAAACACAATGTTTTCCTGTAGAACCTTCCGGATGTCGAAGAGATGCCTTCACATGATGCAGAAACTGTCTAGTTCAGAAAAATTATGATATGTTAAATCTATGTATTTGTCGTATAGTCCTTGTCTGTTCCGTCTTTTTTGTATGTTTCAGATTCTCCTCTGGTCTCGATGGAAAAGGAAGAAAGGGAAGTACCGCTGCGGACAGCGTACAGTCAGGCTGGCCGTTGTGGCAGGCAGCCAAAGCCGAGCAGTCTTCGCGCGCAGGCGCAGCTAAGTGAAACAAAAACTGAAACTATGAGAACTGAAACTGTGGAAACTTTTGAACTAGTGAAAGTAGAACAAAAACTTTGAAGAGAGAAGAGAGAACGAGAGAGGTGCGCGAGCAGGCGTTACCTTCTGCGTATCATCGTCAAACTTATCTGTTAAAATAGCTACCTTTTTTAATTAATTTGTTTAATTTTAAAATAAATGTGAAGTAAGACAAACGTCTTGGACCCTTTGTTGTCTCCCACATGTATATGTATTCATTCACATACTTTGAATCTGCATTAGGGTCCAGAATCTGGCAATAACTTAATTATTGCACTGTCTGCGGGCTCTGCTTTTTTAAGTGCAATTTTTAAATAAATTACCCCTATCTTGTAATTGATTTAGATATTCCTATCCATTACTTTCGATAGGTTTGTGCTCAGTATTATTTACATAAAGGGGGAAGGTTGCCTGGCCAAGAAACATGTTCAACCCCACTTTTATATAAATTATTTTATATATTAGCTGTCCTAAGTCAGCAATGTTTATAATACTGCAGCATCCATTTTATAATTTTTAATCTCGGTTGATCATGTGTCCTTCATTGTGTGATTTTCGAATGTGATTGTTGGATGTTATATCTTGCTTGTAGAGAATAAGACTATATATATATATATATATATATATATATATATATATATATATATATATATATATATATATATATATATATATATATATATATATATATATATATATATATACTAGCTGTACTCTGGCACGCGTTGCTGTGGCTCAGTCTTGTTTAAAAGAAAGGACATATTTTCAGTATGTTAAATAATTTGCATTGCAGGTATGATCTTTTATAAAAAAAATATATAAATATATATACGAAAAACTTTCCTAAACTGATATTTATAATTTGTTAACCAAATGCTTGAAGTTATTACAGCTTATTTTTGTCCTTATGTCATGTTATGAACCTCTCTCTCTAAATTTATTTACATTGTCTTTAAAGGGGCGACCTCAAGTTTGAAGATAAATTTTAAATGGCTCCACTCTGGATTCATTGAGGGAATTGGGTTAGTTTTACAATGCTTATGGATATTTTTATTAAATCAGAGGTGTGTTCACAAATGCAAATTTATCCAAACAATGTCACTTGGAAACATCAATTGTATTTCCTGATGTCATATAGGAAATGTTTTGATTCTACAGTATATCTAGCAAGCAAAATTTGTAATGGCTCTGTTCTCTGAGTTGAGGCAGTTTAATTTTTTCAGTGGTACAAAACATTCCTTTGGTTTCTCCCTTAAATTCCAGAACATTGCAATAAGGATACACTTCCATCATTGTGTAAATGAGAACATGCTGCCTGAACCTAGAATCTTCCACTGGGTTGTACCGGAATGCAAGTTGACTGTTATTGTGTGATTGCTCACCACAAAGTCATGTTTGACGCAGATGTGCTGTTTTTGGTTAACATCTTTCTGACGTTGTAAAACACGAATGATGTGCTCGCAAATAAGCTTCCTCAAGTCTGGCTGCATGTTGCTTTTGCTGCGCCCTCAGCCTGTGTTTGTGACATTCTTTGTCTGCTTTTCTCGTTTGCTGATATCCATTCTTTCTCAGTTTGATGTGCAATTACACTCATTGTAGTACTTTTGCCTTGCAAGTATGACAACCTAAGTTTGATTTCCCCCAAGGTATTATTTTTATCTAGTGAAGCCAATTGACTGCACTTAAAAAGAAAAAAAATTCAAACAAAGCATATAAAATTTCTTAAAAACTTAAAACTACACTTAAAAAGAAAAGAAAATTAAAACAAAAACATATAAAATTTCAAAACATGAAAAAAAAAAAAAAAAAATCAGAAACAAAAAGAAAAGGAAAAAATAAAAAATTCTAATGAAATATTTAACTTTAAACGTGCATCAATTGACACAGCTGAAATTCAATGCAATGAGAGGCTGAAGGTATTTTTAATCGAATACGCCAGGAAAATTCCAATATAAACACGGATTTTGCAGCAGAAAACTACGACAAAGTGTTGATAATGATGGGAGTATTTTTGCAATTCACAATTCGATTAGTATTAGCAATTGTTATGAACAAAGTTAAGGGTCTATCTTAAAAACAGAGTGGCTTATATCTAGGCACAGACAGCTTTTCACATGGACAATTATTTGTTATCTGTGTACTTAAATATTAGCATCACCACAGCCAAATTACCGCCATGCAAATCGCAACATTTTCCATCCATTTCTTTTTTCATAAAAAAAATGTTAGAATCTTTATTGTTTAGATATTAAGGTACGATATACATGGAACCAATTTTGTTACAGTGATGCTAATACATAATTACTGATGTGTGTTACAGAGCTGCAGTCACCAATTGGTGATGCGTGAAAAATTTTGGATGGTATGCAGAAAAATTGGGAAATTATTTATACTTTTATGAAGATTCAGTTTAAAAAAGATGAACAAAACAACATATTACGGAACATGAATTATTCTTTATTAAAAGCTTTTAGTTACTGAAATAACTAAACAAAAAAAACATAATTCCTGAGGTTAGCGATTTTTGGTAACCTCAATCATTTTTTGGAAAATTGTAGGCAAAAAACTTCAGTTTGTTGATTGTTGCTTTTCATGAAGCTTATTTAGTTCACTCCTAGAAGAGCCCACACCCTTGGCGCGAATTACTTTGTTTGGCGATAATTGCACCATCTTGGTAACCCTACTTTTAAACACTACATACGACAACCCTAACTATTTCTAGCATTTTCGTATTTTGTGGGCGCGCATTTCGAAATTTCATTTTGTTGTTGGTCTCCGGGCTGGTTGCGTGTGTGAGGGAATCTACTTTAGAATTTTTTACTTTGTTGAATGCGAAAGGTAAGAAAGAATTGATTGAATGGTGTATGAAGGAAGGATTGATTGCTTCGAGTTATGAATGTCCTAAATGTAATGATCAGCCTGATGTAACATGACCGGCAATAAAACGCTTTCTTCGAAATCGTGCCAGCCACGCCGAATGTATGCTCGACCATTACCTCGCAGAATAAATATGGCGGCGTTCACACGATCATTCGCTTAGCAATGAGACCTTTAAGATTTTTTTAAAATCTGTTGTTACGCTGTCCCCTCCACTCGGAAAAGATCAGCAGTAAGAAAGTAAGTGCTGTTTTTATATTTTTTATCTCAAATGTTTAATTTCTGTATTGCTTACATATATTTTCATTATACATCCACCTTATCCCGCTATATTTCCTTGCCACCATTGTCGCTTTCGCTTAGCACCATCTTGTTCTGGCTTGGCGCCTTTTTTGGTTAGTCGCCAAGGGTGTGGGCTCTCCTAGGATTTTACCGCTTATTTTCAGGGCATAGAAGATTAAATAAAGACGTAAATATAGCTATAGTGCTCCACCACATAGAGGTCAATCCTATTAGTAAAACGCTAATTATAAAATTATACATTAAGTGGTTCATGAAGTGTTGAAAAATGGCAACTACTGCTCTAAAGCAAGCACAGCACACAATTTCTGTATATATATTAATGCGACGCTGGTTAACTTAAGTTAAATTAATTTATTCTTATTATCCATTTTATAATACCCAGGTTCTAATTTATCATTTGGCGTCACACTATAGCTTAAGTTTAAACATTAGATCTTTTAAGACAAATAAACAGTACACTAAATTACAAGGCCGGTTCTTTAAAGTAACAATTAATTTATTAAACAATAAGATTAAAATTAAGTGACACAGAACTGAATACTACTTAGCTTTGAAAGAGGGAGAGAGCGACGGATGGGATTGACCCCGGGTAGCAAGTGCGCTTCCCGACTGTGGAGGTTTTTTTCTGGCAGACGAAGAAGGAGTAAAAAAGCCCCGAGAATTGTCGCGGACCAGCTTTTAAAGCCGACCAGATCACTTCGAAAAGAATCCGCTACGGATTCATTACTGTCCAATCTACCACCCTGATTGGAGCGCAAGAACATAACCTTGCCGGCCATAAGGTCCGTTGAACCTAGACGCACCCACATTCCTGTGTAATCCCTATTTCCTGTAAACAAGGAAAATGCAAAAATTAAAACTGTATCTCAGGGGCCGGCGGCCTCCCATCACTCCTCCCCTCTTTCAGATCAACAAAACTAGAAACAAGAAACACACAAAAAAATCATTCATGAAAATGCAAATATTGTATAAATGCCACAGCGACCATAGTTCAAACAGTCCCGTCGTCCCTCATCAAACTCCAGGTCAAGAACGACTGTCCACTGAAGCATAACGTCACAGTCCTCAGCACTGTAGAGACGTAGTTGTTGTATGCATTAAATCTCTCGTGAAATGAAGAACCGGTGGGTCTGAATCCCTCGGGGGCTCCTCCAGTGGTGCAACGGCCAGGTGGAACATTGAATCACAGTCTCAACATTTTGTAGGATACTATCTCGTGGAGCAATCAAGACCCGATGCACAGTAAGTCCGGATGGCATAATGTCCTGAAACAGAGAAAAAAACACGAACACTCTCGTAGGAGAGCCAGCATCAGTAGAGTATGTAAAATAGGGAGAACAAATTTTCCACTCTTCCACAGGGCTTTCAGATACCCGAGGTCTCCATCTCGTCCTCCCATCACTCAATATAAAAAAAAAATTTCAAGAAGCATTGTCTAAAAAATTCTACTTTGCACACACACACACAAAAAAAAAACCAACAAGAAAATTGCATTTTAACCCTAATTCCTTAAACGTTGCGAAAAGGTGGAGAAAAACAAATTAACTACTAACTACAATTAAATTCATGTACGAAAAAAAAAATTTGCCGAATGGGATATGGGTCACCAAACAATTCACAAGGACAACATATATAAAATAACAAATAGAAATAATAGAATAATCACAAAGAAACATGTGCCACTAAATAAAAAAAAAATAAGACGAGTAACGCATAGTAAAATCAAAAATTGCATATAAACAGACACCTCATAATCGTTTAACATCGAAATCCTGACACGACTAATGTGAAGTGCATGTCCCAGACCACCAAACAAAATTACTACTTTAACCTTCAACAGTACTCAAAGCATAAGAAATTGCAGTGGTTCACCAAGAGCATCGATAACAATCTTTCGTAAAAAAAAATTAATTCAAAGTGAAAAATTAGAAATTGAAACAATCTTTCGTAAAAAAAAAATTAATTTAATGTGAAAAATTAGAAATTGAAACAATGGGTGTGCATAGGTGAAAAAAAAATGCTATAACCTCCGAGAATGCTTAATAGCCTAAGAAATTTAAAAAATTCACTACAAGCATTGGTTAAAAATGAAAGTTTAAAAAAAAATTAACGTAATTAATTCAGATTTGCAAATTAAAATTCTATAAATTAACGAGTAGTATAAACGGTGAAAAAAAATTATAACCTCAATGAATGCTGAATAGCCTAAGGAATTTAAAAATTCACTACAAGCATTGGTTACAATTTGAAATAAAAAAAAATTAAACGTAATTAAATTTAGAATTGCAAACTATGAGTGCGCATGTGATCGGTATGCATCCCCAATGTGTACAAAGGCAAAACAAAACAAAACATAACATCCCATTTCCTGCGATATGACGATCGCCGGCAACCGCCAACACAAGAAACAGAGTGCAGAATTAAGACTAATAAAAAAAAAATAGCAAATCCGATTGTAAAAAAAAATTAACTATATCGATTAATATTGTTTAAAATAAATTTTAAGGAAAAAAAAAATTTCTTCCACATTCAATACATTTGAATTTCCATTTGAGAAATGAATTCCAGAAATCACAAGTGCAGTTGAAAATTTCAGAAAAAAAAATTAAAACATAAAATTGATATGCAACCCAAGTCATATGAGGCGATACATACAGAGTAAAGTAATTTAATTAAAAGAAAATTATTGCAAGTGTTACACAAAATTAAACATAGTTTCCAATATATTAAAAAAATATCGCTTAAGTAATCAACATAACTTTTTAACAATCCTCGTAATACAATGTATCCACAAGTCCAAATAATATAAAAAAAAAACTCAAAATGTTTCACTATACGCGCAACAAATATACAAACACGAAAAAAAAAGAAAAACAAGATCCTCTATTTACAATAATACCGCTAACTTAATTCATCGAAAATCCTCTAATCAATAACTCAAACACAATTCTATAACAAAAACCTAAAATTCTCAGTAACCTTAAAATGATTCCTCGATAATCCAAAATTGCCTTTACCTCAGATCGTTCACATCTTATGCCTCAACAACACTAACTAAACTTATCTGCACCTTCCAAATAATCGATTGCTCCACAATACCATTAACTAAACCCATATTCGTCGAAAATCCTCAACTCGAACTTTCCTAGATTCATCTCAAAACATCCTTAAATATACCACACAATCATTAATTCAACTTATCTATGTTCATCAACTTAATTACTTGAAATCGTACAAAATCCTGAACTCAAATTACCTTCTCTACATCAAAACAACTTTCTCAAATATACCGTATAATTATATCAACTCAATTTCCTTTGCCCAAAATCCTTAAATCAAAATATCCTTCTGTACATCAAACAATTTTCTCAAGTAAACCATATAACTTTCTTTTCAACTCAATTATCCATTTCCACAAAAAAACAACTATCGAATAAACGTACTTTGAACAAACTTATCTATCTCCGTGAAAAAAAAAAACTTTCCCAATTATTCAACAAATTCATCAGTGCAAACCCTATCTGTCTCCTTCAAATAACTCTCTCAAATACTCCACGAAATCCCTAACTCAAACTTATCTACTCCTTAAACAATTAGTGAAACAAAAAAAAAAAAAATTCACACCCAAACCTCTTCCAACATTTTCAAACCAAAAAAAAAAAATTATCAAACTCAATATCTAAAACAAACAATACTAAATCAAAATTCTCTTAGCCAAAACCAAACTCAAAGCTAACACAACTACGCGTACACAAAACATAAAATTTAACAATACCATTATCTGACCAAAAACTTATTTCCAAATAACAATGCAAAACTACAATTAAAATCCAAAACCTAAAAAAATTAAATCAACCTCAACACTCAATTCAATAATCTACCCGAGCGCTACCATTAATCAAAAAACAAGTTAACCTAAATCAACAAAAATACTGTATCAACATCAACCAAAACATTAAATTCCTAGTACAGTTTAGCACACAACCGAGACAGAATGATTGACTGCACATTCATTTAACCAAACCACAATTAATCTAACCCAACAGAAGTACTATATCGACATCAAACAAAACATTCAATTCCTAGTACAGTTTAGCACACAACCGAGACAGAATGATTGACTGCATATTAATTTAACCAAACCACAATTTAACTAGAGCCCTGAGTAAAAAAAAATTCCAAATCTATAGCAAAACAAACAACACAAAAATTAAATGAGCATTGAAACACCTAACCGAAAAACCAGAAAATTTTAAATCAAAGTTAGCAATCGTCTCACCTAACAAAACAACATGAGCGAAAAAAAAATTAAGTTTCAACATAATTTCGTAGGGAAAATATTCAAACAACCATCTCTATCCATATCTTAACAAGCATAAATTCCAATGATATCATTATTCAGTAATACACAGCCACACTTAAAATTAATACACTAACACAAATTATCACTAAAATTGCTTCTGACAAAATACCGTTACCAAAAAAAATTAACATTGTATGCAAACTCAAAATTTAACTAGAAAGTACACAGTTATACACAATCAAATCAGCATAAACTAAGTTATTCAATAAAGGAACCTTTTGTATGAAAAAAAAATTTTTTTTTAAATACTAGATACTAATCACAACACAAAATTATGTAATAAATGAAAAATGTCAAATATGTATGTATAGTAACAACATTCAAATTTCATGACAGGTGTCCATGGACCCCAAAATTTGACTTTTGTCACAAATATGGCTTAAAGCTTAAAATTTATAAAATTAAAATTGACGTGCATACATGAATCGCAAAGCAAAATTAAATAGCAATCCTATTACAAACAACAAATTTTACATATTTCATAAAACACATAGCATCAAAAAAAAATTTTTTTTTATCCAGAGCTAAAATTAATATTAACCACATACAACATTATGTCCTTTAAGCATCAAATCAAAACATGAAACAAACTGCATAAAAAAAAAATTTGAGCTAGAATTCATTAAAAAAAAAAAACTAAGTACAAAATTTTATCTCGCTAAAACATCAAACATGACATAAAACAAGTGCATAAAAAAATTCTGAGCTAAAAATTCATTAAATAACCAACTACAACAATGTCTCACTTAAACATCAGAAAACGACATGACACAAGTTGCATAGTTATAAAAAAAAATTCCAGCGGAAAGTATGCGAATTAAATGTAAGAGAAAAACCAAAATTTCAATATCCTGTAGCTCTGAGAGAAAAGTAACAAACAACAAAAAAAAAAGGGGGGGAGAATGTCGACCCTATAGAGAAAAAGAGAGGATGAATATCTGATCTCACAAAGCGCCGGAGTGAACCCACATCCAGTTTCACCCCTGGACCGCGGCAGGTGGGGGGTGAACAAAATTGCTCCGAGTAGGAGTGCGCCGGAATGACATGGGCAGAGATGGGACGTCCTCCCCTATCGGCCAAGAACGCTAAGACCAAACCCCACACAACACTTCCAATCGACAAAATGACCGAAAAAAAATTAATTTGCATGACAACTCCAAATCAAATTCCAACAGAAAGGAGAGGGAGAAAAAAATTACAACAAATGAAGCGCATTTACGAAGTCCAATGCTCTAACATGCTCTACATGTTCACACAAAAAAATTCGATATAACCAATACTTATTCCCCAAACACAACATCGCTCCAACAATTAAAATCTCATCTCAACCAGAACAGCAGATTAGCAAAAAAAAATTGACAAACCCCAACATACCAGAAAAAAAAAGAAAACTAAATTTCAAGCGCAAACACAATGAACACGTAATAACTATTTCCGTCAAAACTTAACCTTTTCCCTACACTTTAATAGCTCTAAATTCAAATACTGCACAAATGAACATTTAACCAATTTTTTCTTTCCTCAAAAACTACTAACCTTTTTTTATCACTTCAATATCTCAAATTCCAAGTACTACAGCCATAAACACCTATTCAATTACTATCAAAATTTAACACAGTTAATTTCTCTAACTTAAGCAGCGCAACATCTAACGAACTTTTATCGGAAATAACATCTTCATAACACTTAAATCGCTCAGAACAGTAAGCATAATCAATTAACTGAACCACTTCAAACATTCGGGCCAAAAAAAAAAAAACATTGTTAAATAGCAACGAAACACGTACTCCATATGACAATATACACTCGAATTAATTAAACGGGAAAAAAAATTAAAACACACTAAAATGCACAATACAAACATATCAACACATCATAGCTAGATTAGTTAAGATTATGAGAATACACACATACATATACTAACAAAGAGCATAAGAAAAAGACATACATTAACAGCATCTCTAAGTATCTAAATAATAATAAAAAAAAATTACTACAAGAAAAAAAATTTCACAACTGGAATTGCACACATAAAAAAAAATTTTTTTTCACATGTTTAACAGATTAAGTAGGACTATTATTCGGTGATCCATCAAGAAACAAAAATTCACGACATCAGATGATGTAAAAGAAAAAAAAAATTCCGATGACTGGTCCGGCACCAAATGATGGTGCAAAGAAAAAAAAAATTTAAAATCCTGTCACGGCACCATTATAATGCGACGCTGGTTAACTTAAGTTAAATTAATTTATTCTTATTATCCATTTTATAATACCCAGGTTCTAATTTATCATTTGGCGTCACACTATAGCTTAAGTTTAAACATTAGATCTTTTAAGACAAATAAACAGTACACTAAATTACAAGGCCGGTTCTTTAAAGTAACAATTAATTTATTAAACAATAAGATTAAAATTAAGTGACACAGAACTGAATACTACTTAGCTTTGAAAGAGGGAGAGAGCGACGGATGGGATTGACCCCGGGTAGCAAGTGCGCTTCCCGACTGTGGAGGTTTTTTTCTGGCAGACGAAGAAGGAGTAAAAAAGCCCCGAGAATTGTCGCGGACCAGCTTTTAAAGCCGACCAGATCACTTCGAAAAGAATCCGCTACGGATTCATTACTGTCCAATCTACCACCCTGATTGGAGCGCAAGAACATAACCTTGCCGGCCATAAGGTCCGTTGAACCTAGACGCACCCACATTCCTGTGTAATCCCTATTTCCTGTAAACAAGGAAAATGCAAAAATTAAAACTGTATCTCAGGGGCCGGCGGCCTCCCATCAATATACAGACAATGAAGCAACACAAAATGTCTACTCATAAGCATTGTAAAATTAACCCTTTCACCTCAAGAAGAGTCATTTAATTTTTCAAACTTGGCACCTCTTCTATGGAGACAATGCAAATAATTTTAGATTCATACCACGACAAAAAAAAAAAAACCATAACTTGGGAGTATTCTGTTAACAAATTACAAATGAAATAAATCTGTTTAGAAAAGTTTTGTTAATGTATATTTCCACATTTTTTTATAAAAAAAAAATCATACCTCAAGTGCAAGCAGTTAGAAAGTGCAAGATATTAGAAATGTGTGCTTTCTCTTTTCTTTCTTTTTAACCAGACTGAGCCACAGGAAAACATGATTGGGTACAGCTAGCTAGCTATAACAAACTTAAACGATAAAAAGCTATCAAAAACCAATTATTAACAACAAATTATCATTTTGATAAAATCACCAAAAAAAGTTGCAAACAAAGGTTCTTGGGTACTGTTGCAACTATATCAACCCCGATTTTGTTCGCATCATACACGGTGAATTGGCAATTAAGTGCTAATGTTGCCAATATGGTTGCGATAATACATAAATATCAAAACAAACACAAAATATACATCAGAAAATCTTAATTTTTCCATTTATATTTCACAGTAACACCAAATAAAATTTTGTAATTACACAAAATAGATATTTCATGAGTCTAATGTTATTGCCCCAACTATTAAAAACTACAAGTGCAAAAAAGTATTATTATTGTGCACAAACAGGCATAGAATGTTCTTCCCTTATTGAATGCATATTGCAGTATTTGGCGATGTCTTTTGATTTTAGGTAAATGGCCGACTAAAGAAAGTTATAAGTACCATAAAAAATTATATAATTATTTAATTGAGATTCATTGGAGAAAGATAAAATACCTTAAAGTCCGGCATATAACGCACACCCATACTTTCAAGCTGCAATTTTTAAATTTTAGGTATATTCGCTATATAATGTGCACCCCTTTTTTAAGAAGAAACCTGAAATGTACAAATGCAATGCTGTTATGTTTAGTAGCGATTTATTCAAGGTGTTTATCTAAGCAATTGCAAAAATAGTATACTTTTAGAACTACCACCTTTTAAGTTCAATAAGAATGTCATGTTTTTTAAATAAATAGTATTTCAAAATATTTAGAAGTTTAACTTTTTTATGCTCACCCCTTTTTTAATTTTTAAAGCCCTTATTTTTATACCCAGCGTATAGGTCACACCTGTAAATTTCGATCTTATTTTTTGTGTTCAAAGTGCGCATTATAAGCCGGAATTTACGGTAGGTGGAAGATTTTAATCGGTATACTATTCGCTAAACACATACATAGTGTACAGAATTAAATTTAGTATTTTATATATAAAAATTATCCAATGTAAATATTCTGTGCTTAAAAATAAATTGAAAAATGATGTACAATACGAACAGTAATTGACATAAAAAGAGCTGAACTATCTTTATCAACGCGAAAGTAAAATTTGAAAAAATAATTACAATCTTATGACAACCTGCTTCCTCAACATGTATTTGAGCCCTCTGTCTGTTTTGCTCATTCACTGATGCTTACTCTAATTTGATCAGCATTTATCCCTCGCACTGTGTTTGCATGGCCAGTATGATGACGTAAGTTCGAGTTTCTGCAATACAATTTTATGTACTCAAGCCGATTGACTGCAGTTAAAGTGAAGGTTTAAAGAAAAACATGAAATTACAAAACAGCTCTGAGTGGGCCTTGTATCCGAATTCCTTTGTGGCCCTTTTTCAGATATGAGCACCATGTAAGTGAAATTGTAATAACATTCGTTGGGGCTCCTGCATCATTGATACAGCGGTAGCTCTACGTCCCTGACAAAAACAAACCATAATAACTTCCAGTATTTTTTTTAACAAATTACTAATGGAATCTGTTTAAGAAGGTAATAATCTTATAAAGCAATGAAAATCAAAATAAGGTGCAATATTTTGATGACTCAAAATCCGAAAAATCTTAGTTTTAACGTTTGTATTTCAATACTAACATCAAATGAAAGGTACTTACGTACTATCGCAACCTATTAGCGATATTGTATAAAACGAAGCACGATTGCCAATTCCGCGCGTACATCTGCGAAAATGGAATGGACAACTTTGCGAGTTATCATTAAAATTGGCGATTGTTGCGATAATACGTAAGAATCAAATGAAATTTAAAAAGTTGTCTAAAAAAGAAAAATAAACACTCCTATTAAAAACTCCGTCGATTAATTTCGTCGCATTAAAATATCTCCAAGTGGGAAAAAATATTGTTTCCAAACATTGAATGTGTGTGTTATATCGCGGCATTTGGCTACGTCTGTTTATTTCAGGTAAATGGTTGACGGAAACTATTTGGTAGAAAAATAAGCAGCGTCCAGAAGTCAATTATGTTAGTTTCTGTTAGACATTTAAAAAAGTCGGATCCAAATTTTTATGATCTCCTTGTGTTGTTTTTCCAATCCCGTTCCATGATCTCAATGAAAGTAAGCACACCGATTCGAACCCGATCTTTTTGAGTTTCGTGATTTGTGGTTGGCAGCAACTGCCATGCAAATCGAGCGAGTATTTAAACTCGGCTCATGTTAGTTTTTCAAAAAGGAAGGAGAAACAGAAATATAAGTATGTGAGTGGTTTAAATCTTAGAGGGAGAGAACGGCTGGTTGGCAATGCAACTGCAGGTTGCATCACCATTTTAGATTAGAAATTCATTTTACAATATTAGAAGACGGTTCGAATCGGATGTCTCTGGTAATGTTGCTTTTTGAACTTATTGTTTTTTTTATCGCTCCAGTAACGAGCAAAGTGACTTTATGATTGATTATTAAAGGCCAATTTTAAGAAACTGTTTTTCGTCTTCATGCCTCCTCGACACATAAATTTCACTGCTAGCTTTGCAAAATTTAAATTAGTTTACCAATAAGAGTAACAAATTTGGTTATGGGCCCAGTCCATGTACTGTGTCGAGACAGGCTAAGCAGTTGAACCAGGCCATGAACTTTGTCTATTTAAATACTGTTCCAGTCTAGAACTATTTTTTATGAACTCTGTTGTTAGTACGCTAAATCGAGTAACAGATATGGAGTTTAACAATCAGATATCAGTGTTGACTCAAAACAACTGGAACACGTGGAAGCATGATATGCAAGTACTCTTAATGCATTATGGTTGCTGGCAGTTTATAATACAGACCAAGCCAGAGCAACCTGATGAAGAGGCAACAAACATACAAGGAAAAATTAGATCTACAACTTCGTAAGGATAGATGTTATACGTTGATCTATACTAACATCAGTTCAGATTTGAAAAATCTGATAACGGAAACAACTGACGGAGTAGCGGCATGGAAGATATTAAAAGATCACTTCGAACCAGTCACAAAAGCAAGAGTAATTAAACTATTAGATCAATTTTTTGGAACAAAATACCAACCAGGGAAGATGTTGGAATCTTCATATCTCGTGTAAAGACAGCGGCAACCAGACTACAAGAAGCGGGTCATAAATTGGACGACCTGTACATAGGATTTCAATTAATAAGGTGGCTTCCTCAGGAATTCAGTCTACCGTGCAACAAATCTACAGATGGAAAGAAGAGGACTTCAGAGTTGTCAAAATTGAAGCAGAGCTGATATTAGAAGCCAATCGTCTTCAGTTGATGAAACAAGATTTGGAGAAAGCGGAGAATGCTTACTTGAGCAGTTTCACTTCGAAGACGTTACCTGGTGCTACGGCTGCAGCTCATGGAGATCAAATGGCAAGAATGATTACCAAAAGAAAGGTGGTAAGGTATTTAAATGTAAAACTATTAAAAATGTTAAACTACCTATTAAGACTATAGGTCCGTGTTATGTATGTAATAAGTACGGGCATCTTAAAGTAAACTGTAAAGAGAAAAAAGTCTCTACCAAAATCTCCTTCAACTGTAAATGAAACTTTTAACACAGAGTTTAATATAAATTTAAGATTTTGTGAAGCTGAATGTAGTCTTTTAGAACTAGATAAACAACTCGTAACTAGTTGTATCTTATTTGAGGAAAACTCTGATAAAGGTGTTTGGGTAATAGATACTGCTGCCACGAGTCATTTTTTGTAATGACAAGAGTTTATTTTTAGATCTTAAACCGATAACTAACATGAAAATGTCGTTAGCCACGGAGGATAAAAGTTGTCCCGTAGAAGGAATCGGTACACTTAGATTTCGGGTAAAATATAAGGGGAGTTTTCATGATATAACTTTGACTGATGTATTATTTAATCCTAAGTTGAGGAGAAATTTGTTATCCGGTTCCAGATTAGAAAGTAAAGGTGCGCATTTTTGTGGGTACTAAAGGTAAAATTAATGTTTTTAATAAAGACTGGATAAAATTGTTCTCGGCGACACGCCATGAAAATTTGTATTTTTTTAAGCCGGATCATTATATTATACCAAAGAGTAAAGAAATTAGTTTTTTAGTGATATAACCGCTAAAACAAAAAACGGATCAATAGAAATATGGCATCAACGCTTTTGTCATGTTAATAACGATTACTTGGTAAAAACTAGTAAAAATGATAGTGTAAAGGTCTCCCACGCTTAACTGATAATGGTAAGACTCATTGTATACCGTGTAGATTAGCAAAGTCCAAGAGAGTTTCATTCAAAAAAGACGGGGGCCGTAAGATCAAAACGTCCATTGGAATTGTTGCATATGGATCTCTGTGGTCAATGCCAACTGAAAGCCAAGACGGTAATAAATATTTCTTGAGTATAATTGACGATTATTCAAGAAGGTGACTGTATTTCCCATCCGAAATAAATCTGACGTATTTCATACGTTTATAAGATTTCAGAAACGAGCAGAACGTTTTCTAAGTAAAAGGTAATAGCAGTTAGAACTGATGGCGGACTAGAATTTTGTAATAAGGATATGGATAATTTCTTGACAGAACTGGGTATAAAGCATGAGGTAACAAATTCATATACGCCAGAAATGAATGGGGTCGCGGAGAGATTCAATTTAACCGCTCTAGATGGCATCAAAACATTGCTTAAGTCTAGTGAAGTTCCCCATAAGTTTTGGGGAGAAGCATTACTTTGTTTCACTTATGCGTGGAATCGAATTTGTCACAAAGACAGTAACAAAACGCCTTTCGAAAAATATTCAGGTAGAAAACCATCGGTATTGCATCTAAAACCTTTTGGATGTTTGGCATATGCTGGCCAAATTGTGTGCCAAAACAAATTAGAAAAAAATTCGATATGCGTGCGAAAATGGGAATTATGATGGGATACGCAAAACGTACTAAGGGTTATAGAATATGGTTGATAGATGAAAATAAATTAGTCGAGACTATTAATGTAAGATTCGATGAAAATAAGAGGGGAATTAATTTTGGACAAAAAGTTAATAGTATAACCTTGGATATAATTTAAACCTTCCTGATTATTATGATGATGATGATGATTTTGATAGAGTAAAAGATTCATTAACGAGTCGTTTAGTTTCAAGGACAAGTACGGAAACGCCCTCAACATCTGAAAAACCAGATGTATCTTCCGATAATCATAACTTGATCCCATGTACGGAGGTTAAGTGGATTCGAAATATAGGTAGGAAAGTAACTGGATCTAACGTATATTATAGTATAGAAGGGGAAGCAACCCGATTGAAATCTTTTAACGAAATAGAGAGATACTGTAAGAGGCGTAATATTGAGTATGATCCTAGTTTAAATTTTAGAAAAGATAATACCGAATCCCAGGGATTTTCAGATTTGTCAGAGCAACAAGAAGCTCTTATGGTTGAAGTAACTATTCCTAACTGTTACAAACAGGCGATAAGATCCAGAGACGCATCTAAATGGCATGATGCAATGAATAAAGAAATTAACGTAATGAAGGAACGTAAAGTTTGGGATTTAGTTGACCATCCGGATAATATAAAAATTTTTAGAAAACCGTTGGGTTTATACCATTAAATATGATGAAAATTATAAAATTGTTAGAATTTTGTAGAAAATTATTTCTTTTTAGAGAATAAGACTTTGTTTCTTTAAGATTAAAATATTAGTTTGTTTATTACAATAAAGATTGTGAATAAAATGTATTTTTTGTGTTAAATTGTATAACATGTGATTATAGATGAAAATTAATTTACTGATTTGTAAGAGATAATGGTGCGAGATTTGAAAAAGGGGGCCGATTGTTAGACATTTAAAAAAGTCGGATCCAAATTTTTATGATCTCCTTGTGTTGTTTTTCCAATCCCGTTCCATGATCTCAATGAAAGTAAGCACACCGATTCGAACCCGATCTTTTTGAGTTTCGTGATTTGTGGTTGGCAGCAACTGCCATGCAAATCGAGCGAGTATTTAAACTCGGCTCATGTTAGTTTTTCAAAAAGGAAGGAGAAACAGAAATATAAGTATGTGAGTGGTTTAAATCTTAGAGGGAGAGAACGGCTGGTTGGCAATGCAACTGCAGGTTGCATCACCATTTTAGATTAGAAATTCATTTTACAATATTAGAAGACGGTTCAAATCGGATGTCTCTGGTAATGTTGCTTTTTGAACTTATTGTTTTTTTATCGCTCCAGTAACGAGCAAAGTGACTTTATGATTGATTATTAAAGGCCAATTTTAAGAAACTGTTTTTCGTCTTCATGCCTCCTCGACACATAAATTTCACTGCTAGCTTTGCAAAATTTAAATTAGTTTACCAATAAGAGTAACAGTTTCATTTTCGCTTAATAAAGATAAATAAATTTAGCTTAAAATTACAGAAAAAACACGATGTAGAATTTAACCAAAGTCGTAAACATCCCGCGATAATGCTATCCAACTGTTGCCAAACCTACGAAACAAAATTTGAGTTCTTGAAAGAATAATTTAAAAAAAAAGATTTATTTGAAAAATAATCCCAATTACGTATCAAAGGACAATAAATAGATAAATATGACAACGCATAAACATAACCATAGAAGAGATATACAATAATTTGGAAAAATCTGAGCGTAAAGTTTAAATTTTCGCATTCAGAGCGAATCGTGACGTCGTATGACGTCATAATACCAAAAAATCACTTAAAAATTAAATTTAAAAAAATTTAGAGAGAATTTCGAAAAAAAAGTACATAAGATCCTGACCAAAGACAAATGCAACGTTGTGTCAATATTTCAGATTAATCCATGCAAAACTTTTTGAGTTATGCGCGCATACACAAACCAACACAACATTTATATATATATATATATATATATATATATATATATATATATATATATATATATATAAATATATATATTTTTTTTATATATAAAGAGGTATAGAACTTTAAATTGCAATAAAACAACGATGTATTATTCGATTGACACGAATTTCTTTTATTCGAAAGATAATCTTGTGGAATTACATTTTAAATATGATTTCTGGCATATGATTGCCACGGCTGGCTCGGATGTAGTTCAATCTGGACGTCCAATTTTCGATGACTTTTTCCAACATTTGTGGCCGTATATCAGCAATAACACGGCGAATGTTGTCTTCCAAATGGTCAAGCGTTTGTAGCTTATCCGCATAGACCAATGACTTTACATAGCCCCACAGAAAATAGTCTAGCGGTGTTAAATCACAAGATCTTGGAGGCCAATTCACAGGTCCAAAACGGGAAATTAGGCGGTCACCAAACGTGTCTTTCAATAAATCGATTGTGGCACGAGCTGTGTGACATGTTGCGCCGTCTTGTTGGAACCAGAGCTCCTGGACATCATGATTGTTCAATTCAGGAATGAAAAAGTTAGTAATCATGGCTCTATACCGATCACCATTGACTGTAACGTTGTGGCCTTCATCGTTTTTGAAGAAGGATTCCACCAGCCCATAAAGCGCACCAAACAGTCAGTTTTTCTGGATGTAACGGTGTTTTGATATACACTTGTGGATTAGCTTCACTCCAAATGCGGCAGTTTTGTTTGTTGACGTAGCCATTCAACCAGAAGTGCGCTTCATCGCTAAACAAAATTTACTTATGAAAATCGGGAACAACGGCAATCTCGTTTTGGGCCCATTTGAAAGCGTTGTTCAGAAGTGAGTCTATTCAGGATGAATTGCCAAACTAAACTGAGAATAAATCACTTGACAGCTGTTAAATCGGTCGCCATCTTGGAAAGTAATGCCAACTTAAACTTCTATACCTGGAAAAAAACACTCTTTATATATATACATATATATATATATATATATATATATATATATATATATATATATATATATATATATATATATATATATATATACATACACACACATATATATATATATATATATATTTATATATATATATATATATATATATATATAATTTTAAGTGCTTATTAAAGGAACACTTAAATGAAATGCATACTCAAACACACAATTTAGGGGTTTGAAGTAACCACGGTAGCCTAGTGATCAAGGTAACAGACCCAACAACTAAAAGAGATACTGATTTAAGAGTTTGTACACCTACCTGAAGAACTGTTGGGCAACCTGCTGAGACGGTGCGAAGCATCCATTGCAGTGAGGGGAGGTCATATCCTATCTTCCAATGACGTGTAATGATAATATGAGTTCAATACTGCTATTGTTTTGTTTGATTCCATATTATATGCATTACATTCATTTTTGAGCAACTCTGTATTGATCATCATTTAAGTGCATACTGCCTCTAAGGTGTGAATTTCATGTCTCAGATCATTTCTCGTGGAGTTGCAGCAAAACAAAACAGCTCTGTTGCTTAAGTTTTGTACACCAGTGTATTACGAGTATATAGAGAGAGAGTAAGAAAAAACGGACAGACGGATGGGAATTAATGAATATTGTTTTTTTTTACCTTCTTTCAAAGTTGCTCTAGTCTGTGAAATAGAGCATTTGGACAACAAATGATCCGTACCATTTTCTAACGAAAAATAAATATTAAGTTAAGGATTTAGGAAAGAGAGCTATGTCTTCTCCAAAGGAAGCCTACGTTTAAAATCAGGCGAGATAGTTTTGCAACGTGCCAACTCAAGTATTAAATTCGTCACCAATAGCTTTCAGTAGAGTTTTAATGAAAGCATGCCCAACTCATTATCCATAATGAATATTTATCATTATGAACTGTAAATCAGTATGTGTAGAGGGTGTTTGAGTATTAATGCAAATACACTTTCAGGGATAATAGGACACGTTTCATTATCATTTTCATGAATATTTCACTCAAAAAGGCAGAATTTTGGTAAAAAAAATGATAGAATATTTATATCAATCTTAATCTTATTTGCATCGACTCCAAAAAAGGCGTTTATAGCAAAGTGACATCTCAATCCGAAATGTAACATTATTTTTTTGACGAAAATGATTGCTTTTAATATGAAATTGTAACATTACGAACGTTAACTAAAATTAATTGCAATAAAATCTATATATATAAAGACGAAAAGCGATTCACTCATTCATTCATTGCGAGATATCTGGAACTATCAGACTTAGACTTGAAATTTCATAAACATGCTGCTTTTGTTGAGTAGAGATCCGCCTAGAAGGGTTTGCGAAAATCGACTCATACAGGGAGTTACCGAGGTGTATAAATAAAAAAAATCCTTTTTAACAATTACTCATATACCTATTGACTTGAAATTTGGTAAGCATGTTTCTTTTGTTGAATATTGATCCACTAAGAATGGATTTATAGAAAATAGGCTTCCAAGGGATGTTGCTGGGAAGTAAGTGGGTGTTGTAGATAAAAATTCCTGTATTTGTACTAGTATAGGTACAATAATGAAATTTGGTTTGTATGGTTTTTTTAAAAAATGTTGAATTGAAATCCGCTGAGAACGGGTTTCCCTGAAATCAACTCCCAAGTGAGTTAAGGGGCATATAGATAAAAAGAAAGCTCGATTTTGAATTATTAGTCTCACAGACTTGAAATTTGTTAAGCATGTTTTTTTTGTTGAGCAGAGATTCGCTAAAAATGGGTTTTTTGGAAATCAATATTGGTAGTTGTGCGGAGAAGTGTTACGGGAGCGTAAAACACATAATTATACTTCCGTTTTAGAAATTCAAGTCCAGTCTTTTTAAACTCAAGATGCCAGGGCTATAAGAATATTTTGCAATACAATCGAACGTTTAATCGAGCACCCAGAGAAGAGGACGAGTAACGGCTGGTTAATGATAAAAAAAACCCAACATAACACCATGTCTTACAATACATATCAGTGCACTGCTATTGTAAAAAAGTTGTTCTATTAAATGATTAATTTCGACAAAAGCTGCATTGAGATATCTATGAAAACAATGCCATATATTAAGTAATAAATAAAGAAACATTTCTGTGTTTGTATGTGATTCTTCTATAAGATTCCTTACAGTAAAAAGGACATAATCTTAATACGTCGTTGTTTGTATTATCAGCAAGAAATATATCTCTGACAATCCAAGTGAATGGATGTTTCTCGTCGAGTGCTTCGGAAAAATAACTACTATCTAACAGATTGTTCTTATTCATATATTGCTATTACTCTCGGCTCAGGTGTCGTGTTTGATCTAGTATTAAGAGCAACGACTCAGCGATACTAGAGAGGTTGATATATAAGAAATAAAGATGTATTCATATATCAAAGTTTCCTTTTGTTTGACGTATATGTTTATAAGTAACTATATCGAACTAATGTATTATATCTAATCTATATGTTACCGTTTATGTGTACAATCTGTTATTTCATAGAATAACTTGGTAAAAGATAAAATGTTGCATCTATTATATACTTTAACTGACTTGTATATTATTCTATGAAATATCTGAATTATACACTTTAAGTTATCCGACTAGGTTGAAAAAGTGCTTTTTAGGTGTTTGATGTTTGGTGTTTGTCAATAATTAATTCTTAGGCTTAACTTCGATTAAGAAAATAGTCAAGCTTACCTCAATTCACATCGGGCAGAGAGCAGTCGTGAGATGTTCCTAGAATTCAAAATAGTAACAAGTTCAGGTAAAAATTCCAAGAAGTAAAACCACATTTAAAGTAACGAGCGAGCCGACCGTAGTTGATAGATAGAAGCTTTATTTACTAACTAACTCAAAAATGGCATTTCTCGTGGCTTCTCGCGAGACAAACTGCGTTGCCACACAACTGCAACTAATCACTACAAAATAATAATTTCAGACAAATTGCGAAGGCTCGGAACGAGGATTCGCGACACACTCCCACCTTTGAGTTCCTTTAACTGGTATTGGAACTCAAACTCGGTCCTTCAGTGTCTCTTTTTATTTGCTCTGGCAAATCAGATATATCAGTTCCACTGACTTCCAGAGGATATAGTCTCTGAATTGGTCGTAAGAAGGATCCACTACTTGTTGACACTTCTACTACTCTAACTCTTCCGTCTCTCCCTGGGATAAGTTTAATCACTTTAGCAAGAGGCCAGTAAATTCTTTTCGAGTTAGTATCTCCTATTAGTACAATATCTCCTTCCTTGATAACGTCCTCCTTCCGAGATTTAGAAAAACTCTTCAACTGGCCTAGATATTCCAGACGAAAGCGTTTCCTCAATTCTTGTCTTATCCTCTGACGATAAAGAAATCTACGATTCATTCTCTGCGAATCGATAAGATCTAAATCCGGGACTCCATTCTCTTTTATTTCTTGTAAGAACATTGCTGGTGTGAGAGCAACAAGGTCCTCCTGATCTTCTGACAAATAAGTCAATGGTCTAGAATTGATCACACTTTCAGAGTCGCATACTACAGTATAAAGTTCTTCGTAAGTTAGGCAAGCTTTTCCTAGGACTCTTCTGAGAATAATTTTTAGCATTCCTATAAGCCGTTCCCAGAACCCCCCACCAAGGTGAGGAAGGTGGGTTCAATTTCCAATTAATCTTCTTTAAACTCCCATAATCTTTCACTTTCTTCCAATCAATGTTCTTAAGTTCATTAGATGTTCCAACCAAATTCTTTCCATTATCTGAATAAATAGTGAAAGGACGACCTCTACGTGAAATAAATCTTCTGAGAGCGAGTATGAAGCTCTCGGTAGACAAAGAGGTGAAGAGTTCCATATGTACTGCGCGAAAAACTGCACAAGTGAACAGCACAATCCAGGATTTTGTCCGATCTCTTAGAAAAAGTGGTCCGCATAGGTCCACGCCAGTTATTTCAAAAATCTGTGCTTCTCTAACTCTATCCTCAGGTAGTGGTGGACTAAGTGTTGTGAGAGGTCTAACAGTGAATCTTTTGCAGATGATGCATTCACTCAACACTCTCCTGACAGTTTTTCTGCTTTTTTAAAATCCAATAATTTTCACGCAACGCAGACATCACTGTTTGTACTCCAGCATGTAAAAGTTCTATATGCTTTTGTATAATCAACTTCGTCACAATAGGATGTCGGGAAGGAAGAACTATAGGATAGCGTATGGATTCAACGTCTTTTCTCATTATTATCTTCGATTTTATTCTGATTATTCCATCCGAATCTACAAGAGTTTGCATTTGTGATACTAATGATTTAGTATCGTTTGAAAAGCTTTGTTTTTGTACTATTTTCAATACTTTTCTTTCAGCTGCATCCGTTTCTTGAGTGATTAATTCTCCAAAGTCTCTGTCATTCCTTTGTTTTCTAAGATTATGGTAAAATCGATAAATCCATGCTGTGACTCTTAAACGATGAAATTTCAGAAAGATAATCCATTTCTTTTTTTGGTTCATGATTGATTGTAGAAGCAACAGTTCTCTTTCTTTCGAATCAATTGTTGCACGATCCGGGCATGCTTCAGATAATGGCCATTCTTCACGAGGTTTGTTCAGCCAACTTGGACCCTCCCACCATAACGATGCAATAAGTTCTACTACACCACATCCTCTAGAAGGGGAGGTCAGCTGGATTCAGAATCCCTGGAATATGTTTCCAATCTTCGGGGTTGGTCAATCGACGTATTTCTTGTACCCTGTTGTTCACAAAGGTGCCCCAATTTTCTTTGCGCTTTATCCAATAAAGAGCATTTACAGAGTCCGACCAGCAATAAATAGGTACATTCTCCAGTCTTAAATCAATCTTCGTAGTATTTATGAGTCTAGATCAATAGTACATGCAAGAAGCTCTAATCTTGGTATAGTGATTGGTTTTATTGAGGCAACTCTAGCACGGGCTTGTACAAGTTGACATGTTATTGCTCCACCAACTTCAGTTCTTAAAAATACACAACTCGCGTAGGCGGCCTTACTTGCATCGCAAAATACATGCAGTGATAAATCACTATTAGGGGAAAGTTCCTTAGATATGCATCTAGGAATTTCTAAATTATTTAAGCATTTTAAATGTTCCTTCCATCTTTCGAATTTTCTTGATATTGATAAAGGTAATTCTGTGTCCCAAGAAACTCCCAATTTCCAACATTCTTGCAATAATATTTTTGGTTCTAAAGTAACAGGACAAGTGAACCCGATTGGGTCAAAGATACGGTGCACAGCTGAGAGTATTTTGCGTTTCGTTACTGGAATTTCATTGATTTTCGAGTTTTCTTCCCAATTAACAGATAATAATGTGTCTTTGTCAGGCTTCCAAATTAAACCCAAAACAGGAACTTTCTTCTCTTCTTCCAATAGAGTACCTTTTTCTGCTTCAGAAACACCTGTATGTACCCAACCACGTAGGTTGAATTTGGCGAGGCTCAAAATTTCTTTAGATTCAAGCATAAATCTTTCTATGTCTTCTGCATTATCTACACTCGTCAAACAGTTATCCACATAAAACGATTCTAATAACTTCTGCGCTGTAAGTTGCAGATGCCCTGAGACCTGTTTCAAATGATATTCCAGAGTCGCTCCAAGAAGAAAAGGACTGCTAGTGATCCCGAACACAACTCTCTTATGTTGATAAATCTTGGTTTTCTCCTTATCGCCATTCTCCCACCACAAAACTCTCAGAAAAAGGTCTATCCTTTTCTTGAAGACCTATCTGCAAAAAAGGCTTTCTCAATATCTGCTGTTATGCCAAACTTGCGGAGCCGAAATTTATTGACGATTGTTGGAATTAGTTCTACCATATTTGGTCCTTTTTCGAGACATTCATTTATCGAAGAAGAATTCTTTTCTTTCGCCGATCCATCAAACACCGGTCTAATTTTGGTAGTGGAATTATCTTTATATACAGGATGGTGCGGTAGATAGTGTTCATTCTTCTTATCTGCAACGTTCTGAACTTCTTCAATAATATCTTCGTTCTGCCAACTGTGAAAAACTGCTTCATATTTTCCTAAATTCTTGCTACGTTCTAAGGATCTAACACAATTTTTCAATCTTCTTTCAGCCAAGTTTCTACAGTTTGATAGAAATGGATGACCTTGAATCCAAGGTAAACTAACAACATATCTCCCATCTGCATCTCTTGTGACATGTCTTGCAAAATGATCTTTAGCAGCCTCTTCTAATTCAATTCTAGTCTTTTTCTCAAAAGGATCTTTAATTCCGAGAACATCTAAACTCCAAAGATCTTTGATACAGTTGTCACTAACATGTAAAGACAAAAGCACATTGGAATGCCTTTCCTTTTCCATTTTCATTTTTCCCATAACTGTCCAGCCCAAATGTGTGTTTACAGCCACTAATCCTCCTTTAAATGTTTGACCTCGTCTCCTATTAGCAAATTTCCTATTATGTCTGCCCCTAATAACATATGTATTTCATTTGGTTCCCTTTCAAACAAGCAACAATTCTCATTCACGGAAGCGTCACTGACGAAAATTCCATATTCCTTCAATTCATTAATCAATTCCGAATCCTTTAATTTTGGGATGGGTGTACATATTCTTTTTTGATCCATTACTTCTACTTCACAGAAATAGGAATTAAAAACATCACTCAAGGTCACAACATATTTTTTGTGTTTTTCATTACGTTCTATTCCCCCAAAGAGTCCATGAACTGTTGTTTCCTGTCCCACGCATTTTAAATTTAGTTGTTTGGCAATAAATTTAGTTACGTAACTCTTCTGACTTCCGGTATCGAGAATTGTTCTTACTTTTTTCCCTTTTATACACACAATTAATGTTTGCAAAAATACTTCTGTTGATTTAGAATTATTGGAAAGTATAGTATTTTCATCAGTTAAGTTTTTTTCATTATTTTCTTTTGATGAGTCATCGCTAGAAAAACATAATATATCGTGGTGTCTTTTTCCACATAAAGAACATAAATTGTTTAATTTCACTTTACAATCTCGAGATAGATGACGAGCAATTCGGAGACATTTAAAACAAGCACCCAGTTTCATCAAAATATCTTTTCGTTCATTTAAAGTTTTCTGTTTCGCCCAAGGACAAATCGCGGTTTGGTGTGACTCGTGTTTACAGAAAAGGCATGATTCATTCGCATTTTCTCATTTGAACTTGCCATAAAATTCGCCGCAGTTGGAGCAGGGAAGGGTTGCTTTCGAAACGATGAATTAATTTTTTTGTGAGTTATGTTTATAATTTTCAGATTTGAATCGGTTGAAGCTAGGTTGGATTCTTTGACTGTGCGGAATGTATTGGGTTGAAATTGAAGATTCAGTTCTTTCTCTAGCGCTAATTTGTTTATTCAAAATTTCAATAATTCGTCAAGTTTATACTCTGAGCCGTCTGTTTCTTTATTGAATTCGAGAACTAAATCAGAGGGTAAGCAATTTAAAATTAATGGACAGAGTACATTACTAAAACTTTCAAATGAAACATCTAAAGACTCTAAACTTCTTATTTGCGTTTGACACATATCAAAAAATTGGCGCAATACTTTAGTATCATCCGAACGTTTTAACGGAGTTACACTCAATAATTTTTGCATATGAGAGTTGATTATAGCATCTTTTCTTCCAAATCGATCTTTTAATATTTCTACAGCTTTCGCATAATTTTCTGCCGTGATGGCAAAACCTTCCACTGTCGCTAAAGCAGAAGAACCTAACAAACCCTTTAAATAGGTAAATTTGTCAATCGAATTTAGAGAATTATTGTCATGAATTGCGGTTTTAAAAGAGTTCCAAAATGAGAGCCATTGATTAATTTCACCATAAAATTTGGGAATAATTAATTTTGGTAGTTTTACCTTCATTGGTTCTATTAATTTTGATTCTTCAGTTGTTTTGCATGAGTCAGAATCTGACTTAAATTTATTATTTTTCCTAGTTGTTTCTTGGCTCGAAATCGCCAAGTTACGATTTTATCAAAATATTGTTCTACGGCTTCTATTTCTTTATCGATCTCTGTAGGTGAGTACAGGGGTTCACATTCTTTATCTACAATCTTTAAACATTCAAACTTTTGTTCTAAATGTTCTAACAATTCTTCGACTGCTATATCATCCGGTTCAGTTTTTTGTAATTCTTTTTCTAACTGCGAAATGCATTTTGTTACAGCGGTTCTTAGTACGGCTCGTTTCTTTTTTGTAACAATTCCTGCGTCTTCGGTCATTATTAATTTATATTATTGATTCACAAAAATTTCTAAATTTCAAATATTCTTAAACTCTCACGCTCTCTGATCCCGGCAGGGATGCCATTTAATTATGTCAATAATTAATTCTTAGGCTTAACTTCGATTAAGAAAATAGTCAAGCTTACCTCAATTCACATCGGGCAGAGAGCAGTCGTGAGATGTTCCTAGAATTCAAAATAGTAACAAGTTCAGGTAAAAATTCCAAGAAGTAAAACCACATTTAAAGTAACGAGCGAGCCGACCGTAGTTGATAGATAGAAGCTTTATTTACTAACTAACTCAAAAATGGCATTTCTCGTGGCTTCTCGCGAGACAAACTGCGTTGCCACACAACTGCAACTAATCACTACAAAATAATAATTTCAGACAAATTGCGAAGGCTCGGAACGAGGATTCGCGACAGTGTTGTTTGGGTCATTAGGGAAAAAAGAGATTAGTTATTGAGGAAGAAGGACTAATACATAAAACTATAGAGTTTTTTAAGTTCTTTTTATAGCATTTACTTTATCTATATATAACTAATAAAAATATTTCTTTTAATTCGTTTTTTTTGAAGAATGAACTTTTTATAATAATTTGGGCACAAAAAACGAGATATCTTCTAAATAATCCAATCAAATGCAAAGAAGTTTGTAACATATATGCTATGGGCCGTTCAGAGTATATTAAACCGCAGGTTTTAAAACAGCTACATTTAATCACATTTTACAGCCATTTTTAGCTTAAAACATGCAGTAATTTTGACGAAAAATCAGGATCATCAAATTTTAAAAAATGCTCTAATAAAATATTTATTTCTGAAAATATTTTTTATCCTGTTGTTTCTGACACTTCAGTGTTCAAGAAGTATATCAATGACGTTAAAATTGCATAGTGTGCAATTTATTTTAATTTATCACGTTTTTAAATTTTCCTAAAAATATTTTTTTTTTCAAAAAATGGGCGATACATGTTAGTTATTTAATAGTTATGACTTTTTAAGCCTATTTATGTTCTTTAAAACAATAAAATTATTCAGAAAATCAATTTTGAAAAATTTATCTCCGAACCTAGTCGGATACCTTAACAGTAATATGTACATGGGGTGCGACAAAACTAATTTCTGTTTCTGTAAAAAAATAATGTGAAAAAAAAATAGCTTTTTTTAAAGAAGTTTGAATGCAATAGAACAAGGACCAGCAACATGTGGCATGCGTGCCACACGTGGCACGTGGTACAATTTTCAGTGGCACTCGGCACTACTTTACAAATTAGTCAATTTTTGAGTGAATGGAAGTTGATAAATTTGTAATGGACCTTATTTGACAAACATCTACAGAATTACGGACATTTAAGGAATTACGAAAAATTCTGAAAGATAACTCTAAAGATAAATTTACAGCTATTTTGTAAACTATTTAATATTATTGATACATAGCTTTAATTGTTCGAATAAGAAAATGGCATGTACTTTGCTTTTGGCTGTACATATTTAAGAAAAAATTCTCTCCTCACATGAAAAATATTTCAATTCCGCAAAGAAATTGTTTGACAACTAAATGCTCGTAATCGAGTCAAATTGAAAATCACACTTTATACCCCTGATTTTGCGATATGAAAGTAGAGTGGTGCAAGCACTAAGTTCGCATTAAAATTTTTATTTATCTTTTTATTCAGCTGTAATAAAGGGAAATACTTATATTTTATGTTGTCTATTTCTTATTTTAAAAAATACATTTTAAAAATACGCAATATATGTACAATTTTAATTTTTTGATTTTTGTTGAAGAGATAGTAAATTTTATAATGCTTATTTTCATGTTGAGAAATATCTTGAAATGATGCAAAATTAATATATAATAAAATTGTAAAAATACATATTATTGACCTCTATTCTGCATCAAATTGTCATTTAATCTGCATGCATTATCGCGGGAATCAAATTGTTTAAAAAATGACCTTCGGTGTGGCACGCTTAATCATATTGGTGGATAGGCATGGCCCGTCACAGCTAAAAGGTTGCCGAACCCATTATTAGAATATGCTTTCCTCGTGCAGGTTAAGTGGTTCCTAAAAAAGATAGATCAAAATAGGAAAAAGGAGCATTAGAATTCTTTCTTAATTTATATATGAATCACACATTTTCCACTTAATTTACTAAGAACTAAATTTGCAGGAATAATGATAGATTTTAGAAACCCTATTGGTATCTTTGATAGTTTTATTTCATTAAGTCCTCTATTTTTCAGCTAAGTTTCTTTTTGAGAATTCATGAGAAACAAATTTAAATAAAGATTTGGAAACTAAAATCAATCAAAGAAAATTGGTTAGCTCTGTAACCTTTATTCCTCGTTAAATTTTACGCTAAATCTTAATATATTCTAATGGCTTAGCTCGTTTTAAAGCATCCCTTAACGTTATCATCTATTCAAAATGAGCTCACACATTTTAAAGTATTACCAAATTTTCTCTCATATATTCATATACGATCTATAAATCAAATATGAATCCTCTCTTTAAGGTAATGCCGGCTAAAGTAAAGTATAGAATGCCTGACAAATTTGAGACTCTTTTTGAAATTTTATAACAAAATTGTTCTAGTAAACATTTTTTGGATAAACCTCTACGATATTAAATTTTCCTGATAGCTCTTAAGATGGTTTGATGACTTATTTTAAAAACTGCTGACATGTAATTAGCGAAATCATCAACTTTTGTTCTTCATACTTAACTTTAAAAGGCTAAATATGGTATGTGCGTTTTATATTAAGTCATATTACCCCAAGAGAAAGTTAGTTTCTTTCTTTTTTTTTATTTCAATTTTAATAGCTCAACACCTCAGATTATTGTATATATGTCTGATTTTATCCATTCTTTTTTTGAAGTGATACTTCTTTTGGGGCGTTAGAGAAATAGGATGAGGGTGAATTTTTACGATGCACGCGCACACCTTCACAGACGTGACGCAAAACCGTCACGGATGTGAAAATGCTTCGTCTCTAGAAATATACAGAACGTTACAGATCATTGCCGCCTTCGAAATTCTCAGGAAAATATTTCTCTTCACTTCCTTGAAGAAGGTGACACCCGGGTTTGAACCGGAGACCTCTCAATCTGCAGTTGAGTACTTAACCGTTGAGCTAGCTATACACCAGCGTCAGCGAGCCTTTGCTTTGCGTTCCGTAGGAACGAATACGAAAATGCTTTGTCTAGAAATATACAGAACGGGACGGATCATTCACGTCTTCGAAATTCTCTAAAAAAAATATTTCTCTTCACTTCCCTGAAGAGGACATCTGGGTTTGAACCGGTGACTTCTCGATCTGCAGTCGAATGTTCTACCACTGAGGTATACCCCCGCGTCAGCTAACATTTGCTTTGCTTTCATAGGAATGGATAAGAAAGTGATTTGATTAGAAATTTTTAGAACGGGACAGATCATTCCTGCATTCGGAATTCTCAAATAAATATTTCTCTTCACTTCCCTGAAGAAGACGACACCTTGGTTTGAACCAGGGACCTCTCGATTAGCAGTCGAATGCTCTACCACTGAGCTATGCCCTCCGTGTCTATGAACCTTTGCTTTGCGCTGATTTGTGACGTCAATACTATTACGGAGAGATCGTCCTTCGCCTACGGAGCTTCTCTGATGCATTTGTTTGAACACTTTTTGTTATTAAACCAAACATACTTACAGGAAATTAAAAAAGAATTAGTAAATTAATCTTTAAATTGTGTTTCATGTACATAAAACATAAGAGTAAATATTAGTTTACCTATTTAAATAACAATTGCAAGTATATGATTGTAGATGTATTTACTACGAACGCATTGCAATGAACATAAACACATTTATTACATTGTAGCAAATTATAAGAGCATTTTGTATTCGTATATTTATTTTTTAAGTTATCCTTTTATCGGCGTTAGGGAAAAAGGATGAGGGTAAATTTTTACGATGTGTGCGCTTACCTTCACGACACCCATGCGCGCGCGCACCGTTGTCTTATATTTTAACTTGCCACTTTTTTGGTGCTATGGGACTGATATTTGGGGAATCATAATAACTATTGTTATAAACCACATCTGTTGGGACGCATCCCCCCTGTGCATTCCCCCCTCTACAGCTTTTTGGCAATATCTCGGCACCCGAGCGTCACAGTCCATTAGGACCTGGCTCATTCGATCCCTCTCTATATGCTCTTCCAGTTATTATAATTTCATGTGTGTGCCGAGACATTCAATATGAGGTGTCAGCTGTCACATTAGGCTCACTTCATTTCCAGATACAGTCTGATACCCTCCCATGTTATTGGTCCTATTGTCCCTGTGCGGGGGTGTTTAAATTTATTTAAATCGTGATTATCTCAGGTTTAGCTGGTTCAATTGACTGAAGGTTAGTATCGTTCAACTCTGCTCGTGACCGCCTTTCACTCTTGACCCAGCTTGCACTGCTAAAGATTTTTAGAAAGATTTTAATCTTGTTTCGCCAAAGAAGTATAACTTCTTACGTGCGTACATAAGTACACACACACTTTTTTTTTTAGTAGGACATGTTTTTGCAACATTTATTTTACTTATAATTTTGTCAATTTTGAAATGTTTTTTAAAATTCACTTCCTTTATTCTTAGCTTTGTAGAAATTACACAATTTGACTTTTATTATTTTATTTTATTGTACTATATACAGTCGAACCTCCATATTACGAAATTTTTCTCTTGTGATTCATTTTTTTTCTTTCAATTTTTAAAGTTATTTCTGGACATTTCAAGTTTTTCTCTCTTTTAAGTCATTTTATGGTGGTCATAAATCTTGAACTGGTTTTATTAGGTACCTAACTCGCCAAGAGCTATAGCAGGGGTACTCAAACTTTATTCCCCACCGGGCCGCATACACATGTTAGGTATTTATAGTGGGTCGCACACACGACAGGAACTTCACGCGGGCCGCATGCACATGATAGCTATTTCATGCGGGCCACAACATGCGGATAATGGAAAAAGCACATTATAAAACCAAAGCAACATCGATAAACAAAATTGATCAAACTATTAAAACTCATTTTTGGCTTTTAATTTAATACTATATTAATTTTTCTATCAAATACACACACAAAAACATCTATTTTTATGAATTTATACTGTGTTATGGGATTATTTTTATTTTCTTTTATCTATGACCCAAAAAAAGCCTCTTGCTTGCTTTCTATTATTAAAAAAACAAATTAATAACAAAATTGATACCTTTCATTGCTTGATTGATAGAATTTCCAATTCATTTTTTTGTGCATTGTTCTCCAATAATTGAATTTCTTAGTGCAATAGGACATGGTCGGCCCACTCATAAAAAGGCCGTCGGGCCAAGTATCACTGAGTTATAGAATTCTTGGCGTTCCATCAAAGAAGTGCAACACGTACCTCCATTGTCCAGTTCACTAGAAACATCTTCGATAAATAAATAACGTAATAAAATAATGTATGTTTAAAATTACTTGCAGGCTTTAAATTAGAAAATGTCCTTAAAATTCCTTAATTTTAATAAAAAGTTATTTTCTTAATATTGAAAATACAGCATATTTTTCGATATTCTATTTTCAAGTTTTTTTGCAGTTTTATTCCCCTTCTATTTTTTGGTGGATAAGATACATATAAAATAAATAGATAATAATTTACAAAAAGGTGTGAATAATTACTTTTTTAATGCATATATTTTATGAATTTAAAATTTGTTTTATCTCGTTTATAAAGTATATTGAAAGATGAATATCTATATAAAGAATTTTCCATATAACGAACTTTTTTTCGGGATTTAGCGACTTCGTTAAATAGAGGTCTGACTGTATATATATATATATATATATATATATATATATATATATATATATATATATATATATATATATATACTGAGTGACCAATTTATTAGGACCACTTGACACTTCCACAGAGATCAGCTATAGCTACACGCATGAAATAGCTGTTAAGAGAAAATTCAGGAATAGTGAAGCATGAACTGCACTGTGTTTCTTGAAAAAAAAATAGTAGGAAAAAGCATGATTTAGGAGTGTTCGAACGCAAGATGATTGTAGATGCTCGAAACGTCGGAACCAGCATCATCAAATCGGCTGCACTTGTAAAGTGTTCGAGGACAGCAGTTATAAATGTTTACAAAAAGTAGATTACCAAGCAGAAAACTGGATCTAGATTTGTGGTCATTACAGGCTCCTGAAAGTTCACTCGGAAAGGAAAATTACGAAAGCTGTGCAGTCCAACAGAAGAACAACTGTTCTTCAAGTTGCGGAGAATCTTAACCAAGGAGCAATTTCAAATGTCTCTGAACGAACTGTTTGCCTCACATTACACCGTATAGGCTATGGTAGCCAGCCACCTGTTATAAGGCCTTTACTATTTGCCTAGAACAAGAATAGACGTCTCCAGTTCACGCAGGAGCACACGCATTGAACTGTGGATG
This sequence comes from Trichonephila clavipes, assembly GCA_019973935.1. Classification (NCBI taxonomy): domain Eukaryota; kingdom Metazoa; phylum Arthropoda; class Arachnida; order Araneae; family Nephilidae; genus Trichonephila; species Trichonephila clavipes. Next base: position 533,174 of record BMAU01019394.1, on the reverse strand, counting down.
ACTCGAAAAGAATCATATGGTCCAATGAATCACGTTTTCAATTACACCATGTAGATGGCAAAGTACTGTTACGAAGATCGGGGCTTGAGGAATTTATGCAAATCAGTCGTAAAGAACGACAGTTCTTCGGGAGAGATTGAAGTGTTTTGTCGAAAACAATATTTGAAATACATAATATTGTACCCAAATTCGCGGAGTAAATCTCAGAAGGCTTTCACACCTTCTATGGTGCTCAGACACAACATTCAGTGTCTAATATACGAGTATGCAAAAGATTATTCACAATCCCTCGCTCATTCTACACAAAAGCCGTAGTAATATCTAATCACTGGTCGATTCTTCACTGCCAAATCAATATTAACAAACCTTCGGTGAGTGGCTCCCTATTTATGCGCTTCAAGTACCTTTCGAGAAAAATCTGTTTGTGCTATAGATTGTTTCATTAATTGATTTCTCCTGTAATTTTCAGAAGAATCCCAAAGGCAGCCAACTCGGTTAAAATGGTTGTCAAAATTGATGCCAATTTGGCTCTATCGCCAAGATTCCACCAAGTTTCCATTTAATCGCCATTACAATGTAGGGAACGGTGTTATTATGAATATTACAATTTTAACGTCAAAGACCATGGCAGAAACTTTGCCTTTCTTAGTTCGCCTGCACAATCACCAGATCTCAAACCAATTGAGAATCAGTGGGATGAGATGAAAAAAGCATCTGAAAGTATTGGAAAAAGTGCAATGTATCGGTTATACTCAAATTCTTCATGCTACCTACTAACAACTCACAGAATTCATACCAAGAAGGATCCATGCAGTATTAGGGGCAAAATATTTTTCAGTATTGTATTGAAGTGTTGGTCATAATAATTTGCCCAACCAGTGCATACACACACGCACATGCATATACAGTCGGTTTCATTTTAATCAAAAGAAAATATCAACGAGAAATTAAGAAGACAAATTTTTGTTAGAATTTGAATTAAAAATCCAAGTTATTTTTAGAGATATTTTCAGATCTATGAAAAATTCTTTAAATTTGAATGGAACGTCTCTGTGTAGATAAGTGTAATATGTCAACCAGAGGAAGCCTTTATGCTTAAGTAATGTACGTTTTTTTCTAAATCCATAGGAAGAAAATATACTGAAAAAAGAAAAAAGTATTCTCTCAAATCTTTCAGGAAGAATTTAGTTTAGTTATTAATACATTTTTATTACTTTACCAGAATTTTACCTTCTGATAGCTGGAAGCAAATTAGTTTTTTGATAGATAAAATAAATACGTTCTCAAAATCAATTGAATAACTTTGAATTCGAAAATTTGAATAAATAATGAAATGCGTTATGTCAAAATAAAAGAAATTTGTTAAAATTAATTCACTTCAGTTCTCATGAGTTTTTAAGGGGCATTTTAAACATAAAAATATATATAAAAAGAAATAAGGTATATTCTAGCATAAAAAGTTTTTTGAACACAAAACAAATATTCGAATTTCTCTTCCGATTGCAAGCATTTTTATTCGAAAACAAAATTCGTTTTATGTCGGTAAGAAAAAAGGATTAGATTTCGGAGAGAGGTATTTGATCTCTTTTATATTTATCTTATTTCAATTCATCTTTTTTTTTTTAAATACTAATGTTATTCTTCGTGTGATTTCGTGAGTATTATGTATATACAGGGCGATTCCCTACCATACCGACAACTTTGTTTGGTATGTAGGGGGTAGAGAGAGGATTCGGAAACACTTAGGAATGATAGGGTGCAAAGAACATTATGGTGCAGAAAACATTTTATTAAAATTTGTACTGCAACAAGTGCTCGAAATTACGATCAGGAGTCGTATGAAAGGCCTGCTAGCGTTGCTGCATGGAATTTCTTACTTTCTAGAAGATTCTTGGCATGTCACGAATCCACCCGGCAGCTGCAGGTTTTTTTAAAACATTGTCTTTAAATTCAAAAGTACTCACATTACTGATCGTGCGTTTGTACTTCTCTTTTTTTAGTCTCTGCTGCTTCATTAGCTACTTGACCACAAAATAAGCGCAGCGTTTTGAAATCAAACGCTTCACTTCTTCTTTTACGAGGTACACAAGATGATGATAAAGTTTCGATGTTTTCAATGCGTCGCGCTTCGATGCTACAATAGAATTTTCACTAATGTACCCTTTTCGGCACTCGGTATGTACATTCGCGGAGGTTAAAGAATTAAAAAAAACCAATGTGGCCGTCATTTTGTTCGATACTTGCTGCTCTCAAAGTTTTTAAACTGCGCACTATATTAACAGGATCATCTTCTGAAAGGGATTCATTGCATATAAAACAAAAAACAACCGAAACTCTCAAACTTTTGCGTCCATCGTTGCCAAAATACAAATTAAAACTAAGAAATAAACGTGGTTTGTTGTGAATAGGGAATCGGTCTTTACTACAGCTAAACATCTATCCTTTAACTAGCTATAAATAGAACGTTCGTATAATAGGGGTCCGCAGATCCAGGTATTATCTGTACAGAAAGAAACAAAAATTTGAATTTTTATACATTTTAAAGAAAATGTACTTCATTTTTTCTACTTAAAATGTAATTAGCATACAATAAAATATAATTAAAATAAGTCTATAATTTCAGTTAACTATATTTTAGTTACACGATGAGGGTTATTAAAAAACATGATTAATGAAAAATATTACTAAATGTAATGTAATAATTAATAAAATATGCTAAATGTTTATAACTATATATATTTTCAATAGTTTATATAGACTTTATACGGCTTATTATTTAATGTGACTAACGACTGACCTTGCATTAGGCTGTAGATAGCTAACCGCTGCGTGTTCATCGCCCTTTTTCTCAAAAACGGTCTGATGTTTCAAACAAAAGTTATAGAAAATTTTATTCTCTACAATATTTATAATAAATGTAAACAGCTTTAAACGAGATGTTTGCCAAAAATGGATTTTTTTTACCTTTAACCTTGAATATCTTAAAACAGGGGCACGAGATTTTATGAGACAACTTTTAGAGTGGCAAAATAAAGGTCTATACGAGTTTTTAGCTTATTATTTCCGAGGGGAAACCCCTAATATCATTGGATTACAGATATTCGACTGAAGAAGTCTTCAACCGAAGGAACGGGGATCTCGTACAGTTAACTCTTCAAGTGACCTCAGAAGAAGTTCATGCATGAAAGGTCCTTTGATGTAGCAAGCCAAGGTATCGGGCTACTACAATCTATCCAACGGTATCCAAAGGTTACTTTGAGGTGTCCGCAACCTGGAATCACGTAATGTGGAAGACTCCCGTCATGCTGATACCACATGAAGTGGGGCAACGATGGAGGAACATGTGCTGTGTCAAGAAGTTTTGGCGGGACTTGTTGCAAGAAGATCAGATATGCCTTAACCTCCAAAGGACTGGTAAGAAGGTATAGTCCAATGAAGTAATCTCCAAATGGAATTTTCTACATTGTAAGGAATTCCATGCAGTGCCACTGTCAGGCTACTACATGACCTTTGTAGTAATTTAGAACACCTGTTGTAGTACAACCTTTCAATAAAATGTTTTCTGGCCTATTAATGCATTGATGTTTCTGTTTTTTTCTCTATTCCATTGCACTATACCTCGAAGCTACGGCATTTACGACTCAGGATTCCTATGTGACTCCGAGTCGTCTCTGAAACCCACTACACATCTTGCAACTTTGTCGGTCTGGTAGTGAATCCTTTCATATATACATACATGTGTGATGTACATAGGGAGAGGGATTGTATATTTAAAAAAAAGTAGGTGAAAGCTATGAGACTCATTCAATAGGCTAAAAATGAAAAATCTGCTGGTTTATTGGAAGGAATTGAACTCTCAAACCACTGTGTACGCCACTAATATAAATAAAGTATTAAGTATAAAGGATTTGATATAAAGGCGAATATATATATATAGTGTTAATCAGATGTTTAATCAAAGTTGGATGCTAATAAATTAAATAACTCATAATATAGTAAAATCAGAGTCATATAAAAAACAGTAAGTAACCAGTTCTTTTTTTTTCATATCCTAATGGGAAATACGAGAATATTAATACATTCTAAGCAGCAACATTTTTGTAATTTTGTGCATAACAGATTTCATTAATTTTCAAACTCTGAAAAATTATGACTGGGATAGGTTTCCCTGTGAAATGTTAGCACAAAGTGTATTTTTCCCCATTTTAATTACCTTTTCCGTCCGGAATTGTTCTTTTTAGTATTGTGCTATTGTGTGATTTTAATATCCTGTGTTTTAACTGTAAAGTAGCATTTTAAATGCCTTATGAAGGTTACATTTACGAGCTATTTACGTTTGTTTTTAATTTTTTGGTAAGCATTTGTTAATTTCATGAAAGAAATATTCTCAAATATGCTCATTTTATCGTAATAAAAATAATTAGATCTCATTCATTAAAACAATTCTTTCCCGCTTGGCAAGTACTAATATATTACTTAATTACTTAAGTAATATCATTAATGCTTGTAAGTAAAACTATATATATATATATATTAAATCTTAAGCAAACGCCGCATAAAATATGAAAGAATGATAAATAAATTTTAATCCTTTATGTATTCTTAAAGGGTCTTTAAAAGAAAAAGAAAGATCTGAAAATAGATATTTGAAATAACTTGTGATAAAAAATTAGGCTTAAAAGAATACGCTGTTTTCAATGTGTAAACAAAGTATTTTTAATAAATTGTTTGTCTATCTAAAAGTAATTGTTTACTCATACTGTCTGTTCGAAGAATGTAAGATTTTGGAATTCTCTTTTGTGAATGTAATTCTCTTTAATTAATTCGAGAGGAGATATAAAAATTTATAATTTTAAAAATGCTGTATTTGTTTTCAGGATCAATATATTATGTAATTGGTTTGGAATTTTGTAAACAAAAGTCCAGGGTAAAATATCAATATATATTAATTTTAACATTATTTAAAGTGTAAAACCATTTTTTGCGTGAAATTATCAATCCAATCTTATTAATTACCAGAATCAATTCAAGTTTGATATTCAAAATACATAAGATAACTTTTCTAAACAAAATCTATACAAATATTATTTCACTGAAATTCAGTTACCCATTGTTGTTATAATGAATATTCCTTGGAGAATATTTCTATATCTTCCATGTATTTCAAGAAACAAAATGCAAAACAAATCAAACCATAATTTAATTAATCCTTAAGCTTCAAACATTCTCAAACAATTTTCAAGAAACGACATATTTCGATTAGGAAATTCATTAATCTAAAATAGAATGGTTTGGCATTGTTTACTTGTTCGATTAAAGCTACTTTAGTACTCCAGAATAATGTCATATATCTTAATATACCAAATGAAAATAAAGATGCCGTGTTAAATAGATATTTTCCTAGGAAATGTATGTAAAGATGTCAATAGATTGTTTATTCTACTTGCTATCAATGAATTTAACATTGGGTATTAATTATCTTTGAGTCTTATTGCCTTTTAATAATGTACACAGTCTCTATTAAACTGTTTCGATTTTTCGTGTAAGTTAATTACTTGAAAAGAAGTTACATCCATTGCAATTTGATTTGAGTGTCATTACTTTATATTAGGAATATAATATGATAATAGTTATTTAGATTAACTTAGAAATTAAATGTATGTTTTGAGACATTATATGTAATAATATTTACCACTTGAATTTTCTCACAAGGGATTTTGTTTTATAATAGTATTGAGCCTTTTCGAAGACTTTAAGCGATAATTTTTAGCTAACCCACCAAACAGGAATTATAGTGCAAACTACAGCTTTTTCTCCTGAAAAACTGCTCAGTTCACTTTTTTCAAAACAAAGTGATGTGCAATTCTGCATCATCCGCGTATTCTGGCCAATTACTGAAGTTATTAACGGAAATCAAATGATTCCATAAGCTTTGGGTTGAGGAAACTATGAAAGCCGAACCCTCCGAAGTAAAAAAAAAAGCTTTTATGTTTGGTCCTAGATCAGGGCTGGGTGGAATTTACCAGGGCACGAGCTACTTCTTATATTTTTAAGCTGTTGCGGTCGCGCAAGTGTGGCTATACAGAATAGCCACTGGGTGGGTTTTCATGACACTTTTTTTTTCAAATTGAACCCCTCTTTTAAATAATGACAGATTACTATTTCTGCTACAAAAACACATACAACTTAAAATTGTTAAGCTGAATACATAGGAAAATTATGAGTGCCTACTAGAGGTGGACGTATTCACTGAAGCGAGCAGAGAACATACGTGAATCGATGAATTTGAAACCGACGTATATATTTCATTTGTTTCATACCAAGTCGGGACATGAGATCAGCACAAAGACCCGAACCCGTGGAAGCGCGGGGTGTGTGGTGATGATTTCTCAACAGCCAATCTCGTGCTATCGCGGAAAGAGCTGATCATCAACATTTATTCTCCCCTTTATTCGGCGTGTGAGGAAAAATTCATTTATGTGGCTTTCATCGCTTTTCAGTGTTTTCTTTTTTTCTCCTACAGTGGCAGTGAACGTTTTAAGCGTCATCGTGCACTTCCAATGAAGGTACACATATCTTCTACACATTAATCTAATAATTTGCTTAAGTAATCAGACACATCTCAATTGTGAAAAATCTATTGTACATTCTAGCTGACGTTGATGTTTCATAAATATATATTTCTTAGTATTCGCGTCTTAGGTCTTACAAGGGGAGGGCATGACTAAGGGAATTATTTCGGGGACAAAACTGCGTGTAATAGTAGTACTCCTTTAGGGTGCTCAACTCTCAATGTACACTGCTGGCCACCGTAAATGCAACACCAAGAAACACAAGAGATAGCACAACAAAATTTATTTTGTAGATAGCATGTTGACCAAGTATTAAACGATTACATTTATAGACTTCTGTGAAGTGGGGTTCCTGCCAGAATCAGTAGCCAGAGTAGCCGCCATTGGTGGAGATCACCGCTGCCACGCGCCTCAGCATTGAGTCAAAGAGACTTTGCATGTGTTCTAGGGGTACAGCAGAAAAAGAAGCTTCCACACGCTGCCAATGTTGTTCTGGTGTGCCAGCTGGGGTTGTAATCTGGGTCAATCGTTGAACAACCATGACCCACATGTTTTCTATCGGCGAAAGATCCGCAGAGCGAGCCGGCCAGGGAAGCAATTCAGATAGCGTACTTGCATTCCAAGGTCAGAGATCGACTTGAAGTTTTCCCCCCAATAAATTTAATTATTTTACAATTAAATAATTTCGTTTACAAAAGACTTTTTAAATGTTTTTTAAAAATAAAATTATTAAACTAATAATATATAAGACGCATAATATATATATATATATATATATATATATATATATATATATATATATAATTTTATTATAATAATTATACGTAATTAATATGTAATAAAACATTTTTTATTGTTATAGTTTTATAATAACAAAATATATTTTATATATTCTAATACTATTTGTAACTATTTTACTTTTTAAAACACATAATAATGATATACATATAATTTAAGAATTAATGTATACTAGCTGGTATACCCGTTCTTCGCACGGATGAACTGAAAAATTAAACAACACAGATTGAAGTATAAAGAAGTTTTTAATGAGTTAATTTTACGTGAATTGCAAATTAAACAAAAAAAGCTTTTGGCGTAACTCAGGTAACAAAAAAAAAAAAAAAAGAGAAAAATAAAACACATTTGTTAAATTTTAAGCATGTAAGTCTAACAGCTGATAAAAGGATTTTTTTTTTATTTATAACTCCCCGTAACACTCTTGAGGGTTGATTTTTGAAAATACCTTCCTAAGCTGATCTCTGCTCAGCAAAAGTAACACATTGTTAAAAGTTTTGTGTAATGAACGCTTAAAATAGTGTAAATAATTTTTATCTGAAAGTATAATACATTAATATTACTTTCTGTAGTATTTATTTTATGTTAAAATTGTAATATTCGCAAGCAACGCCGTTTCTTAAATTATAATGATGATCCAATGAAAAACATAACGAAATGTTAACGATAGAGTCAAGTTGGCAAATGCCTAGCTACTTTCATAACTCGAGCTTTATTAGAGCTTTGTAAGACCCACCCTGTAGGGGAGCGATGCACGTTAATACTTTATCCACCGCATAATGATTTACTGCAGTTTTTTTCATAAAATATTTTTTGGATCACTACATTGAAAATTAAGGGATATACATAAACAAAATACTCCACTTTGGGAAATTTAATCCGTTACAGCTAATAAATTAAATAAAGATATTCCACTGTAAAATTAATTATATATACCGTTCACTTAAAATAAGTAGTCAAATCATTTTCTAAAGTCTTCATTAACATACAAAAACATAAGACACTTAAATTTTGACAAACTATTTTTTCTAACTAAAATACTCATCAAGGAACCCGTGCTGCCAAATATCTTGGAAGAGTGGATTTCAAAGAATATTCCTGCTAATTATTGGTAGATTATTCCTTCTAAGTTGGTGTGGTGTGGTAGTTAGGAGAAAGGGGTGCCAGCTCAGATGTCGTCCACGTTACTTGACTATGGTTCAAAATTACGTGATCCGTTGCCAAAAGCCCTCGTGTAGCTGAAAAAATTGCAACATTAATATTCACTCACTCTCACTCCAAGAAATACAGAACAATAGTTATTGCGTTTTTAAGTGTAAAAATAATTATATCTGCATATTCAATTAAAATTATTGCGTTATAATTAAGTACTAACCACAAATAAATTTTGAAAATTTGTCCAAATGATGCAGTGTGAAAGAGAAAGCTTATTTACTTTAAGTATCAGAACTGATAAAAGCATTTATTTGGAAAAAAGATCAATTTCTTACTACCAAATATGCATAATAAGATGTTAAAAAAAACATTAAAATAAAGAGAGATTTATAACAACCTCTCCCTTCAAAACTTAGTTTGATTCTGAAATAAAAAAATAGGCATTATATCAGTGGAATTAATTAGAAGCGAGCACCTTGCGTAGCCAAAACAAAAAAGGTTTTTCACAAACAAAAGATAGATATATGCAGACGTGGTGTTTTTTTTTTTTTTTTTTTTGCAGCGCATGCCAGAATTGCTAGCAGAAGACAGAATTTTCTCCTACTTACTTGGCAAGTATCGTTATATTTTTGACACTTTTCCTAAATCCTTATAAATTATAGTCTATGCTATAAATTATAGGCTATGTGCTATTCTGATGTATAAGCTATATTACTGTAAAGTTTCATTAAAATCCATTCAGTAGTTTTGTGAAAGACTAACAAAGATTTTCACATTTATAATATATATTAGATTCTAATTGTCATAATATTAATAATAAATAATAATATTAAATATTATTATTTATTATTAATATTACAACAATTAATTAATATCATGATAATTAATTAATATTACAATAATATATATATGTATATATATATATATATAACATAATACTTATATTTATGTAATTGCAGTAATTATTTTACTTTTTAAAATACAAATTAATTATTTAAAATATCATTAAATATTTAAAAAGCCTTTTTAAAATAGATTTATTTAATTGTAAAAATTATTAAATGAATGGGGGCGGGGGTGAACCTATCAATTCGATCGCGTGACTCGAGCTCTAACCAACCACGCGAAACACAGTAACTCTATGACCTATGCCACTGAGCCACTAAAGGTAATTTAAAGTTAATTGTATTAAAGCTAAGTATGAATTTTGAAGGCCATTTTCTCTAAATTGATTGCCCATTCGGTACTATTACATTGAGGGTTGAACACCCTAAAAAGGAGTATTACTATCACACAAAGTCTCGTCTCCAAGTGAATTTCCTTAGTCATGCCCTTCCCTTGATAGTAAAGGCAGTTACCCCAAAATGTCTTCGCGGTCCCCCAATCGATTGCAAATGACTTAATGCCCATCTTCGTCCTAGATGTTCACGTGTATTTGTTTTTTTGCTGTGTTTCGTGGAGTCGCGTTTTCGGTGTAAAACAAAATATGAAAATAAAATACCCTGAAGTCTCGCCCTTTCAACGACTGCAACCAATCAAATCATTCTGCCAGTAAAATGTCTTAAGTCAGGTGGAATCATCACATATGTATTTTGTTGCAATCAATAGCTACCAATTTTCTCAATACTTACCGAAATATATTTTAATGGCTCTTAAAAATATATATAAGTAACAACATATTCAATAAGTTAAAAGTAGTTCTTGCTTTCTGTAGAATAGATATCAAAAACGTTGGAAAAAGTGTAATAATTTTAGAAATCAATTGTTGGTAAAAGTTTTGTTCATAAATGTTAACACTTTAGATCGTAAATAAGTTGCTAGAGGTGTTAAACTTCTGGTAATTTATACAAATGAGGTTGTAATTAATTACGATCGTAATGAAGCAAAATAAATGGCCCATTAAGTTACGAGTAATGTTAATTATTATGGTTATTTCTACTTTTATTTAAATTTTTTCAAATGTGATTAGGGAAAAAAATCATATAAATGTAACAGTTTTTATGACTAAAAGGAGGCGATCTCTTAATTCGCCATTTTTCTTAATTTTTGGAACATTTTTGGTTCAGAAATACCTTGTTTTTAATTCTATGATGAGTTTCCTTCTCTTCTTCAAATGGAATTTGAAATAAATGTCAATGACGAGTTAAATGCTATAATTTGAACCCCAAACTTGTTAAATGAGTAATATCTTCAATTAAAATTTATTTATAGAGAGTATATTGATTTTCTTTCGAGAAAAAATCATGCCATAAACAATTTTGATAACTTTTAATATGTTCGAAATAATTTAAAAATTTACCGCTGCATTAAAGTATTTTTATTTGTATTTTAGTTTGCAATAACACTTCGATCCATCAACTATAAATAGAATTCAAATATATCATGAAAGTTTTTATGCGAATTATTCATATTTTTTTAACAAACATTTTCACAATAGTTTTTTAGCTGAATCAGCGAAAATTTTATTATAATTTTAACTAATAATGTACGCGATGCAGAGAAGAATATATTATAAAATATTTCGAGAATCATTTGTTATAATTCTTATAATTTATCTGTGTGTGTGTGTGATTATTCAAAAAATTAGTTTTTAAAACCAGTTTTAATACTTCTGTTTTATGTAAAATCTACTCCAATATCATATTTCTTTAAAGCTAATTATGTTCCTCGTGTAACTTCAAGTTACTGTCAATCATGAATGACTAATTGCAGAGTAATTCTATGTTATACATAACACACTTTTTCTTTGTATATATATACGTAAGTTATACTAAAGTTTTAATTATTATTAAGAATCAACCTCACGAAATATCTGGATAATTTTTTTTCATATTAATTAATTCTCACACATATGCTCTCGCTGTAAACTGCAACTACAATTGTTATTCTGTCTGCGTATTGCAGACGTGGACTGAAGTAACCTACAGAACGGAGAAAATAGAGCCTCGCAGTACGATAAGAAATTAATGATGAAATTAAAGCTGTTTGTTGAAATAGTTGCCCGTCATATCATATCGTGATGCATTAAAAGAGGAATTTTCAAACGGTTCATATGTTTCGGCGAACCAAAAATTAAAGATCATCACTCACCAACGATGCTGACGCTGAAGCATTTCGCTCTACGCAGCTGCAAAATCGATTTCTGTATGTAAATAGGATTACACCTTTCATATTCATGCATTCTTTTCATTTGACATGAAGCTGATAACCGATGGCCGTGAGAAATCTACCTGCTGGATACCACGTGCGATCCAGAAACCTCGACTGAAGAGGGAGTTTGCTTTGAAACATTGGAAAGATTGGTTGTGTTTATATCTCCTCTTTCAATAATATAAAGATTCTGTAGAATGGGGATAGTCAATAATTGTAATAACTTTTAATTAACTGTACATATTGTAATTAATAGCTAAGGACCATAGTCAAGTAACGTGGACGACATCTGAGCTGGCACCCCTTTCTCCTAACTACCACACCACACCAACTTAGAAGGAATTTTCTACCAATTATTAGCAGGAATATTCTTTGAAATCCACTCTTCCAAGATATATGGCAGCACGGGTTCCATGATGAGTGTTTTAGCGGAAAAAATAGTTTGTCAAAATTTAAGTGTCTTATATTTTTGTATGTTAATGAAGACCTTAGAAAATGATTTGACTACTTATTTTAAGTGAACGGTATATATAATTAATTTTACAGTGGAATATCTTTATTTATTTTATTAGCTCTAACGGATTAAATTTCCCAAAGTGGAGTATTTTGTTTATGTATATCCCTTAATTTTCAATGTAGTGATCCCAAAAAATATTTTATGAAAAAAACTGCAGTAAATCATTATGCGGTGGATAAAGTATTAACGTGCATCGCTCCCCTACAGGGTGGGTCTTACAAAGCTCTAATAAAGCTCGAGTTATGAAAGTAGCTAGGCATTTGCCAACTTGACTCTATCGTTAACATTTATCTATGTTTTTCATTGGATCGTCATTATAATTTAAGAAACGGCGTTGCTCGCGAATATTACAATTTTAACATAAAATAAATACTACAGAAAGTAATATTAATGTATTATGCTTTCAGATAAAAATTATTTACACTATTTTAAGCGTTAATTACACAAAACTTTTAACAATGTGTTACTTTTGCTGAGCAGAGATCAGCTTAGGAAGGTATTTTCAAAAATCAACCCTCAAGAGTGTTACGGGGAGTTATAAATTAAAAAAAAAATTTATTAGCTATTAGACCTACATACTTAAAATTTAACAAAGGTGTTTTATTTCTCTCTTTTTTTTGTTACCTGAGTTACGCCAAAAGCTTTTTTTGTTTAATTTGCAATTCACGTAAAATTAACTCATTAAAAACTTCTTAATCGTTCAAGCTGTGTTGTTCAATTTTTCAGTTCGCCCGTGCGAAGAACGGGTATACCAGCTAGTATATATATATATATATATATATATATATATATATATATATATATATATATATATATATATATATATATATATCCGGTGCTTCCCTCTCTCTCTCAAATAAATATAAAAGACTGGCTGGTTTACCCATTCTTCGCACGGGTGAACTGAAAAACTAAATACAGATTGAAGTTTAAAGAAGTTTTTAATGAGTTATATATATATATATATATATATATATATATATATATATATATATATATATAATTTTACGTGAATTGCAAATTAAACAAAAAAAAAGGCTTTTTGCACATTTCAGCTGAATAAAAAAACTCAGTTTGTTATATTTTAAGTCTGTAGATCCAATAGCTGAAAAAAGGGATTTTTTTTATAACTTCCCGTAACTCTCTTGAGGGTCAATTTTTGAAAATACCTTCCTCAGCTGATCTCTGTTCAGCAAAAGTAACACATCGTTACAAATTTTGTGTAATGAACGCTTAAAATAGTGTAAATAATTCATATTTGAAAAAGTAATACATTACTATTTTTTTCTGTTGCATGTTAAAACTGTAATGTTCGCAAGCAACGCTGTTTCTTAAGTTATAATGACGATTCAATGAAAAAACATAGCGAAATGTTAGCGATAGAGTCAAGTTGGAAAATGTCTAGCTACTTTCATAGCTCGAACTTTATTAGAGCTTTAAGAAAGATTAGACTTAAGCTTTCGTAGCATAATTCTTGGTAGGTACTTTTTCTACACTTCCAAAAAATACAGTGATTTCCCTAGTCACGAGTTCGAGCCTAATATCACTAATGAGTTAGGAGAAGGGGTGCCAGCTCAGGTGTCATCCACGTCACTTGACCATGGTTCAAAATGACGTGGTCCGTCGCCAAAAGCCCTCGTGTAGCTGAATATTGTGACGTTAATATTCACTCACTCTCTCAAAAAAATACAGTACAGTACTTATTATTTTTATACTTAAAAATAGCAATATCTACCTTTTCAATTAAAATTTATAGTGTTTACACATGAAAAAAAATCAATATAGTAGCTATTCAAATAAAGAGAGATTTAAACCAACCTCTTCCTTCAAATCTTAGTTTTATTCTGAAATAAAAAATAGGGATTACGCTGATCTCAGGAATAAATTAGAAGCGAGTGCCTTGCTTAGACAAAACAAAAAAGGTTCCTTCACAAGAAAAAGATAGATAGATGCTGTCGCGGGCTTTTTTGCAACGCACGCCAGAATTGCTAGCATATGGCAGAAATTTTTCCTACTTACTTGACAAATATCGTTATATTTTGAACACTTCACACAATATCTTTATAAATTATAGCCTATGTATTATTCTGATGTTTAAACTATATTATTGCAAAGTTTCATTAAAGTCTATTCAGTTGTTTTTGCGTGAAAGACTACCAAACATCCAAACAAACTTTCGCGTTTATAATATTAGTAAGGATTAATAATCTTCTAAAATGAAGCAAATTAAACTTCCACTCCTAAATGAATACTTTATAAACCTTATATTTCTAGAGCAATGCTCTCAATATTTTAAATTCAGTGTTTTATATATAAAAATATTGCTTAACACTTTAAAGGCACAGTCTAAATAAATATAAGTTCTCTTTGGCTCAACACTGGTTTTAAATTTTTTTTATTTGGTTAAGCTAGTTTTTATGTAAATTTAAGACACCCTGTGGTTTGTGTGAAATTAACAGACGTTGAGGAGAGACATATTTTGGAAATGAGAAGCGAAGGAGTTGCCTATATGCAAATTGTAATGAAGCTCAATAAGTGTCTGATTGCAGAAGCGAATACTTTGAAAAATCCTAATGAACACTGAACAAAAAGAGATCCGGTCGTTCATCAATATTTACTCTAACAGGATAAAAGGCCTTTGATAGGAAAAGTTTCCTATTCAAAAGAAGCGCGTCTCGTCATTGTGTAGAAAATAACATTGATCCTGAACGTGTTCGGAAAAGTTATTCGTGAAGCCAGACATCTTAAGATCTGAAAAAAGGAAGGAAGCAGCTCTTCACCTTTCATTAAAAGCAATAGTGATCTCATCTGGAATTTACTCGAAACAGTATTGAACGGCATTGAAGAAAAGCTTGAACACTCTTAAGCATTTTCTTAGTTAAAATTATCTTTTTCTAATTTTAACTTTCTACGTAGTTATTTATTCGAGTAATAATTAAAGAGGAGAAGAAGTACATGCAGCTCTTAATCAGATCAGAAATTATTTATAGAAGACTTAAGAAAATAACATGTCTCGGAACATTGATTGATTCTCAACGTCAAACTCTGAAGCGAAAGGGAACTATGAGTAATTGATCTCTAACTTTTTGAACCTCGGTCAAGTGACGAATACGACACCTCAACTGGCACCACACTTTCTACACTTCCTTACTACACTCAATGTGAGGTCTTTGAAAGATTAATTGTAAATTAGGCCCTATTCGTGGTAGATTCAGTGATCAAGGACGAACTCATAACTCGACAAGAAAAACGACGGTCATGAGTTCAATCCCATGCGTACTTCGCTATCGTCGTCGATAAATTCCGGTGGAAACTCATTTATAGTATGAATTTCAACACACATCCAACTCTTTTTTTATTTGATTTTAGAAATTATTTGCTTCATTCATTTGAGGATGTCATAGATCAGTGGTGCGCATAGGAGTTTTTCAGGAGGGAGGGGGTTCAGGATCAAAAGTCCACCCTTCTCGTATCATGCTCTAATACGCCACCCAACATATTTATTTGATTTTGTCGATTTTCGAGAACAAAAAGCAGTAAGAAACTAATTATTGAATAAATAATTAGCATTAATTAATAACAAATAATTAATTAAATTTTACGTACTATATACATAGTATTATAATCAATCGAAAAAAATCAAGGGCTGCAGGGGTGTCCGGACCCGGGGACCTTCCCCCCCCCTTGTGTGCGTTACGGGTATAGATAATAGAATTTAAAAAAAAAAACTGTTTGGCTTTTATTCACTGTTCAAAGCCTAAAACTGATTGAAAGAACATGAAACTTAACTCTTTAAATGATCTTCTAAGTAAAAACCCATGAACTATGTATATATTTGGTAGAGAAAAATCACAAAATCATGGTGAGATGTATTTCCTCTAAGTATTATATAATAGTTTTATCTTTGAGCTAAGTAAAAAATCGCGCGCGAGTGGTGCTATAGATTATTAAAAGTAATTTTTGTATCAATGTTCATTTCAGCTGAAATTAACTGCTTTTGAAAATATTATATATTTATTCAGAAGGCTCAAATGCGTTATTTTAAAACAACTCTGTTTCTGAGTCAACAGTAACAATATTTTTTATTAATTTCATACCTATACATCATTTTTAATTCTTATATCAAATAATATTTTTGAAATTTATTTACACATGTATTGTAAATACACTCTGTCACAAAAAAATATATGCATCCAGAAGAAATCGAGAAACCTCGCAAACGTAACTAGCGACTTTAAGAACAATTGTCGAACTTCGAGAGGGGGCGTATAGTAGACCTAAGACAATCAGGTTGGTCGAACAGGCAGATCGGCCGCCACCTTGGTTTTAGCGATACCATCGTTGATCAGTGTTGACAACAATGGATCACGGAAGGGATAGTCTACCAAAACGCAGAGGGTCAGGGCGTACCAGAAACAAAAATGCGGGGGATGATCACGCAATCAAAAGAAAGACCCCGTCTTTACCAACAACGTCTCTAAAGGCCGTATCACACGCACACGTTTCAAGCAATTTTTCGTCCATTCGTGCAATTTTTACTCAGTTGCCATAGCAACGGATTTAGAACAATTTTTTACTAGTGAGCTCAAAAAATTGTTCCAAATAAAAGTTGCTTGAAATTCCAGCCAATGGGTTTCTTCGGCGACCTACGTCATAAACAAGATGGTGGCTTCGGTTTCGTTTAACACATCAGATATGCCGTATAATATTTTAATGGTGCATAATATTTTAGCGGCGTATAATATTTTAAATAGAATGGTGCTCCATTTTTAATTACACCCATCAACAAAAGCGTAAGCGAAATAAAAGAAATAATTTTGGATGTTCGTTTTCCGAGCAGAAAAATTGGCGAGTAATTTTTCAATGTGGAGATAAAGCGTGGCTGACGTCAGAGCATGTTGTTTTGTTTATAGCAACCCCTCATATTAGGACAAAAATTGGACGAAAATGTACGTGCGATATGGCCTTAAAATCTGTTTGATGCTATTTATCCCCTTCCAGACATCCATGGTATCAAGGGAAACAATTCGAAGACGACTGGCTGACTCAGGCATAAGGAGTCGAGGATCATTAAGACCAACCTCCGGCAAGCTGGAATGTAACCGACTGGAGGCGTGTGATCTTCTCCGATGAATCCCGATTCATTCTCAGTGCTGAACCAGTACATACGCGTGAGTAGATGACCCTGCCACTGGTCCAATCTGGCATTTGTTGTCGAGGGGCATACAACGATTACACAAGGTATGACAGTGTGCATTGAGCGAAATGTTGGGACGACGCGTACGCGCGCACGATCTCCTGTAGTCGTCGTTCAACGCAATTTGACGGCGCGCTGTTACGAGGACACGATTTTGACACCAGTTGTACTACTTATGCTAGTGTTTCTCAATGTTTCAATATTCGCGACCCAATATTGAATCATAATTTTCATGCCCCCCCCATCCTCATACAATAACAATGTTCTGAATTCAATAGTATTATACTTTAAGGCTAAAGCTACAATGCAACTTTAACTTTAAGTGCCACCGACGTATATAAACGTCTCGCTAATTAAAAGTGCTCATTTCCCCGGACGTATATATACGTCTTTCCGTAAAATTATTCCGAAGACTTTTTAATGCAATAAAAGGACCTTGACAATGTTTGCGAAGGATTTACTTATTCCAGATTATTTTTGCTTCTTTATTCCTTCCCCCTCCCACAATACATCTCATACGCGTGCGTACATGGAAAACGGTTGGCATTTGGAAGTGAATCGTGAAACTTTTGATCGGCACACAGTCAAGGTTTAATTATAAACCGTACAAAAATTGTCAAGATAAGCGTTAATTTTTGTTTTAAATTACATATGACAAGCCCATGGGGTCACAGGTAATTAAACTTGTTTTTAAATTAGTATTGTTAAATTAATTATAAAATACATTGTGTAGCACTGATATATTTATATGTGTATTATATCAGTGTAAATGTGTATTTTTTTATTTTTGATTATGTCAGAATGTATTTTGTTTGTTTACTTTCAGTAAATTAATAATTTTTTAAAATAATCTTTTGTTCTCGACTTTTCAATATGCTCGCTCCCTCCCCTTGTAGAGTTGTCACGCTTCCCAAGAGAGGGGGATGCCCTACAGTTTGAGAAACGCTGACTTATGCCATCAAGTCCCCCAGGGTTCATTTATGAGCAAAATAACGCTCGCCCAAGTACTGCGCGACTGTCTCAGCAATGCCTTTAAAGATACGTATTTCTGTGGTCTACCAGATCACCAGATCTCTCGCCAATAAAGCACGTCTGACGCGTGCTTGAAAGGGTACTGCAGCTGTTCCGGATTACCGGGGAATTAACAGCCCAGTTGTAAGGATTATGGCACAATCTTCCGCAAAAAGTGGTACGTGACTTCATTAATTCGATGCCTCGCCGTGTTTTAGCTTGTATAGCTGCCAAATGTAATTTTGACACCTTCTGATTTGTAACCTTTTTTATGCCATATCTTCTGAATAAAACAATCCGCTCTTCGAAATTTTTATCAATTTGCTTATCTGCTTATTCACTATATACGAGGGCAATTCGGAAAGTAACCGCCGTTTGGCTGTGGCGCTGGAAGTACGGTTCGGAGCGCCCTCAATCGAATGCACGAGTAATGTGTGATTCAGTAAGCTTCCAGTCGGCGAGTGAGAGCGTCGTAGGGCCAAGCGTTTGCTAGTTATAACGTGACAAAATGTGTGCCGCCATAGAAAATCCCGCGAAATGTGAGGTACGGGGAGTGATAAGATTTCTTTGGGCCAAAAAACTGTCAGCAGCTGATATCCATCGTGAATTGTGTTCTGTATACGGGCCAAACATTATGAGTGAAGGTGTAGTACGTCAATGGGTACGATTTTTCAAGTACGGAAGAACAAACATTCATGGGGAATCACGGAGTGGAAGGACGTCTGTAGTGAGTGCTGATCTCATCAAAGAAATCGATGAAAAAATTCGTTTGCTCCGTAATTTCACAATCTCCCAACTTTCAGAACATTTTCCAAACATTTCTCGGACAGTTTTGTATGAGACAGTCACGGGAAAATTAGGCTACCGGCAGTTCTGTGTTCGATGGGTACCAAATATGCTCTCGGAGATCCACAAAACCAGTCGAATGGGCGCTGCCTTAGAATTTCTTCCCCGGTACCACAAGGATGGGGAGGACTTTTTGAACACAATGGTGACTGGTGACGAAACTTGGGTAGCGCATGTCAATGTGGAGACAAAACAACAGTCTATGGCATGGGGTCATACCGGTTCTCCAACCCGGCTGAGGAAAGCCCGTCAAACTTTGTCAGCGAGGAAGCTGATGGTTACCGTCTTTTGGGATGTTCAAGGAATCTTGCTTATTGAATTCATGACGCGTGGAACAACAATCCATTCCAAAGTTTACTGTCACACGTTGAAGAAACTGAAAAGAGCCATCCAGAACAAACGTCGCGGCCTACTGAGTTCTGGAGTTGTGCTTCTGCACGATAACGAGAGCCCTCACACTTCTGTAAGAACACGAGAGGTTTTGCGCAAATTTAAATGGGATGTGTTTCAACATCCTCCCTACAGTCCGGACTTGGCTCCATCTGATTAACATCTGTTCACTGCAATGAAGAAGTGGCTTGGGGGAAAGCATTTCACTGACGATGAGGAACTTAAAAACGCTGTGACACATTGGTTTAAATCGCAGGCGGCCGCTTTTTATGCAGAAGGAATTGGTAAATTGGTACAACGGTACGACAAGTGCTTGAATAATGGAGGAGACTATGTTGAAAAATAGAGAAGAGTTGTGCTTTTGATATGTGAATAATTTTTTTTTTCGTCTGTGCTCGTTTGTTTTTACAGCGATTCGGAAGTTATTTTCCGAATTGCCCTCGTACATGTTATGTTTCGGGATAGTATCTCGTTTACTTCTGGGTGCATATATTTTTCGGTGACAGAGTTTATTAAGAAATCGCTATTTTTTTAATATTCATTTGAAGTACTCAGTAGCGCACACAGAAATTTGTCAAGGGGGGTCGAAAGTTCATCATTCTTGTATTTTTCTCCTCTTGATTTTATCGATTTTCAAGAACAAAACACAGTAAAAAACTAATTAGTGAATAAATAATTAGCATTAATTAATAAAATTAATCATTAATAAAAAATACTTAATTAAATTTTACGTATTATATACACTTAGATTTATAATCAATCAAAAATAAATCGACGGCTTTGGGGGTGGGGGTCTGGACCCCTAGGACCCCCTTGTGTGCGCCACTGGAAGTACTGTATAATTTCTTACAAGTCCGAAATATATTTTGAAATGTTAAGTGTATAATAATGCAGCGTGATAATTAAAAATGATGCGTTTGTCATTCAAAAATATTACAACATATGTATTTTTGGCATTTTATTACTAAAACATTTCTTAAGAAAGTACAAACAATTTGCAATTTTTAAAGTCAGGAATTTTCTTAGCCCCTTTTGAAATTTTGCTTTATGTTTTATGCTTAGTTATAAATGTTCCTATCCATTTATTAACATTTATTTGCTTGCGAATATGACAATTTTAACATAAAATACATATAACATAGAGTAACATAAATGCATTACACATCCAAATACAAATTATTTACACTATTTCGCACAAAATTTGTAAAAATATCATTAACCCTAACGTATACCTCATTATTAATACATCCTTATTCAAACTTAGTAAGAATAACATCAGGTATATTAACGAAAAAAAAGAGAGAATGGATACAGAAAAAAATAGTTTTCCAATTGTATTAGTAGAAATAAAGCTAGCTCGTTCTTTGTAGCAGACATCAAAAAGAGATGTTCAAAATCAATAAAAAAATTAATATCCAAGAGTTCCTGTAATGAACAATAAATCTATTGAAAAGACTGAATTCTATTATATCTGGAAAGTATTATTGCGCTGCGCGCGCATATTAGTATAAAAGTAATAGATGCGATAAATTTTCTCAAAAATATTTTTTTTTCCCTACAGTTCTTGACACAATTATACTTTATGCCTTCACCTTATATATTTGATTTTACTTTTAAAAAAAAAGAGATATACAGTGCTGAGAAAATATGTTAGAAATGTGAACATTGCTTTAAGGAACTAAAATAAAATATTTTGTTGTTTTTTACGAATTTTTATTTAACCAACTTCTTTATTTAGATTGTTGAATAATATATCGCGTGAATAAATTCAAAACGGTATTCAAAGGAAGACTACATTATATTTATTAATATTATTTTTACTTTCGGATAATACGCGCAATCCTTTTTTTTTTGTAACTAAGCTATGGCAACAAATATATCTTTCAATGTATCATTTCTGTTTTTGTGTATTTTTTTATGCATTTATAGAATTCCAATGTGTGTTTAGAACAATTTGGCGCTTTTACAGTTTTTAGACAAGTTATTTTCCATAAGTAACGAATTTTCATTTTGAATATGTCAGAAAATGTTATTTGCAAGGTAGGTAAATTAGATAATTCTTCTCTTTTTTTAATTCCTTCTAATAGCTCACAATCCCCCTGTATCAGTGCTCCTCAAACTGTCAAAACCTGTGACCCAATTTTTAATCATAATTTTCATCGCGCCCCAGTTTCGTCCAATGACAATGTATTGAATGCAATAATAATATACTTTGACTAAAGTTACAATGCGACTCTATTTATAAACAGTACGAATTATCAAGATAAGTATTAATTGTTTCGCTCAAACATAGTATGGAGGGCACTTTGGATTTGGCTATTGTTATCTAATTATCATGATGAGATAACGAATTCATTCCGGCACACTGTTTAATTTGGTAACCCTTGATTTTTGATTTGTGGTCTTACGCAGATAAAATATCACGCGTACTTTTTAAAAAATTGCTATTGGTTAATTAATAAAATTGCGGATAATTTCAACACGAGCAGACGATTTTCAAAAATTAACCATACCATTTTTAATTTATTTTTCCTATTGAAATTTATTTTCTTCCGTACAGGATATCAGATTTTGTAACCTATTTTTATTATTCCATTTTCCTGCTTTTTTGTTTTTTCCTTCGACTTATCCCGAAGAGTTAGTCTGAAAGGCACGATTTTCGTTTTTTTTTTTTTTTTATGATTTGGAACAAAAGGTCAAATTGAATGTGATACAGTGGTGTATGAAAAAAGGATTAATTGCTGCTAGTGTTGAATGTTCGGTTTGCAAGAAGGTTATGTATCTGATCAAGAAGAATTGAAGTGACTGATACATTTGGGAATGCCGAAAGAGAGGAGCGAATGTACATCGCATGAAGAGATCTGTAAGGAAAAATACCTGATTTGAAGAGAGTAAGCTGAGTATACTTAAAATTCTAAAGTTAACGAATATGCGGGTGCTAAAGGCCAACCGTGACTTTATTTCTTTTGAACATAATGTTACGAAGAAAACAGTCACAGATTGGATACGTTTTTGTAGATATGCATGAAAATGTGCGCGTACGAAAGTTCGATGCTTGGAGGTCCTAATGTGATTGTAGAAATAGACGAGAGCATGTTCGGTAAAAGGAAGTATTACAGAGGCAAAGGAGGGAATGGAACCTGGGTGTTAGGAGGAATTGAAAGGTCATCGAATAAGTGCTTCTTTCATATGGTTCAGCATAGGTCGAAGGATATTCTTCACCAGTCGATCAAGAGCAACATAAAGGAGGGTTCGACCATCATATCGGATTGCTGGAAAGCTTACGATTGCCTGGAAGATGAAGGTTTCCTTCATCTTTCAGTCAATCACAGTATGTATTTCAAAGATCCAGAAACGGGCGCTCACACGAACTCCATCGAGGGTTCGTGCAGCGCCATTAAAAAATCTTTGCATGGAACCCGCAGGTGTAAGGATCAATTCGATTCTTACCTTGCGGAATACATGTGGAGAAATATAAAACGACCCAGCAATCTGAATGACCTATTCACTGCCTTTTTAGAGGCAGTGAAAGAAATATACCCTCCTTTGGAAGAACTCGCCTGAGAGAACGCAACTAAGCCTACTTCTGAAATATTCTAATTACCGATTTCTTTTTGCTTAAAAAGATACCATTTTTTATTTTATGCATTAATGATATCTTTATAAATATTTCTTTTTATTTCACAATATCTTTTCATTTTTATTTCAAAATGACAATTTTTAATTTCTTGGAACATCCTACCGTTAAATAATGTAGCTTGGCTATCCAAATCTGGTCGCCAAAAAAACCCATCCCCGAAAAAAGTACCTTGGCGACCGCTTTTAATCGTCAAAAAAAAAAGGACTGTGCCAAGTGGCACCCTATACTACAGTTTAACCAAATTTTGTATATAATTTTGTGACATGCCCATAGGTTCACTGGTAATTATTAAAATTGTTCTTAGCTTAGCATTGTTAAATTATTTATGAAATTCATTGTGCAGTACTGATACATTTATAAGTGTATTACATCAGTGCAAATGTGTATTTTATTTTTTATAATATCAGAATGTGTTTTGTTCTGCTTCCTTTCAGTAAATTAATAATTTTTATGTATTATCTTTTGTATTCGATTTTTCAATATAGTCGCGCCCCACAGTTTGAAAAACGCTGCCCTACTATATATATCTTGTTCAAATCTGCTGTAAAATGGTCATCGGGTACTTGATCTCTGGTGAGTTCTTAATCCCCTATCTGTAGGATATTGTTGAGCTTTACTCTTAGAGCTTGCCATGATTATTGAGTGAATAATAAAATTAAGAAAATTAAAGTTAAAATTAAAAGTTAAAATTGAGACCTTAAAAATTAAAAATAAAATTGCTGGAGCTGATTTTGCTGTCTGTGTTCAAATGGTTTAAATCGTTAATAAAATACATTTTAAAGCGCTCATTTGATCTGAAATTTTATATGCATGATTATTTTGGATGCCAATACGGTAATTTAATTATAATGAATAAAGCTTAACTGTTTAAAACTAATTATTCAAAGAATTACAGATACAGCCACGTTGGCATAATTTTTAGCGATTTAGAGACCATTTTGGCAACTTGTGTCAAAACTTTAAAAGTTTTTTTTCTGACATTTTACAGCGCTTATTTGAGCTGAAATTTTCTATACACGATTCTTTTGGGTGGCAATACGATACTTTAATGCTAATTAATGAAAATTAATTGTTACTTAATATTGCGATTCTGTCATATGTATATACTTATTTATATTAATTGCAATTATTTGATAAAAAGTAACTAAAATAAAATTGTTCTTTGTTGATCTAAGTAGTAATTAACTTTAAAAAAATTATTTATATTACTTATTTAGCTGAAAATGCTTCTGCATCTCTTTGAGAATATTTAGAAAGAGGCATAATACACGCAAGTAATGAAAATCAAATTCTAGAAATTAAGTCATAACATTTATTATTACATTTCACTAGATGCAATCAATGAATTTAGGTGGGACAGGTTCATTCGTTGCAGTATATATTTTTGAACCATTTTGTTACAACTCACCATGAATTTACGTGGATTTATAGACTCACAGAGAACTGTGAATCTTGTATAAATTATGTAGTATGGCCGGGGGTTATCAATAATTCGTGAAAAGTCTTCTAAATCTTCGGGAATGTTTTTACAAATTAAAATTTCAGACATTTTTGCAATTTGTAACGGCGAAATTCAGAAATAAACTTACCAAATACATAAATTTTTCGAAATAAATTAAAAACTTTTCAATTCTTACTGACAATACATCTCCAGGAAATCTATCCCCAACTATTACCTGCATAAGCACTTCTCGAAACCGTCAACATAATTTAAAATCAAAATTTAAGCTCCTTGACCATTAAGTCATAGTCTTACGTTCAGATAGCATTTATGGAGCCGGGGGTTTTTTGTAATGTTATATTAAAATATCCTTGCAGTTAATTTTGATTTATAAAAAGAAATTCCTTTAACAAATTACTCTTATGTATGTACAAGATTAATTTTAATTGAATACCATTTTTTTGCGGGAAGTATGTTTCCCACGGCCCGCAGTGGAAGTCAAAGGTAGGGAACCCTATGTTTTTCCTTCCTTTTATTTCGCGTTGCTTGATAGTTATAAAAAATATAATTTACAAATGCTACAATCTACAAATGAGATTACTAACTAGATATGTTTTGTATTCGAAAATTTAAAAATACACGTTAATTTCCGTGAAACTTGAGAAAGCGGGGATTAACATACAGTGGGACATTGCAAGCTGAGCAAACGTATCTTATTCTATTCTCGAATGCCTTAGTGGAGCACAAATGGCAAAGTCTATATGTTTTTGTAAAGTTGGCATATGGTCACCAACTTTAGTCAATTATACATTTTCTGAAACAATTTTCTTGCTGCTCAGGAATTTTATAGGTCGTCCTTTGCGTTCATGACTTGAAAATCCGGAAATCAAATGCCCATCGATATTTAAAAATTAATGAAGTTTGTGGGGAGTATACACACACCACGACCTTATAAAGAGTTAATTATTCAATTCCTACTATTAGTTCACTCTCTCCCTATATTTATATATATATATATATATATATATATATATATATATATATATATATATATATATATATATATATATATATCTTGTTCAAATTTTCAATTGTTAATAAATTACTTTTTATTCATCCACTGAAGTTCAAAACATTTTTTTAAACTTGTGTAGTGGACGACACTTCATGTTAATACAGTTTTTTTAAAAGTTAATTCCTTAATTAAATTTCATTTTTTTTTAATTTTAAACTTATTATGCGTTTTTTTCTGACGAAATTAAATTTATTTGCAACAGATTTGCGCCAGAAAGTTTTTCTAACGAAGTAGGAATTTACTTTTAAAAAGAAACTTTATATTGCTTGTTTTACTAAGGATATTAGTATAGTCATCAATATATAACCAAAATTCAGGGAATGCATTTGCATACACACAGAAAAAGACAGACTGTCTTAGCAAGTACCTCTTGATCTTTGTAAACAAGGAATTTACTGAAAAATAAACGTAGACCGAAACATTATATTGAATTGCTATCAAAGAATTGAGGTTGCTGAAGGTGAAGGTGAAAAGAGTTTCAAGATTGAAAGAGGTAGCCATGGAATTTAATTTTATAATTCAACCCCAATGATAACTAATGATAGCAGTAACACAGTTACAGTTCAGATGGAATTTTCTTCGCTAAATATAAATACTCTTTAAAGAAGCAAGCCATTATCTCAGTGCCTGTGACAGATTATTAATTCCAATAGCAGCAGAGCATAGACACTTTACTGTACAATGCCTAAGGTTTGGAGCATCGAAAGAAGGCTGTTGCTGCGAATTTTCCGGTAATACACCAAGACGAATTAGAATACTCCAGAACGTTCTATTTGAATCAACGTCTGCATTTCATCTTGAAGTTCTCCCTTTATCCGTATAACACTTTCCCTCTTCGGAGATTATAGTCGTGACAGAGAAATCTATAACAGTATTT
The DNA here is from genome assembly GCA_019973935.1 of Trichonephila clavipes. Taxonomy (NCBI): domain Eukaryota; kingdom Metazoa; phylum Arthropoda; class Arachnida; order Araneae; family Nephilidae; genus Trichonephila; species Trichonephila clavipes. Next base: position 506,508 of record BMAU01019394.1, on the reverse strand, counting down.
CCATTGTGCAATTGGGTTTCAATAAAGTATTAGAGACATACCTGACTAAGGAAACAGATAAGTAACAATATATATCCATGGGGACCGGCTTCGAAGTAACTTAAGCCTCGAAGAAAAATGGAGTTACACTTGAATGATGTTAGAAAAGGAAGTTGAAATAAAGGAGGTGAAACTCTGTATTCTGATGGGTATATAACTAAATAGAGACGATGGGGGAAAACCAAGTGCAGGACTAAAGGTGTTGGGATCAATCTAAATTCTGCACGCACGAATTTGATAAGATATATTTTACTGTTCTATATTGAAAGATTATATGATACTTGATGAATACGTCATGTGGAGTTGGTGAATCCTGGTTATCATTACAGTTGATATCAGATGCAGCCGGTCTCATCTGATATTAATTTAGAATCTAAATAAACTTAGAGTTATTGTGAATTTTTTATTCCATGTAATGTTTTCAGTTAAATTTGTTGCTCTCATTACTATAATGAATCGATTGATTGAATAAAAAGAAAAATATATGAAATTTAGGTAAACTATCCTTTGGTTAAAGTTTTTTTTTTAATTTCACTTTTTTCACGCCCAAGGGTGATGTTTTGATAAAAATGTTACATATTAATATTCCACAGTTCCGTCGAAAACTCCTTTGCATCCTTTTATTTTATCCGTACAAAATATACTACGAGATTATTATTTACCCACCAACTGTATTCCTTACAAAATGGACATGTTATTGACACATGAGCGTTCCTCACAAGATCAATATACTACATTTCTCTATCCTATTGATCCTAAAATAAAAATATATCCAATTCCCAATAGTTCTTCAGGTTTGGAAAAGAGTTCGACTGGTGTAGCCACAGTTGTTTGAAAATTTCATCAGTCATAAATTCGTATTATATTTAAATTTTGGTGTTTTCTACCCCTGTTTTCAGATATGCAAATGAAACCAATATTTGATAACAAAGTGCGAAAGACGGAGCAAAATTATTTTTATACGAAGAACTTTGTAGTATATACTTTTATATTTGCAGCATATATATTTGTGTAGTATATCAAGGTGTATATCTTTCCAATGTGTGTGTGTGATATACCTATTACTCTAAAATTCCAAAAATAAAACCTTTTTCGAAACTAAAACCTTTCCGTCTCAAGCATGGTTTTATTTTTATTTTTTATAAATATTTTACTATGTATTTTTTGCTCATTATTTAATAGAACTGGAGTTAAGATAATAATTTTCAATTTACTTATGGAGATTTTTAAATTAAAAATTAATTTTTCGTGTGTGTGAAGGGAGCCTATTTTACACATTTTTTTCTTAAGCAATTTTGAAAAAATAATCCACTTTTAATCTTCAGTTGTAAGCCGCCTTCTAAGCTTGATCTTTCAGCAGTAAAAACTTGGTGTTGTGTGGAAGTTTAAGGAGTGCAACGTCAGATCAAGTGTAATCCTTGTCACTTGGCCGTAGTTCTTAATTTCAAGGTATGTCGCCAACATTTTTATATTGTTTTGAAAAAAGCGCCATTAATATATAGGCAATCAATCAATTATAAGAAGGAAAATCAAAGTTTTGTGTAATTTCCATTGCTACAGTTGAATTAGAAATAAGTCTGAATCTTCTTTCTTGCTTCTCTCTCTTAAGAGTGTTTTAATGCATTCAGTTTTTAACTTATGTCGTTTAACGTACATCTTATTAAATACGTTTGATTTCAAATTTATGATATTGTTGCCACGTAATGATATTGCGTCCACTTAATTAACATTATTTATCCCTAGGAGAAATCGGAAATCAGGATTAAATTATCTTATTGGTTTAAGGGTCTCTTAAAATATTTTATACTTGCTCAAAAATGTGGATTGTTCCAAAAAACCCCAATATTTATGAAACTGCATATAACTTTATGATTGGCAAGAGTTAATAATTCTATACCTTCTACTCAAATTCTATATCTTCGCAAATCTCCTTTCACAACTTCTTTACCCCCTTAGAGCTCAATAAGATTCAACCAATAGAATTCTTGAACCTTAAATACGACCGACAGCCTGGCAGACTCGAGCTCGTGAATTAATATTGACTTGGCAACGCTGTATGATTAATTTAGTGACTGAATAGAATAGTCCTGAAATTCATTAAAAATTTACATTTCGTGCAGGGAATGGCAACCGTACCTTTAATGAATTTCGAGTCGCCTTCGCACGAAGCGTTTGTCGTCCATTGTGATATAATACATATTAACGACATTATGACCATCAAAGAACTATTTTAAAATTAGATCTTGGAACTCTGATATATCTTATTATGTAATAAAGACTGTCTCTTAGATAGTAGCAAATACGTGTCTGTTTCCTTACATTAAATGTGCATTAGTCAACTGTAATCAAATATAAATTTGTTAATTAACTGTTAAATGGGATGGTTTTAGTGGCTATTAAATATGCATTTGTTGCATATTATTAAATATGTATTTGTTAATTACTATACAATGCTTTAGAGCAACGGATCTTTAGCATGCATTTGCTAGTAACTGTTAAGTGCGCATATGAGTTTGTTTTCTAAATGGTTCTTTCAAGATGTAGTTCCTCTCTCTAATAGCTATCAAATCATAATTTTGTTTTAATTACTTTTTAATACAGTGCTACTCAAACTTTCAATACTTACGGCCCAATTTTCAATCATAGCTTTCATCGCGTCCCCCTCCATAAAATAACAATGCATTGATTTCCAAAATAGCGTACAAAAAACTGCATACTAAAAGTACAGTATGACTTTAATTATAAATCGTATAAATTATTAAGATAAGTATTAAATCTTGTGTATATGACAAACCCACTAGTATTGATTCATCTTGTTCTTAACTTGGTATCGAGAAATGAATTATCCAATACATTATGCACTGGAGATGCATTTATAAGTATATTATATCAATATAAATGTGTATTTTACTTTTTTGTTACGTCAGAATGTATTTTGTTTTGCTTCCTTTCTGTAAATTTGAAATTTTTTAAACCTTTTATCTTTGACTTTTTCATATGTTTTGTCCTTGTAAGGTTATCACCCTCCCAAGGGGGAGCACGCCCCACAGTTTGAGAAACGCTGCTTTAATATATATTTATCGGTTATGTATTACGTGGGAGTATTTAAGGTAAAAATAGCAGAGCTATGCTTATATATGACAGTACGATATCATAAATCAGTTATACGTTGTTCAAACTGAATGATATAATTTCCCGATTGATTTGATTTTTAATAATGCATACTCTTTAAAACAAGTAAGGTGAATTGGTGACGGACCTCGTAACTTTGGACATCGTCCAAGGGACGAGGACGACACCTGAGCTTGCATCCTAGTCTCTTCTTACTTAACGCCAACGTGAGGACTTAGTGGTACGTCAGATTTAACGTGTGTCATCTCTTCTACAAGAAGAGTCTTCAGTGGCACAATCCCCCCCCCTAAAAAAAGTAATTGTTCATTGGAAATGTGTTAATTCATTTTAAAGTGGCTGGAATGAATTTGTGATAGTTGTTAAAATAGTTATACTAGTATTCAAGCAGCGTGACGACTTTGGAAAATTGATGTGGAGTGTGAAACTTAAATTAAATTTTGATTTATTACTTCTACGGCTATTAATTGCAATATTTACATTTAGATACATGTTATTCAAACTATTAAGTATTTCAATACACCAAAGTGTTTGTTTGGCGATGGAAGAAGCGAAACGCCACATTTCTTATCAAGTGTTTCCAACGGACGGGTCTCTCCAATCTCTTAGAGTGAAGGAAGTGCCTTCTTACACCTCGAATTTCATTCGAGATTAAACTCACAAGTGAAAATTCAGCTGTTGTTTTTTTCATGGCTTTTGATTGCTGGCGTGATGTCAGATGAAAGGATCCTGCAATATTTAACGTGTGCATGTGGGGATATGAGTGGCGTTAGGAAAAGCATAGGAAAGCCGATATTGCAGCCGAGAGGCGGGGAAACGTTAGAACAATTTCAGTCAGTAAATTCTTTTTCCTACAGTGCCCCACAAAAACAAAGTACTGTTTCTGACAAATACTAATAACAACATCGCAAACTTATTATAAATTATGCAGGAAACATTTTTTTTTCAAAACAACAAAAACTAGTCTGTGTATTTTAAAAACAAAATAGTCCCACGATCCAAACACAAGCAAGACGTGAGCAATGTACGAAAAATTTAAAGGAAGTCACATTATATAAAATGGAATAATATTTTAAATTTAGATAAATTTCTTCTTTTCTTAATACGTTAAAAATGTAGGTTTCGAACGAAGAAGTATTTGTTTTTCATTATTTTTGGCACAAGATTTTACCAACAATTCCCAGTTATAGCTGTGAATTTCTGCAGAAGGGTACTATCAATCATTTCTATAAATTTATTGACACATAATATGTCAAAAATTCTTAGAAAAGCTGAGATACGGGTTAAACGCTGATAAATTGAGAAAATCAATATTTTACACATTAATCAGTAAAGTTTTGCATTAGGTTGTCAAGTATGAAATTGAGCAAAAATTGCACATAATTGTGAATTCGATTTTTTTCTAATAAAAACTAAGATTTTAAGATGATCTGTTAATTTTTTTTCAAACTTAAATATGCATTAAAAAGAGGAAAAGATGTACCTTTCACACGAAAAACAAATTAATCCAAAATACGGCGTCTAAATGAGGTTATGTATAATTGAAATAAATAAAATGAACTTTGCTCCATTTCATACTTGACAGCCTAATATATTCCTCCACTTGTATGACTGCTATATGAAGCTGAAAACTGTTGCTAAACATTGACTAAAAACTCACCAAGTACGAGGTCTGGCTATTAAATAACGAGACTGTGCGCCTAGAGGGCGCGAATAGTGCATTTGGTATCTGGAAATCTTCTCTATTCACGTACCAAAACACGTTTACGTCACTATTATAGTATTTGTGCAGGAGCGGTTTGAAACGAACGTGTTTTTTTCTCGTGCCGAAAACCATGTGTGACGGAAAACAGGAGCAACGTATAAATCTCAAATTTCTCGTTAAGTTCAAAAAGCCTCCGACTGAGTGCTATAAATTGTTGCAAGAGGCCTATGAGGACAATTCTCTATCTCGTGCGCGTGTTTTTGAGAGGTGTAAGCACTTCAGTGAGGGCCGAGAGAGCACTGAAGATGACCAGCGCCCAGATCGCCCTGTCACTGTTTCAACTCCGGAAACATTGACCAAAATCAACCAAATTGTGCGTGAAAATCGTCGAATGGGCATCGGATGATTGCCGAGGCTGTAAACGCCGATAAAGAAACGGTTAGAAAAATTTTACACTAAGAATTACACATCACAAAAGTCTGTGCGAAGTTGGTGCCAAAAAACCTGACTTCTGACCAAAAGCCCTTGCGTCAACAGGTCTGCTCAGATTTCCTTGAAAGGTTAGAAGAAGATCCCGAACTGATGAAAAACATTATTACTTGCGACGAAACGTGGATTTTTCAATACGATGTTGAAACAAAGCGGCAATCGATGCATTGGAAGACACCTGAATCACCCAGAATCAAAAAAGCAAGAATGTCCAAATCAAAATTCAATGCAATGTTGATCGTTTTTTTCTCGACATTAACGGTATATTGATGACTGAATGGATTCCAGAGGGTCAGACTGTCAACCAGACTTACTATTTGTCCGTTTTGGTGACACTGCGAGAACGAGTTCGTAAGAAACGGCCCGAGTTGTGGAAGAACAACTCGTGAATTTTGCACCAGGACAACGCACCTGCCCATAACGCGCTACCTGTGAAGCGGTATTTATGCCGATAAACACACTCCAGTGCTCGGACACGCGCCGTACTCGCCAGATTTGGCACGATGCGACTTTTTTGTTTTTGTTTCCGAAGATAAAATCTGCTTTGAAAGGGACCCTATTTGAGTCGATGGAAGCGGTAAAGCAAAAAACGGCAGAACTCCTTTTTTTCGTAACCAGTCTCGTTATTTAATAGCCAGACCTCGTAGTAATAACTAGCAGCACGGCCCGTCGTTGTACGGGATTTTTCAAGTGTATAGCTTTTCAGCTTGGAAATTTACCCCTTCCCCTCAGAGGCGGATTAAGCGGGTGGCGGACCTGGCGGCCCAAAGCTTGATGGATTTCATTTATAAATTCAACGTGTAACAAAAAGATCTTGAACCGATGTTCCCCGTATTTGAGTCGTGTAACAGCCCTAGCCATCTTTTTTCCGTACATATGTATTGTTGTTATCTGTGTAAGTTTTTGGCATGCATTTATTTTTTGTTCGAATTTTATTTCGAACAAATGAATAATATTCAAGTCCAGCAAGTTCATTTTTAGTTTACATCCGTGCTTAATTACTCTCGAATACATTTTACAGTGACGGAATAAAACCATTATTATATACAACTACCTAAAATTCAAATATTTTCAAAAACATTTTTAGCATTATCCATACTAATAGATGTTAAGATGAAATCATGACAGAATATAATGCTTTCAGAACTTATCAAGATATTCTTCCGATACAGACTAAGAAAATTTGTTTCTGTGAAACTTAAGAACTATACGTCATATCGCTTATTATTCAGCCCCAGTAGCGCACACAGGAATTTTTCAAGGGGGGGAGGGGTCCGAGGTCTAAAGTTCACCATTCTTGTATCATGCTCCTTTTGATTTTGTCGATTTTGGGGAACAAAACACAGTAAAAAACTAATTATTGAATAAATAATTAGCATTAATTAATAAAATTAATCATTAATAACGAATACTTAATTAAATTTTACGTACTATATACTTAGAATTATAGTCAATCTGAAAAAAATCATGGGTTTTGGGGGTCCGACTCCCAGGACCCCCTTTGTGCGCCTCTGTTCAGCCCTCATTTCAATTTAATCAGCTCTGAGGAAAGTATCACTCTCAGATAAATTAAAATTAAATATTTCTTCGATTTAAAGAAAAGAATTCTTAACCAGAATATGATTATATTTTTCAAGAGTTGTTGAAAAAAAGTTTGTAATTTTTTGTTCAATTTCAACTACATAGGTGCCGAGATACGTCTCCCCTAGCCCTCTTGTTACTTTGAAGTGCGACTTTAATAAAGTATCAAAATATAGGGAATCTATCGATGTTTTAGTAGTATTCTTCACTTGTAGATAATCATAATGATTGGGCCGGGGCGTAACGGAGAATATTAGGGGGCCCCTGCAAAGTCAGCTTTTGGGCCTAAGTCCAGATATTACAAAGGGTATGTACTTCACGTCAGTCAAGCTTTCGGCCCTTAAGACCTTATCACACTTACATGTATTTAGAGCAATTTTTCTTTCAACCAACCATTTTGAACAATTTTTACTCTCAGTTGCCATAACAACGGTTTCGAACAACTTCTTGCTAAAGAGCTGAAAAAGTTGCTCGAAATTAAAATTGCTCCAAATTTCAGTCAATAAGGTTCTTTGTCTCCTAAGCGAAAACAAGATGGCAGCCTCGTCTTTGTCATGCGCAAAATCAGAAATGTACGTATTAAAATGAAACGAAATGACGGAGAGCGCTTTGATAGATGAAGTTGAAAAATTTCCATACAAATGGAATCCTAAAAACTCCCATTTCGCAAAAATATTTGAAAAATTAGCGAGCGCACAGCGGCGAGTAACTATTCAATGTGGAAAAAGAGCACAGCTGATATCAGAACATGTCGTTTTGCTTACGGCAACCCTTCACTCTCAGTTTCTTCAAAAAAATGGGCGAAATGGTTGCTCGAAAAATGCGTGTGTGATAAGATCTTTAGAATCCTGGCTACCCCTCCTCCCGAAATACGGGGGTGTATGTTACGCCACTTGTGTCTGTCTAATGATATTTGTGCATGAGGAAACAGATGCTTTTCCGATTTCCATTAGTCTCAAGGCTAAACAAATTATTCATTAGAATTATGTGTCTATACGAGCAAAATATTTTTATTGTTAAACTGTAATGCATTTAAAGTTATTTGTTACAGTTACCGTTATAAACTGTTGAAATATTGTCTAGACAAGGGGTGCTTGATTTTCCCATTAAAATCACTTAGAAGTTGGAAATTTTATACGATACTTTCACAAAATCTTGGGAAATTTGTAACAACTTGATGGTAAAAAGAAAATAGTTTCAGTTAAGGTATCCGAAGAGTCACGGTGAACAAATTCGGTCAACACACATATTTCTTTATTTTATTGAGTACAGTTATATTTTGGCTTTATAAAACATACTGAATTTTTTGTTTGTTTCTACGCCACCTTAGAGGGCAAGTCACAATCCATTTTATAAAATTAGAAAAACCAGAAGTGGGTTTTTAACCTACCAGAAGCGGGCATTTAAATTGCTTAAAACCCATCTTGGCGAGTCTGATAACTTAAATGCTTCAAATATATTTCTATACACATTTTTAAACCTGATATTGAAATTATTTTCTAGATAATGTATTAAAATATTTCTTATTGTAGGAATATTTTTTGTGTTTTGGCCTGTTATTTAAATAATGGTCTCAAAAAGAGAGAGAGAGAATGTCACACATTTCTTAAAATATTTACTCGATCACAGTTCTAAATCTTTCAAATTTTAATAAAACATTAAAATTGTAGTACATTCTCTAGATAAACACATTTAACTTATTTTTTTAAAAAAACTTAAGTAATAGTCAGTTTAGTAACTGATGTAATTTTATAACTTTTTTTCTCTAATTGCTTTGAAATTTTTCAAAAATATTGCCAAAACTTCACTTATAATTGGGAATTTTGTAAAATTTAGTTAATTTTTTAAGTATTGTTGTAGTTTAATTTTAGTATTTATTGGTATTGGTTCCTAAGAAAGCATTAATAATGTTTTAGTATGGTTTTATTTAAAAAAATAAGTTCTCCAAACGTGTTCGGATACCTTAAGTCAGGTATTAAAAAGCATCAAAAAGCCATCAGGAAGATAGCATAGTTATTGAAACAACTACAAGTCAATCGAAAATATGCCTAGCATAAAAATATTTACAATAAGATCTAGCAAGAGTTTCTCAATGATTCCTAAATGAGCAATTGAGGCAAGAAAAAAGTTCCAAACTTTGAAGAACAAAATGCTCTGAGCTATGTCAAAAATGCACTGATTCCCTGTTAAGTTTGCTTCGAGGAAAAGTGATGCCTTTTCCTGTATAAAATCGGGAGAAACAATGAAAAGGGGAAAAAACATAAAGGAACGTGTCACGTAAGCAATGTACAGTGTAAATATTTTTCCCCGACACTTATTACGAAGAACAAAACACGTTTCCGTGAGAGAAACGCAATAATGATGGCACTTAGATGAAGTACGTGCGTTTTTCTTCCCCAGCACAATCATTTACAAAATATCTCATTTATTCATTTCATTCTCTTGACCTGTTAGCTGCCTTTTTTTTAATTCCCTTTTTTGCTCAAAAGCTTCAACACCGTTGTTTAGTGTGACGCAACAAACCCCCTCCGGGAACGTTATTTCAAATACACTTATTGCAAATAAATAAATCACCTATTATGCATAAATAGAAGAAAAGAAATTAGGAAATGTTTCGACAGTTTTCCAAAAATGAAAGTTTGAATGTAAGCAATTGAAAGATTAAAAGTAACGAGTTCAATGGTGTGTGGGGGGAGTAACAAGTACACTCTCACACATAACTTATTTTCAACACGTCTTTTAGAACGGTGCAGTTATGAAGATAAATTATTATTGCTTCGTCTGAAAAACAAGTGGATGGTTTGCTAGGAAAACTGAGTAAAAAGGTACCTTTTTAGCTTATTATTTTTCCAACACCTGGTATGAATGCAAAGCAGTTTATCTCTATTTAAGCATTAAATGTTTTAAGACGATGAGAAGTTAATTACTTTAATCACATTTTGTTAATTTGCTCTTTAAGCGTTTGTAAATGATACTGCTGCAAGGAACTGAAAATATGCATTAAGTGAAAAATAAAAGGAAAACACTAACTCTCTCTGAAATACATTATTATTCAGTACTAGTTGCAAAATACGAGTATTATTGGCATAGACTCTTAACACGAAAGTATAAATTATCCGAAAAAGATGGAATTGTGTATGCACGTATCATATGAGAGAATTGCAAATAATTAATTTTTGACATCTAATGACTTCCTTGCTGGAGCTCTAGCGCATTTCAATGAATCATCCAGACAGTCTTCGAAACAAAGGTAATTCCAATGCTAAAGCGTAATTTACATTTGAATGTGGTCCCGTCGACCATCCCGTCGAGTGTGGCGTAACGTACACCCCCGCAACCCCTGCATCGCAGGCGAGGGTAGGGTTCTAGAGCAGTGCTCCGCAACCTTTTTATCGCTGCGGACCGGTCAACGTTTGATAATTTTACTGCGACCCGCTGTGGGAGGGACACGTTGACTGTTTATATTTAATAAGGTTTTGATTTAACAATTTTAATTTAGTTACATTTAAATATGGCTTCAGAATACAATATAGTTACACCAAAAATGAATAAAAGTGATTTAACGTGGAATATAAAGTGATTTCCGTGGAAAGTTGCGCAAATCCGAGAAAAATGCACCACTTTAAATAAAGGGGCAATAGTTTAATGTTCTTTAGGCGGCCCGGCACCCATCTGATCCACGGACCGGTACCGGTCCGCAGACAGGGGGTTGCGGATCACTGTCCTAGAGGGCCCTAAGCCTGACTTCTGCCAAGTCCCTACCCTTTGCAAATTCCAATTTGAGGGCCCAAAATCTGACTTTTTAGGGGAATCCAAATGTTCTCCTTTACGCCGCTGCCGTCGAGTCTCACGTTACATAACAATGAACGTAATTGCGAACAGTGTGACCATTGGTTCACCATTTGAAACGGCGGTTGTAGCTTAGCGGTTATGATCACGAACACGTAGTTGTCGTGACATGAGTTCGAGTACTGGTGAAACTAACAACCCGCTGTGTAGGTGGATGATGCATGCTAAATCTTCCGGGGTTCGAAATCCTCCTTTGGAACTCCGAATGTTATTCGAGGTGTCAGGAACGATCCGCCCCACCCTGATAGTCCATTTAAAAACACCATGAAGATCGATTGTGTTTACCGTATGTGTGTATGCCATATTCTGTAGAATTGAAGTATTTAATAGTATGAGAATAACTACAATTTGAAACGTAAGTATATTGTATTTAATAGCTGTGACGTATAAAAATCAATTACAGTCAGACCTCCGTATAAAGAACCTCTATACAGTGAATTTTTCTATACAGCGAATTTTTTCGTGGAACCATGAGCATTTCACGATTTTCTTCGTAAGAATAACCTCTCAATAGTGAAGTGCATTTTCTATATAATGAACTTTTTCTATTGTGATTCAATTTTCTTCTCCTTATTTCTAAAATATTTTTGGACATTTTAAGTTATTGAAGTGATAACTTCATTAGGTGCGTTTTGCTGAAGGGTGAATTTGAATAATGCGTTTTAAAAAGCCAAGCATTGTTACGCTCGGGTTTGTAACGCTCGTAACAATGGTAACAATACTACTCGTAACAATACTACTGAATTAGTTGGGTTTAATGAATCATGTATCGGAGAAATTTGTGCAGTGAAATGTAGAGCAGAAAATGGACAAATAATTCTAATGGTTACTGTTTCTATTTCACCAAATCAAAGTGTAGAGAAAGTTATCGAATTCATTCACAAAAACTTAGTTGCCTTCAATGGAGTCGGATCAACTCTTCTGAACAAATTGCTTATTAAAAGTGGGGATTTTAATGTAGATTTTTCAAAAGATGAATTAAAGGTTTTAGTAGGTATTTTTAAAATCAAAATTCAATTTAATTATGTCAAATGATCCAAATGAAAGCACGACAAAGTACAGAACAATGCTTGGCGGAGTTTTTTTAGATATTTAAATAATTTTGAATCTAAAGTATTTATAAACTATTTCAGCTACCATAAACCTATGGTTTCCTTCTTAGAATACAATTAATTCACAAATATGATTATATATTTCACAAAAGTTATTACATTATGGGTACAGACATATGAATAAATAATTTTATATGACAATACTAATATTCCCTTGTTTTTTTATTCACCGAACTAATCTCTGATCTTTTGAAATAACATTACAAAATTTGAAGTTATCACTTCTATCGTGTGGTCATAAGCACACACACTCTTTTTTCTCTTTTAACACATTTTGTGTGGTCATGACTTAGTTTTAATAGATTCCTAACTCACCAAGAGCGATATAATTATGGACGTTAAAAATGTATTTCAATTGTAATTTGTAAGTTTAGAATTTCTAGTTTTAAAATAATGCATGTTTAAAATTACTTGTATGCTTTAAATTCAAAAATGTCCACAAAATTCATCAATTTTAATATGCAATTATTTTCTTAGTGTTGAAAATACAGTGTGTTCTTCGACATTCTTTTTTCTTACTTTCCTTGCAGTTTTTCTTTCTTCGATGGGTAAGATATAAAAAATGAATATATATATATATATATATATATATATATATATATTAATATATATATATATGTATATTAATATGTATATGTAATTTACAAAAAGGTGTGAATAACTACTTTTTTTAATATTTAGTGGTTATGAAATTAAAATTTGTTTTACGTGAGTTTATAAAGCATATTTAAGATGTACTTTCTCTATACATTGAATTTTACATGTGCAACGAACTTTTCTTCGGGATTTAGCGACTTCGTTAAATAGAGGTCTTTAATTTCTTAACTCTCATACTACCATTAATTTCCCAAACATCACAGCAGGTAACTTCTTTTCCCAACTCAGGTGTTTTTTCTGAAAACAGAATGAACGATTTTCGCTAGTAGAATAAAACCCGAAATTTTCTATGCACTCGAAAAAATGCACTTTTCCTAAAATTTCCTTTTCTTTTTCAATTCCTACTATTATAGCTCACACTCTCTCTATATTTATTTATCTTGGTGGAAGTTTCAATCGTTAATAAAATACATTTTAAAGCACTCAATTGAGCTGAAAATTTAAATACATAATTGTTTTGGATGGCAATACAGTAATTTAATTGTAATTAATAAAAAATAATTGATTAAAACCAATTATTCAAAGAATTACAAATATAGCGACGTTGGCATTATTTTTTGGCGACTTAAGTCAAAACTTAAAATGGTTTATTTCTCACGTTTTAAAGCACTCATTTGAGCTGAAATTTTCTATACACTAATGTTTTGGGTAAAAAATACGATAATTGAATTATAATTAATTAAAATGAATTCACTGAAACTAATTATTTAAAGAATTACAGATACAGCCACGTTGGTTTAATTTTTATCGACTTGGGTCAACACTTTAAAAGATTTTTTTCCCCTCACTTTTTAAAGCATTCAGTTGAACTGAAATTTTATATACACGATTGTTTTGGAAGACAATACGATGCTTTAATGATAATTAATAAAACGTAATTATCACTTAATGCAACGTTTCTCAAACTGTGGGGGGCGCCCCCTTGGAGGGCGTGAACACTCTAAGAGGGGGGGCGCGAGCATATTGAAAAGTGTAAAACAGAAGATTATTTAAAAAAATTAATTTACTGAAAGTAAACAAACAATACATTCTGATATAATGAAAAATAAAATACACATTTACAATGATATATTACACTTACAAATGTATCAGTGCTACACAATGTATTTTATAATTAATTTAACAATACTAAGTTAAGGACAAGTTGAATCATTACCAGTGAACCCCCATGGGATTGTTATATATAAAATTATATAGAAAAAGTAACACTCATCTTGATAATTTGTACGGTTTATATATTTGGAAGTTAAGGAACTGCCAAATAAAAGTTACGCTATTAGCTTCCCAAAGCCAATCCTTTTCCACGTAGCGCGCGTATAAGATATATTGGGGGGGAATAAAGAAGGAAATAATCTGAAATAAATAAATCCTTCGCAAACATTGTCAAGGTCCTTTTATTGCATTCCAAAACCTTCGGAAAAATTTTATGAATAACAGTGCACAGAGAAAGGATCGCACTTCGGAAAGACGTATATTTACGTCAAGGGAAATTAATGCTTTGGCTGAGAGAGACGTTTATATAGGGCAGTGACTCTTGAGAGGTTAAAGTCGTATCGTAGTGTTAGCATCAACGTATAGTATTATTGAATTCAATACATTGTTTTTGTGAAAGGGGGGCGCGATGAAAATGATGATTGAATATTGGGTCGCGAATATTGAAACTTTGAGAAGCACTGACTTAATGGTGTGATTCTGTCATATGTATAAACATATTTATATTAGTTGTAACTATTTAATAAAAAGTACCTAAAGTAAAATTTTTCGTTGTTGATCTAAGTAGGATTTGACTTAATTTTTTTTATATTACTGGTTTCTACTCCCCTCATCTAGCGAATCGAAACACTTGAACTTCATTTAGCTACTGTTACATTCCTCTCCGGATTAAGTAAGTACACGACCTCTCATCCGAAAAAAAGCCATTGAAGGTGTCAATGGTTGTCGAGTCTTTTCCCAACCAGCGAGCGGTTGAAAGATGAGAGGCGAGAAGCCGCATTTCACTCAACCGGGGGATGGATGGGGCCCTGCTAAGTGCCGCCGCAGATAACGGGAATGGGTGACCTCCCGCTCGAGAGGTATCCCTCAACTCCGCACAGAAGACTCGGAGGAATCTTCTCTTCATTTCATTTTCTTTTTCTCTCTTCTTTTTCTGACATCGTTAACAGAGGTCAGCAACCTTTGACTAAATAGGGCCACTCGGTCGCGGAATTGAATGATCAAGTGGCATTAATGGAAATGTCAAATACTTTCCGCAATGATACTCGAAGAATTTCAATTCCATTTTTTAAGACTTCCAGCGGCAAATGTACGAGAACCTGAATTAAACGCGGAGCTCATTTTCTAACAGAACGAGTTATATGTACATACATACGACAGAATCACAATATTAAGAGGCAAAATAGAAAGCCTTGCTATTTTCCATTTTCCTTTCTATATAGGATGTTGGACCATTATATTTGTTTGTTATTATTTATTCATAAAAAAATTAATTTCCCCAATATAATCGTTAAGTAAAAAGAAATCACATTTTCAGAAGCTATGCCATCCAAGGAGGGATTCGAACTTACGACCTTTGGATTAGAAGTCCAGCACGCTATTCATTGGGCTACAGGGACACAACGAGCGATTTTCCATTTTATATATGGGATTGGACTATTATTTTTGTTGCTATTTATTCATTAATTTAATTTAATTGATGAATTAATATTTGTAAAACTGTAGTCCATCAAGTATCCTCCCCTACAAGTTTAAAAAAATACATTTCAACTTGAGTGGATGAATAAAAAATATTTCATTAGCCATTGAGAATTTGAACAAGATATATATATAAGGAGAGTGTGAACTATGATAGTAAAAATTGAAAAATGTCTCAACTTGCATGAAAATTTGCAACATCATAATTCTTACATCAATTTATAATATAGCTTTATTTTTCATTTCAAAATATTCCATAAATGCTTTTTTTTTCTTTTCTAACTCGTAAAGGAATGGCTTCTTTAGCATGACGGTATGGGTAAAAAAAAATGTGAAACACGTTTTATAATAGGAAAAAAAAACGAATCAACTCGGATAAAAATAAGGAGTATGATAAAATACGCTGTTCTCTACAGCGAAGGTTCTTAAACTGTGGTCCACGGACTCTAGGGGTCCGCTGTACCTTTTTAGGGGGTCCGCGGAGGTCTTTCAACCTAATGTTGAGATTTCTCTGTTTTACGACTCTGTAAGACCTCATGGAAAAATTGAAAGATGAGTCATTCTAGACTAAACCACTGAATGGTCCCTAATAAAAATATTTACTGGAACATGCATTTTGATCAAGAATGTGAATTAAGTTTTTTTATTGTTTGTAACAACATAGCCATTATTTCAGTACTTCTCAAAGTTACAATATTTGCGATCCAGTATTCAATCATAACTTTCATCACACCCCCCATACAATAAGAATGCATTGAATTAAATAATGCTAAAGCTGCTATGCTACTTTAACCTCTTAAGTGCCACTGGTGTATGTGAACGTCTCGCTTAGATAAAGTATTAATTCTTTCGGACATATGTATAAGTCTTTTCTAAGTATGATCTTTTCGGTCCACTACTATCAATAAAATTATTCCGAAGGCTTTGGAATGCAATAAAAGGAACTTGACAATGTTTGCGTAGGAATAACTTATTTCAAATTATTTTTTCCTTTTCTTCCCCCCCCAGTACATCCCATACGGGCGCCTATGTGGAAAACAGTAAGCGTTGAGAAGCGAATCGCTTACCTTTTACTGGCAGATAAGGGAGTAATTATAAACCGTACAAATTATCAAGATGCCTAAATTTTTGTACATAATTTTATGTATAACAATCCCTTAGGGTCATTGGTAATTATTAAAAACTTGTTCTAAACTTAGTATAGTTAAACTGATTATAAAAAACATTATGTGGTACTGAAATATTTATAAGTGTACTATATCAGGGTGAATGTGTATTCTATTTTTTATTATGTCAGAATGCCTTTTGTTTGTTTACTTTCAGTAAATTAATATTTTTTAATCATCTTTTGTTTTCGACTTTTCAATATGCTCCCACCCTCCTCGTAGAGTTAACACGCTCCCCATGGGGACGCGCCTCACACTTTGAGAAACACTATATTAATTACTAAAACGCAATATTTTCAAAAAATATATAGTAGAAACACATGTGTAAAATTAAGAACCGAATTCACATAGTTCGCACAAATACGTTATAGAATGCAGCCACCTTGATTTCCAAGTAGAATTTCACCATCAATATTTATGTATTTGAAATTAATATTTTGTAATATTTCTACATACATATATAATTAGATGTTTAGAGTTTCCTTAAAGGAAAAAAAAGAAACCAAAGTGCTGAAAAAGTCTGTATAAATAGCAGAGTCAGTCTTCAGACTATTGAGGAACCTTTAAATCACTGAGCCATGCGTTGGAAGTTAGAAAGGGGTGCTTAAAATTTTGGAGATCAGCGATCTCAGGCTGATAGATAAAAAGGGACCGCTGCGGTTGAAAGTTTAAGAACACCTGCTCTACAGGATTACTAAGCCATAACATGATATTAATGTTTTTCTTTTATGTTTGAAAAATATTTCAGATCCGGTTCCTATTCTTCAAGATTAAGCAAATACAGCTTTAAGGTTTATTTGTTTGTATTTACTAATGAAAAAAAAATATATATATTCTGACTCGGGAGATTTGTATATCTCCAGTTTCACACACAAGCATGTACGCATGTACACACACCAAGAACAGTTTTGGTAATGTAATTTTACTTTGTTTCGAAAAATGTAAGTCTAAGTAATGAAAAATGCATTAAGTTGTTTTGTACGGTACTCCGTTTTTCTTTTTCTTTGAACGAGTCTTTAAAAATCGTTTCGTCTTTCTGTCCCAGGTGCTAAATATTCAATCGCATTTTTTTTTCGTTCACTTACAACTTTCTTGACTTTAGAATTTTATTTAAGCATTTGTCTCGATATGATGGTTAGATATCTGATTGTTTTTTTTTTTATGAAAGAATCTAAGAGAGAGTGTGTGTGTTTTTCCAGTGTATTTATAAAAAATACAAATTCATATTTATACGCGCTAAGAATCTTAAAATAAAAAAAATTCGTTACGTTACTTATTCAAAATATCACTGCAAAGAAAAACCAAAACAGAGAGAATAATTACCTTACACAAATACTAAAAATATTTTCTTTCACTGAAACGAAAATGTATCGTAAATGTAATACAAATAATTTTTATTTATACT
Source organism: Trichonephila clavipes (assembly GCA_019973935.1). Taxonomy (NCBI): domain Eukaryota; kingdom Metazoa; phylum Arthropoda; class Arachnida; order Araneae; family Nephilidae; genus Trichonephila; species Trichonephila clavipes. Next base: position 488,685 of record BMAU01019394.1, on the reverse strand, counting down.
AATAAGTAATAAAGTTTTGTACTCTCTTTGATAATAATATCTTGCTTCAACTCAAATATTTTAATGTAAAATTTATAAGATAAGTCAAAGTTATAAGAAAATTTTCTTAAAGATTCTGAAGGAAACATTTATTTATCAAATGCTAGGCCATTGATCACCAGGTCATTAGGCAATTCTGAAAGAAACACGATTGGTTTTAAATTAAAAGAGGGAGCTGTCTCAAAAGTTAAAAAAGTTGTCCAAAAGATTAAAAAGATAGTATTTTAAAGATCATTTTAATTACAATTTCAAAAGATAGAAAAGCGAGAATTCATTTAATCTGAAAAAAAAAAAATTTATACCAAAGTCCTCAGAAAACAATAGGAGACTGTAATAAATCATTGTATCTATATTAGTGGAGAAAATATGTCTTATGTAAAAGAGGAAAGAAGAAATATTTTTTTAAGTGTACAGCCTTAAGAAATATTTTAATTATGATGGGACAAAACTCGAAAGAGATAAGATTAAAAGAGAGAGACAGAGAGTATGAAATGGATTACTCTCTCTTTAAAAAAGAATTCAAATAATCTGCAGTTAATATCTCCAAGATAAAGACATACAGGTAAGATTTATGCAAGGAAAAAAAAGATTCAACTGTTTAAAATGTGAACAGAGTCCAAATGAACAATTTATAAATTCTTTTTCTGATTACTTTGAGAATTGAAGGTTAAAGATTCAAAATGAATTGTTAAGAATTTTAATTTCATATTGAAATGAATCAAATGAGTTTTTAAAATAAATAATCAACTATTACATCAGCTATCATCAAAAACTTTAAAAAATCATTCTATTTTTTAATTATCTTTAACTACTATGCAATCGTACATATTTGTTCAAAAACTCTTCTTCGCTGACAAGTAATAAATTACATAAAAAAGAAAATTAAGTTGATATTGAAGAAATAAGCACTTTTGCAATGTACACACATTTATATATTTCACAGAACAACTTCTATAAAATAAAATAACTCAGATATAGAAATTCTTATACTTTTTCACTATGACAAGGAAACATATTTACAGCTCAGTTGGTGCGTAATCAATAACAAAAGTAGAACTCATAAATGTCACTCGTAGGGAAGTACGGAATGTGTCCTCTTAACAATAATTCGGGGAAACATCTGAAAAGTGACTGTTTCGAAGTCCAAGTGCGAACTGAAAACTGCCTGATAAAAAAAAGAATTTAAAAAAATCAACATTATAAGGCGGCAGAAGATGAACTAATATCTGCACGTCAATCCTAGTTGTGCAGAAGTTCAGTGACACACAAAATTCGAAGATGACAGTTGAGTATAAAAAAATTCTGAAGGTTGTGTTGCAGCTACTTTGAGTCAAGAACGTCCAGAAGACATAAGGGATGGGAGAAGACCTAAGCATTGTATTTAATGCTTAAAAAATTAAAATAATTCATATTGCATTTTGAAATATATTATACTACTAGAAAATATAAAATAAATTGACGTACTGCATTATATTCCCTCTTCAAGTTTATTTTATAAGGATTCAAACACTTGATTATCATCAGATTTAAGTGCTTAAAGTAACCTTAAGTATATTAGAGACTTAATAACACCTTAAGGCTGTCTTCGGCTAAAGTTAAAGAATATGACCCGAATTCGGAATATTTTTTCAGATATGAAAGTACTCAAACGTTAGTATTATATTCTGGCTAGGCTATCCTGTAGAGAATCACTTATTTTATCATACTACTCATTTTTATCCGAGTTGACACATTTTTTTCTTTTATAAAATGTGTTTTGCATTTTTTCTCTTATGCATTGGCCTGTTAAAAGAAAAAACTGACTATTTATGAAATATTTTGAAATTTTAAAAACACTATATTATAAACAAATGCATGAGTTGCAATGTCACACATTTTTATAAAAATTTAGGCATTTTTTTCTGTTTGAAAATGTGCTCAGCGTTGTTTGTTGTTGTTGCATGTTGACCTTTCTAATTCAAAATGCATTTATGTCAGTTTAAAAATATACATGGGTTCTTGAACGATAAGTTTATTTCAATGAAAACACTCATTAATTATTTACATATATTTACATTTTTTATCGGCTCACACAGACCAGGCATCTTGCGTCGTGTTTTAGTTCTACTGCCCGTCATCTACCTAGTGAGGGAAAGCATCGCCACATCTGGTAGATATAGTTATATTTTTTACAATATTAAAATATTTCCTTTCAAAGATATTCTTGGATGTAATGCTTTCTTTGGCATTGGATTTGAAGGACCTGAATCTGTTTTAGTTTAGTGAATTCGAAAATAATATTACGAGGGAAATATTTTTAATGACCTTTAACATTGCAAAAATACATACATATGAAAAATTTTGTTTTCTTAAACATAAAAGGTAAATTCACGAACTTAATGCTGTAAGATTCTCGCCCTGTGCCACTTGAGTCCAAGTTTAAATGAAGTTGAATTTTCTGTAACCTTCCTATTTTTACATGATGTTTTTAAATGAAAATTGGAATCAAATCTTCAACTGTTTCCAATGCTGCTGGAGGGAAAGATAGTTACCGCAATCAATGGTTTCTACGAATCTAAAGGACAGTTCAGCGCAGAACAAACTGACAAAATAACAAGATCGTATTTATTTTTCACTGCCCTTTTCAATGAATGAAAGCTTATCATATTGATCCTTATTTCACCATTGCGTTTTGTGATGTTTTCACGTCACACATCTAAGAAATTGGCTTCTTTTTATGGATAGTATGACCGTTTTTCTATGCATACGTACATCCATAAATATTGCGAATTTTCTCGCAATATTTATAGATGTCTTCTGTCATCACGTCGGCAAAGTTTGAAGCCGTGAGAAAACCCCACTCCACCCACAAGCCGGATGTAATTCGAGGATAAAGGGGTGACCACCCCCATCCCAAGACCCTAGAGAGGGCAGAGAATGTTCGTTGGGAAACACCGAATGGCACTGTTGTGGTGTCCTCCCTCACAAAAATATCTTCTTCTAAACCTTAATGAAATAACCAATATTTTAAATCACTTCAATGTAAATGTATGTACTGTCATTAATAGCTGTGACATAAATAAACCAAATATTTAAATTCATAACTCTCACGCGACCACTAATTTTCTCAAACGTCACAGTATTATCAAGAGCATGAAGAATAACCGTATTTTATAACTTTGAAGGCATGAAGTCTTGTCTGGTAGTAATAATAGGTGAAAACCATTCCAATGTTTTCACGAAATTCGGGATGAACATTAACTCACCAAGGATTACTTGTCGAAAACAAATAACAGAATAGAAAGATGGCATAACTCTTTTATTGACCTTGACGAAATAATTCATTCAAATTTTTTTGAAAGTATATACAAGCTTTGAAGAAGAAGAAAACAAACTAACAAAAGAGGAAACAAAATTACGTTGGTCATTCAAAAAAATAAGATACAGTTGTCTCTAAAGATATGGCAACAGCTCGCAACGAGACTACAGTTGGATTAAAAAAAGGGGAGGGGATCACAAAGAATTTTGACTAATGAAGATTGTTTTTGTGTTTTACCCGAACGGGAAAATGGCGCGTAATGGCAAGTTTACTCCAACGTTAAAGCATGTGGAACAATACGATTTTGGGCCAAAATGTTATATAAATAATGCATTGAAATTCCCTTTGGAATACCTATTGAAATGATTTATTCTTTTTCCGCATGCGACCACCCACCGAGCCTCTAAGTGGCCTGGTCATAGACCATTGCTCTGAGAAATTTACTTATTTAATAACATAGAATAAAAAATTTAATGAAAAATTTTTTGTCAAGAAATTAAATATATCAATTTTGATTTTTTCTGTCGGTGTTGTGTGGGTACAAATTGATATTCTTTTTCTATTTTGAACGGTTACGGTTGGTAATAACAGACAACAGTGAAATAACCAGTTTATGGGTGGAACTAATTGTTTACTATCTTTCCTTGCAAGCGAAAAATATTCGAAGAAAGTAAATCGTTTTAGGACGATTGGGAGGTTAACTACTTTGTTGTGAAAACATACATATATCAGTAATTGTTTGATCTGTTACGAAAGAGAACTGTATTTAAAAGATACCACTAAACAGGAATCATTCAAAGACACTTTTCCTTGAAGATCTCTTTCAAGAGGTGATAAATAGATTTTCTTGAATAATCATTGCAACAGCAACAAAGTGTTTTGTCAGTGATAATATCATAGCGGAAACAAAGGCATCCTATTTTTGCAAGGCTGTGTCTGCAAGTTTAATTGCTTTAGGAAATGAAAATCCGAACGCGGGACTCGATTACAGAGCCATTCTACCTCATTCCGGCAATATCCAGCTGAGTTAGGAAAGTTTCTGAAATCCGAATCCAGATTCTAGTTCCCCGCTCCGAGATGCACCCGATGACCTCTTTCGGTGCACCTACTCCCGCAAGTTCAGTCTTTGAAGGGGGCATTACGAGCGTCCGTCATTATCAGGTAAAATGACGGGAACTTCTAAAATTCGATTTCAGTTTTTTGTACCCCACCCACAAAAGCACCAGGTAATCACTTTTCACACACACTCCAGCAGAATTTTAAGGTAAGCCCCTGCCATGGTTTGTGTAAAATACGGGTCTGGCATTGTTTCTGGCGTTGTTTGACACAGTTGTGGTCTTTTCTTGAATTGGATCGGAATATTCAGATCAGTGGTCCCGATCAGGATTCACTTCTTTCGTCCCTACATCTGCAAGTTAGGCCGGTGCCACTGTCCACGAATATTTTGGTTGTCAGGCAGCATCCGGAAAAGTTATCAGAACTCCTAAAATTCGCAACATGCACCGTCCAATAGCTTCTACAACTTTATTACAGGCAATTTGAAGAATCGGGTTGTGTTCTGAGAACATGGGCGTCCTTAGTTGCGAGCGTAACACACTGTTCGGAAACTACTGAATAATCAGCTCCTGAATCAACCAAAGCATTAACGACATGCCCATTGACAGCGACGGATACAAAGTTTTTGACTAGTTTAGCGGCCGTGTATACTGGAGGGTTTTCGTTTATTGCGGCCTTACCTCCCACGCAGGTCGAAAGTCGTAGTTTTCCTCACTGGTCTTAACAGGTGAGCGAAGAGATGGAGATCTTGATTCGCGGCGTAGTGGATTGAGTCTAGGGTACAGTGAATTACTTCTATAACGCTGGTAGTTAGCTTCAGAATCGTGGCCGTAATCAGAAACAGAGTCAGAATCCCAGCATTCGTATTGGTCTAATTGCCTTCTTTGTCTTGCTGCGCTAAAAACACGTCGTCAATTACGGCAATATCTAGTCACGTGACCCGGTCGTCAACAATGAAAGCAAATTGGTACGTTATCTGAAGTACGCCAAAGGTCATTCTTCCTTCCTGTATCTTGTTGAGTTGGTCTACTTTCTTGTCGAAGTCTTGGCCTTGGTCTCAGGAACTGTCGCCAGTCCTTTTCGTTGTGTAAGGAGAAGGTGCAGGTTTTTCTCGAGTAAGTGGAGTCAGATTGCTTCGAACTTCTTCTCGGATAATGGATTTTAAATCGCTTGGCCCGTCGTTTATGCATGTTACAATCCATGAGAGTACTTTCTCGATTTCTTCTTTAACAATCATTCGAATTAGATCGCTTAGATCTTCATTTGCCGTTGATATGGGTGTAACATTAGGTTGTCTCTCATATCGTAGCGGTACAACTCGTTTCTTTCTCATGGCATCCACTTCACGGCAACATGTAACAAATTTATCTACTGTGCTAACTTCGCTGTTTATCAATACCTGGTAGAGATCTTCAGCCACCCCTTTCATGCGATGCGATATCTTTTGATCGTCCGGCATATTGATACCACCCATTTTTTTAATATATCCGACAATACTAAAAAAGAAGCTTAATTGAAATACGTCCTGTAAGATGTAAAGGTTTCTACTCTAAATTCCAAAAGTGACTAAGATGACCACCGTATTTTACTTCGGTCAGAAAGGTTATCCAACACCATCCAATCAGATGACCTCAAAAATCATCGAAAGTTAGGACCTCCCTCACACATCCCCCCTATGGCTTCTTCCTCTCTTTTCTGTTTTACTACATAGCAATAAAAGTTTCCTATTTCTCTCCTTTTTGGTTTATACTTTTCTTTCCTAAAGACTTCGGACCAACAAGTGTTTTTTGGTCCCCTCTGAAGTGAAATTCCCTTGAGATATTATACGTTGTGGGGTGGATGACCAGAGTACTTAGCTCTTCCAAGCTATAACCTCTCATTATCAGAATTTTGAGTGACTGTGATGTTATGACTCTTGTCATTGACGTAGCTAGTTCTGAGGGGGTCCTGCTTCAAGATTCCTTCGGGAGTCCTTTTTATATATCATGAACCTGTTAGTTGGACTGTAGTTAAACATGTTGGGGCTCCCGTAGCTTGGGAAGCCCCGTATCATTGATATAGCTGATCGGTGGTAGCTACGCCCCTGACTCTTGCCCTTTGTTAAATAATAGTACTTAAAAAGTAAAAAATACTTTAAGGAGACTAATAGAAATAAAAATTTAAAATTAAAAGAATACATTAAGTGCTTGAAAAATATCTTGTGATGTTGACATCATGATATGAGGTGGTGTCTTTGGAACGACTCTAAACGGTTTTGTAGCTAACAAAACTGTAATTAAACAAAGTAATTTATCATATAGTGACTGTACTGAGTAACAGATTGTTTAAAACATTAATTTATGGTAAAACAGCTTTGTAATAATTAGATTGACTTAAGTTTTCTAGTGGATAGATTCAATATCCTCCCTCCACAAAAAAAGGTGTAAACAGCTCATAACTGATTATGAGATTTTCTGAGCAAATGAATAATGGAAAAAATGAGAAATGTAAAACTCTTTAACATTTGAAAATCAAGCGATTCGAATCACAATTGCGAGATTATAAAAAGCAAACATTATTAATTATTACAGTTATATTTTTCGTTCGTTTATAAAATAAATTATTCATTTTAGAAGTTTAATAAAATTAAAAATTATGTATATTTGCGTTTAAAAATTAAAACATCGTTTAAATATTTAGAAAATTAAGTTTTAATTTTTATAAAAACTAGTGTTTTCAAAAATTTATTCAGTGGATTATCTTTTTGTGAATGTGTTATTTTCTTATTTAAAAATAAATATAAACTAGTAATAAAAATCAATATTTTAACTATAGTACTAAAAGGACAAACTACAATGAGCAGCAAATATATGTTCATATGGTAATACCCCACACATATTTCTTTTCACATAAAAAAGGTTAAATAAAAAAATTTCTAAAAAATTTTGTCACATATTTAACTAAAATGGATATATTTTGAATTAGTTTTAATTTTAAATTTGATATGCGTAAAATTATTGTGCAAAGAAATCACAGCATCTATTATATTAAAAATTTAGTCAAGAATTTGACAAGGTTATTAAAAACGTTCAATAATAGAAAATGCCACCAGACAGTAATTTTTAATAGAAAAAAAGGCAAACTTAGATACAGAGACTTTAAAATCGCGATACTTCTTTATTTATTCGAATCTAAGCCACACTTTTTTCCCGATGTTTATGCTACTAAAAATGGGGTGCAGCTTAGAATCAAAGACGGAAAAAATTATCGCAGGGGATTGTGAACAAGATACTGCCGGATAGAAAAAATACTGTTTTTCGTTTATTTTTAAAAGTTATATATGAGTAAGGCCTTTCTCCTAACTACCACACCAACGGTAACGGGGACCGTTTGATCTCTCGACAGATTTAACGTGCATCGCTTACCTACACGGAGGGTCTTCAATGGCACTAGACCCGAACTAATGACACGCCAGTCACGGGTACGTTACGTTGACCACTAGGCTACCGCGTACACTTTTTACTTTGTAAATGTATCATATATCAATAATATATTTTACTCTATTTTTAATTTTTTTCTCACAAAAATGTGCTTAGAATTCGGGTGCGGCTTAGAAACTGTGCATAATTAAATGAAAAAATAAGTTTCTGCTAGTCAAATTAGAAAACAAAATTTGGTTAATAATTGTTCCAATGTTTTATGGTAAAGTCTTACGCCAAATATAAAATCTATTCCATGGGAAAAAATTCTTTTTTAGTTAAAAGGAAATGATAATAATAAGTAATTGCATTACTATAATTAGATTAAAATTTTAATTTGTGAGCTTCAAGGAGTAGAAGCTTGTGTTCTTTAGTTAATTCACAACTTTTGGTCAAGTATAAAATAAGTATACTTTCAATTCTGTATTCAGTCGCCTCACAGAATTTAAATATTTTTTATAGATATTTCTACAATAACAAATAAAAGAAAAAAAAATCTAAGCAGCATAATTATAAATTATCGATATAAATGAATTTTTTTTAAAGCACACATGCAGAAAATATTTAAAACATTCCTAAATAGGAAAGTTCATTCGATTTGAGATGTTAAATCTCTGCACATCATAAATCTTTCCCACTGTTCACTATTTGTCACAATTTGCAAGTTACCATAATTTCAGCGGGCGACTGTATTTCAGAAAGATATCGCCAAAAATAAGTATTCGTAGACAAGAATAAATTTGTCTTTAAAACCGTGGTGGCGCCATCTGTTTGAGATAGTCCAAAATACGCCAAAAATAATTCAGAACGAACTTACAATTTAGACAAAGTTAATTAATAAAAGCCTAAAATATAATTCTGGCTACACCAATCAAAAGATGGAAGCATACTTTCTTATATACTATTTAATACTACTCGAAAAAATAATTTTTTTTGTGCTAAAATGTGTTTCGCTTTTTCATCTCCTATACTTTAACATCGAAAATTCAAATTTCATTTTACAATGATGCTGAAAACTGCATATTTTTTTTGAAAAATCGAAATTCAAAAAACGCTATCGTTTAAGCAATTATTTTCTTTATATCCCTAAAATTTTTTATTATAAATGGAACTTTTCCTGCCCACAAATGTGCTTCCCGTTTGATCCCTATTATTTAACATCGACCGAAAACAGCCTTAAAAAAATGTGTGTAAAGCTATTTCAGGACATTCAGGTAAAGTTCAATGATGCACGTCCGGGTCACCTCTCCCATAGCCCTTGGTTTTTTTTTCGATTAATTATAATCCTATGTATATAGTACGTAAAACTTAATTAAGTATTTGTTACTACCGACTACGCGTTCGGAACAATGATTTTAAAAAAGCGCATAAATTGATAATTTTCGTGATATTTAGTGTCACTTATATTAGAATACATGTATAAAATTGTTTTAATGACATTTTGACAAAAAAATTATTTAAATACAATATTTTGGCAAAAAATTAACTTAGAATGACATTTCTTCTAAATCTTCTTTTATAAAAAATGCTTCTAAAATAATAATATTTTGCTTATATCAAGTAAAGACTTCTCCAGAGAGTCTGAAATATTTTTTTTTTGAAAAATTCACATTATTTTCAGCGTTACAACCCATTGAAATAATTATCAGCGTTTTTTCTTAAAGTTTACCCCTTCTGTTGTAGTAAAACATGGATAAACCAACTTCTAAGTTACTTATTTCAAAAATTCTAATTGAGCCTCTGTACAGATGTCTGAGCTATATACAGACAAAATATTACTATAATAGAAGCATTTTTCACAAAAGGAGACTATTTTGAAAATGGGTCATTCTATGTTCCATTTTTGTCAAAATATTGTGCTTAATTAATTTTTTATTGTAATAATATTCTTAAAACAATTTTATATATATTTTCCAATCTAAGTGACACTAAATATCATAGATATTATCCAGTTATACGCATTTGCAAAATCATGGTTCCGAACGTAGTCGAATACCTTAATGCTAATTATTATTTCCATAATTAATTTTTCTCTGTTTTTTTCCCGAAAATCAACAAAATCAAAAGAATGACGTATTGGAGCATGATACGAGAAAGATGGACTTTCAACCCTGGACCCGCCTTTCCCTTGAAAAATTTTAGTGTGCGCCACTGGTAAAGTTTGTAATTTTTCTATAATACATTGAAATAGAGAGATTTTGAATAGATCATTTGGAAGCTCATGATCAAATTTTAGCATACAAATGGTAAAAAGTTACGGTGCATTTAGGAACCACTAATCTTAAGCGTTCGATTATTTCGAGCAATTTATTTTCTGAATAGCTCTCATAGGACAACAACCTCTTTGTCAGCCCCGCCACCCTCTTCGAAAAAACGGAAAATAGAATTAAATGTGTACTTGAAGGTTACAAAAATGATTCATTGAAGGAATATCTCTGAGGAATCGCTCCAAATTTTTAATTTCACGTATAGCAAGATATGTCGCTGCAATGGAATAATACGTTACAAAGTTGTTCAATTTTTTTCTTTTATATAAATAGTAACAGTTACCCGCCCACTTTTCTGGGTACTTCGTGACGTTGTATGAATGTGTGCTGTTTATATATATATATATATACAAATTATAGACATCTAAGTTTTGGCAAGCGTTCGATTACGTTGAAAAACATTATTACAACTCTCCCCTCTTGATTTAAAAATGATAGGACTTCTAAATAATAATTTCTAAAATAGAAATGAATTATCTTTTACGCTCTCGTAACCCACTCCCTCAATGTGGATTTCCGCAAAACTCATTGTTTAAGTAGATTTCCGCTCAATAAAATAAACATGCTTTCTATATACATTTCAAGTCTAAATCTAATAGTTCAAAAATGGAATTTTTTTTTGTCAATAAGTTCCATAACCCTGTTTGTGAGTAGTTTTCAGTCAGAGACATTCATATTGGATTTCAATTCAACAAAATCTTTTTTGGAGCTTGATATATACTCCATTAAATGAACATGTTTGTCAAATTTCAGAGCTTTAAGCCTAATAGGTAAAACGGACATTATCTTTTTACTTACTGTTCCCCTTAATTCCCCGTAACGCTTTTTAGGGATCGATTTTTACAAAATTTCTTGCACGAATCTCTACTCAATTAAAGAAACGTATCTACCTAATTTCAAGTCTGTTGTTCTAATAGTTCCTGTTTCTGATGTAATAGATCAGAAACAGGAAATTTTTATATAGATAACGTCCCTTAAGCCCTGACAACACCCGTTGCGGTTGATTTTCATAAAATTTCTTTTGTAGCAGATCTCTACTCTGTGAAAAGGCCGTGTGTATCAAATTTCAAGTCTGTAGGTTGAATAGTTCAAGAATAGGAATATTTATCTGTAACGCCCCTTAAGCTTTCGCAGTACTCCTTGCGGGTTGATTTTCACAAAATCCATTCTTAGCGGACCTCTACTCCATGAAAGGAACATTTCATACCAAATTTTACGTTTGTAGGTCTAATAAGGACATTTACCGTAATGAGTGAATAAGTGACTCACTTCTAACCTATATATATATATATATATATATATATATATATATATATATATATATATATATATATATATATATATATATATATACACTGCTGGACAATTGCTAAGGACGGATCACAAATTGCTATGTAGCATAACATTAAGCGATACATGAGGCCTAGAAGGATAAAATATAGTTGCCACACTGTTCAGATATTAGAATAAAGAATATTTATTGTTCTGGAAAGTACAAAAGCTGTGAAACATCTGAAACAAAAAAAAATGTTCATTTGATCTGCGTACGGAGAAATGGAACAGTGCATCTAAAAGTCAGCAGGCACCTTAAAGAAAGGTATCAGTACGGGATATGTCCACCGTGGAGTGTGATGCAACATTCCACACGTCGTACCATACCTTGCACAACATTATCCAGCAGCTGTTGAGGCAATTTATCCCATTACTCTGTGAGTGCACGGATGAGGGTGTTCTTGTTTGTCGGAGGATAGTTTCGACCAGCAACTTGCCTCCCCAAAGCATCCCACACATTTTCAATGGGGTTTAGAACTGGAGAACGCGCTGGCCATACAAGACGTTGAATACCCTCGCTGTCTAGACAATCCTGAACAGCGAGTGTTAGATGACATGTTGCGTTGTAATCCATAAAAACAAATTTATCACAGACAGCACCACGGAAAAGACGAACATGAGGAAGTAGAACTTCATCAATGTATCGTTGGCCCGTCATAGTCCCATTCGCAACCACATGTAGGAGCGTACGGCCATTGATCATGACGCCGGCTCACACCATGATACTGCATGTCGGATATCGGTCCTTTTCCTGGATATTTTCTGGACGATAAGCAGTACCACTCTCGCGCCAGATCAGTTGGCGTCTACAATCCGATGACAGACTGAACCTACTCTCATCTGAAAATAGTACGCATGCCCAGTCCTGTTCAGTCCAATTGTGATGCTCACGACATCATTGCAAACGGGCAGTACGGTGTTGTCTGGTCAATGGGACACACACCACAGGTCTGCGTGCGTATAGTCCTCCTCTCCTCAAACGTCTGGCAACAGTTTTTCGGGAGATCTGCTTTCCTGAGGCAGCAAGAAACTGATTTTCCACCTGCTGAGCTGTGGTGCGCCTGTTCCTTTTTGCTGATAGGACGATATATCTGTCTTCTGCAGGACACGACTTTCCCCGTGCCGTCTACTACACATTCCAGTAGTTTTAAATGACTTCCACAGCCGTGAAACAACGCTGTGAGCGATGTCGAACTCCCTGGCAACATATGTTATTTTTCGCCCTTCTTCGATCTTTCCAATAATTCGGCCACGCATAATATCATCTATGTGATGTCGGGAAGACATGCCAAAAATTTTAAGTTCGTCTATTAAATCTTTCCTGTAAAACTTTAACTTGAAACAACAACTGTCCACACGCGTCAAAACCTTTAAAGCTCTTATGAACGCTATCACGTGATGAACAGACGTGGAAAACAAATTTGCATACTCATACTTCTTCTTACTAATATCCCGCACTTATTCTAATTTTCCACATTTTGCTTCCTTTCATTTTGTGGTTGCTATGGATGATAGTGTTATCCGTCCTTAGCAATTGTACAGCAGTATATATATATATATAATATATATATATAATATATATATATAATATATATATATATATAATATATATAAAATATATATATATATAAATATATAATAAATATATAATATATATATATATATATATATATATATATATATATATATATATACACTCTGTCGCAAAAAAATATATGCACCCAGAAGAAATTGAGCTACATTCACGAAATTTGGTATGCATGTAGTGTATATGAAAATAAACAAATGATTAAAAATTCAGAACAAAATATCATTTTATTAAGCGGTTACAGCTTGCAAAAGGTTAAAAATCAGTAAGTAGTAAAGCCACCTCTGGCAGCTATACAAGCCGAAATTCGGCGTGGCATCGATTCAATTAGATCACTTATGACCCCCTGTGGAAGATCCTGCCATAGTCTTTGCATCTGCGCAGTTAATTCTCCTGTATCTCGGGACGGCTGCAGTTGCCTTCCCAGCGCGTCCAGACATGCTCTATTGGCGAAAGATCTGGTGACCTGGCAGGCCATGGTAGGACGTCATATCCTTGAAGACATTGTTGGGAGAGTCGCGCAGTATGTGGACGAGTATTATCCTGTTGATAAATGGCACCTGGGCGACTTGATAGCATGGGTAGCACAATCGGCGTTAAAATAACGTCCACGTATCTGCGAGCTGTCAAAGTGCCTTGAAGGAGCACTAAAGATGATCATGTGTCCCAAGAAATTGCTCCCCACACTGTGACACTTTTTGTGAAATTGCTGTATGCCGCTCGACAATAAATGCCGGATCGGACCGCTGGCCGGTGCGCCTCCAGACACGTGTGCGGTGGTCATCAGCACTGAGACTGAATCGGGATTCATCACTGAAGATGACACATCTCCAGTCTGTCACACTCCAAGTTGCCCGAGGTCGGCAAAATCCAGTCGACACTGCCTATGATGTGGGGTCAGTGGTAAGCGTCTTAGCGGACGTCGGCTCCTCAAGCCAACTTCGGTCAGTCGTCTCCTTATGGTTTCTCTTGATGGCACTGGATGTCTGGAAGGAGGTAAGTGGCGTTGAATCGATGCTAGCGACGTTGTTGGTGCCGAAGTGGCCACTCTTCTGATTGCACGATCCTCGCGATCATTTGTGTTCCTGGGACGTCCTGACCCTCCGCGACGGTACACTCTACCTTCTGTGATCCACTGTTGCCAACACCGAGCAACTACCATATCGCTCCGACCGAGGGGGCGGCCGATACGTCTATTCGACCAACCTGCTTCTCTGAGGCTTATTATACGGCCCCTATCAAAGTCCGTCAGCTGCTCGTACTGCCGCCGGTTACGTCTTAGAGGCATCCTAAGTCTCAATATCGTCTATCAAAGTCATCAGATTCGTTTGGATAGCCGTACGGCGCTCGTACTCGTGCTTTTAAACTCTCCCAGTTGCGCAACTAATATGCGCATAGCACACTTAGCCTTGTCTCATTGGCTTCGAAATTTTAATCATTTGCATATCTCTTACCAGACTACATTCTTGCCGAGTTTCGTGATTGTAGCTTGATTTCTTCTGGGTGCATATATTTTTTTGCGACAGAGTGTATATATAATATCTACATATATAAAGGAGAAAAGCGACTCACTCACTCACTCACTCACTGACTAATCACGATATCTCCGGAACTATTAAACCTACAAACTTGAAATTTGGTAGGTAGGTTCCCTTTAAGGAGTAGACGTCAACTAAGAACGAATTTTGTAAAGTTCGAAGCCCAAGGGGCGTTACGGGGGTATAATCGGCGTTATAGGTAATTATTTCCGTTACTAAACTATTATATGTACAGTCGTGAAACTTGGTACACACATTTCTTTCATAAAGTAGAGATTCCCTATCTAACGATTTTTACGAAAATCGACCTGCAATTGGCGTTGAGGGCGCTTAAGGGGCGTTATACATAATTATTTCCATTTTTAACTTATTAGACGTACAGTCTTGAAATTTGGTAAGCGGATTCCTTTCATAGAGTACAGATCCTCTACAGAATAGGCTTTGTGAAATTCGACTCCCAAGTGGCGTTGTAGAGAATTAAGTGGCGTTATAGGAAATTAACTCCTTTTTTAAAATATTAGATGTAAAAGCTCGAAATTTAGTCAGCTGATTCCATTGATTGAGTAGAGATCCGCTATAAGATGCGTTTTGTGAAAATCGTTTCCTAAATGGCGTTGCGGGGGCTTGAGGGGCGTTATAGATGATTATTTCCATTTTTTAACTATAAGACGTACAGTCTTGAAATTTGGTAAGCGAAATCCTTTCATAGAGTACAGATCCCCCTACAGAATGGGTTTTGTCAAAATCGACTCCCAAGTGGCGTTGTGGTGAATTAATGGGCGTTATAGGCAATTAACTCCTTTTTAAACTATTAGACGTAAAATCTTGAAATTGAGAAAGCTGATTCCATTCATTAAGTAAAGATCTGCTATAAGATGGGTTTTATGAAAATCGTTTCCTAAGTGGCGTTGCGGGGCTTAAGGTGCATTATAGATAATTATTTCCATTTTTAAACTATTATACGTACAGTCTTGAAATTTGGTAAGCGAATTCCTTTCATGGTGTAGAGATCCGCTACAAAATAGTTTTGGGAAAAATTGATCCCCAAGGGTCACTGAGGGGATTAAGGGGCGTAATAGATAAATATTTCCCCTTTTCAACTAATAGAACCACCTGCTTGAAAAATAGAAGGTATGTTCCGTTCATGGAATAAAGTTCCTTTTACAAAGATTTTTGCGAAAACGGACCCCCAAAGGAGTGGGGTTGCGAGGAATTAAGGCATGTTATAGAAAAATTCCTGTTTTTGAATTTAACTCATTTACTTGAAATTTGTTGAGCACTTTTCTTTAGTTGAATAGAGTTCCATTAAGAATGGATTTTACGGAAATCAACTCCAGGGGGAAGCGGGGAGAGTTATTGGGGCGTATTGATAGACAAAATTCCCGTTTTTGAACTTCTAAGACTATAATAATAAAATTTGGTTTACAGGCTTCTTTTGTTGAATTGGAATCCGCTAAGAATGTTGTCAACGAGGTATTGATGATAAAATTCCGTTTTTGCTGTGTTAGATTTAGACTTAAAATTTAGCACGCATGTTTATTTTATGGAGTAGAGATCCACTGAAAGTTTCTTTGGTGGAAATCCACTTGATTATTAGGTTAAGTGAGCGAAAAATATTTTTCTACTTCTATTTTAGATATAAATAGAAATTAGATATTATAATTTATGTTTTTTTATATCAAGGGGTGAAAGTGTAACAGCTATAAATATATTTTTCAATACAATTGAATTCTTAATGCTAGATACCAATAATTAATCTATATGTAAACAGTATACATATATACAACATCGTGTAATACCCAGTGAAGCGGGAGGGTAACGGCTAGTATATATATAATATATATATATATAATATATATGTATATATAATATATATATATTATATATGTATATATAATATATATATAATATATAAAATATATATATAATATATATATATAATATATATATATAATATATATATATATATAATATATATATATATAATATATAATATATATATAATATATATAGATAGATAGATATAGATAGTTTTTATATGTTATATTATGTTATTATTTTTGCTACTATTTATGCGCCAAACGCAGATGAAAAAGATATTGCATTTATCCCATGTTTGCATTGTATAGCATTGTATTTTCACAAGCTGAATTTTATTGACTAACCAGGTACTAGGCAAGTTAAAATCAATATTGTTCACTGATGCAAACAGATTAAAGGCTTCGTGTTCAGAGGAGATTGCGACCTATAAAAAGAAAGACAAATGTTGTCGTCGGGAGTTTCATTAGATTAATTCGTAAAGAGAGATTCAAAACAAATTACATTTAAATCGAAAAACGCTTTCCTATGAATTACAGCACAATGAGACGATATTTTAATTAGATTGATAATGGAAACTAAATGATGAAAACAGAGTCTGGAACAGTGAGAAAGACTATTAGCAGTCTAGATAGGTATCCTGGTTATTGATTCAGATGCATTTGATACTTTAGATTTGAAGTAACAAATCGCCGGAGAGTGCCGTGCAATCTTTGTTTGGATTTTTGAATAGTTTATAGTTACTAAGTCTCAAAACAGAGGCGCATTATGTATTGGTTTATAATTACGAAGTGTGTTATTGATAATTAACCTGCAAGGAAAGATACAGTAAAACCTGCTGTTGAACGGAAGATAGAAACCACTTATAAAAAACCGTACACATAAAAAAAAATATTCGAAAATTTCATAAATTCTTACTTACAACAACTTCGTCAAAATACGGCAGAAAATTTTTTTATGCTTTGGAGAGGAACAGCATAAAAGAAGTTGCCCTTTGAAAATACGCCTTTTATTTACGAAATGTATGAGAAATTACTTCTAGAATGAAATACATAACTAAATTAGACGAGAAACACAGATTTAAATATTTAGTTTCTCATTGTACACATGGAAAACTTTTCAAAAGGCACATACATAATTCACAGCTACTCACCGTAATCCAAAGCGCTCAGTTTCATGTGATGAATAAATTCAAAATTGCTTTCTTCACTTGAAGGTACAATTTCAATTGACTTATTTTTTGGCATTATAAAGTAATATATAAGTTTTTGTCATGAAGGTCAGTTAGTCAGTTGATATCGGCAATAATCACACAAAAAACTTCCAGAAAAAAAATAATTTTATAGCTCAACCAAATTTTATGTCAACATTGCCGACCAAATGGCTCGGAATTATTCTGTGAAGAGGCAGGATCAAGGAGGTGGTTAGTTTATGTATTCTACAATATTCTTGATCATGCAGGGATTAATTCAGGGATTTTATATAAAGAAGTTACTGGTAAAAAATTTATGAGGAGTGAATATCTTCAACAACTCATTGCAGTGTTGCGTAGTGCGTATATTCACAAAAGAAAGTACAAGTCACACAGACAAAAGCGGATACAACTGAAGAACCTGCGCAGATGCGAAAAAGGGTTCATTGAAAAGATTTCCAGTGTAGAAACAAAACTGTCGATACTTTTTCTAACTGTAAAATACCGATAAGTGGAAAATGTACAAAATATATAAAAAGAAGTTATACCCAAAATGTACATGAACTGTGTAGGAAATGTCGACTGGTAAGAAACTTAATACTTTTCTATTCAAGTTGTCTGTATATTTTATTAAGGCTGTTTTCGCCATATGCACAAGAGTGTGAACTTAATACGCAGCACATTTTTGGACAAAAAAATACCTCAATTGTTATAAAAATTTGTGACATTATAACTCATGCATTTGTTTATAATAAAGTGTATTTAAAATTTCAAAATATTTTATTAATAATTAGTTTTTTTCTTCTTTTAACATGTAAAGGAATAGCTCATTTAGCGTTAGGGTGCAGGAGAAAAATGGCAAAATCTATATATATATATATAAAGGAGAAAAGCGATTCACTCACTGACTCACTGACTAATCACGATATCTTCGGAACTATTAAACCTACAGACTTGAAATTTGGTAGGTAGGTTCCCTTCATGGAGTAGACGTCAGCTAAGATGGATTTTGCAAAGTTCGAACCCCAAGGGGCGTTACGGGGGTTTAAGAGGCGTTATAGATAATTATTTCCATTACTAACCTATTAGATGTACCGTCGTGAAACTTCATACAAAAATTTCTTTCATAAAGCAGAGATTCCCTACATAATGATTTTTACAAAAATCGACCTCCAAGCGGCGTTGAGGGCGCTTAAGGGGCGTTATACATAATTATTTCAATTTTTAAACTATTAGACGTACAGTCTTGAAATTTGGTAAGCGAAATCCTTTCGTAGAGTACAGATAGGGTTTTGTGAAAATCGACTCCCAAGTGGCGTTGTAGAGAATTAAGTGGATATAGGCAATTAACTCCTTTTTTAAACTATTAGACGTAAAATCTCGAAATTTACTAAGCTGATTCCATTCATTGAGTAGAAATACGCTAAAAGATGGGTTTTGTGAAAATCGTTTCCAAAGTGGCGTTGCGGGGGCTTAAGGGATGTAATAGATAATTATTTTCATTTTTAAACTATTAGGCGTACAGTCTTGAAATTTGGTAAGCGGATTCCTTTCATAGAGTACAGATCCCCTACAGAATGGGTTTTGTGAAAATTGACCCCAAGTGGCGTTGTGGAGAATTGAGGGGCGTTATAGGCAATTAACTCCTTTTTTAAACTATTAGACGTAAAATCTTGAAATTGAGTATAACCAGATTCTATTCACTGAGTAGAGATCTGTCATAAGATGGGTTTTGTGAATATCGTTTCCTAAGTGGCATTGCGGGGACTTAAGGGGCGTTATAGATGATTATTACCATTTTTAAACTATTAAACGTACAGTTTTAAAATTTGTTAAGCGAATTCCTTTCATGGTGTAGAGATCCGCTACAAAATAGTTTTGGGGAAAATTGATCCCCAAGGTTGACTGAGGGGGATTAAGGGGCGTATATAATAGATAAATATTTCCACTTTTCAACTAATAGAACCACCTGCTTGAAAAATAGAAGGTATGTTCCGTTATTGGAATAAAGTTCCTTTTACAAAAAAATTTATGCGAAAACGGACCCCCAAAGGAGCGGGGTTGCGAGGGAATAATGCGTGTTATAGAAAAATTCCTGTTTTTGAATTTAACTCATTTACTTGAAATTTGTTCATCACTTTTCTTTATAGTTGAATAGAGTTCCACTAAGAATGGATTTTACGGAAATCAGCTCCAGGGGGAAGCGGGGAGAGTTATTGGGGCGTATTGATAGACAAAATTCCCGTTTTTGTGAACTGCTAAGACTATAGTAATAAAATTTGGTTTGCATGCTTCTTTTGTTGAATTGGAATCCGCTAAGAATGCTGTCAACAAGGTATTGATGATAAAAATTCCTTTTTTGCTCTGTTAGATTTAGACTTGAAATAGCACGCATATTTATTTTATGGAGTAGAGATCCACTGAAAGTTGTTTTGGTGGAAATCCACTTGATTATTAGGTTAAGTGAGCGAAAAAATCTTTCAACTTCTATTTCAGATATAAATAGAAATTAGATATTATAATTTATGTTCTTTTTATATCAAGGGGCGAGAGTGTAACAGCTATAAATATATTTTTCAATACAA
Source organism: Trichonephila clavipes (assembly GCA_019973935.1). NCBI lineage: Eukaryota > Metazoa > Arthropoda > Arachnida > Araneae > Nephilidae > Trichonephila > Trichonephila clavipes. The sequence goes on along the minus strand of BMAU01019394.1, from coordinate 468,514 downwards.
TCGAACTCTTAATGCTAGATATCAATAATTAATCTATATGTAAACAGTATACATATATACAACATCGTGAAATACCCAGTGAAGCGGGTGGGTAACGGCTAGTACATTTTATAAAAGACAAAATATGTCAACTCCTATAAAAATAAGAAGAATGATAAAATAAGTGATTCTCTCTCTAGAGGATAGGGAAGCCAGAATATAATATTAATATTTGAGTATTTTTATATCTGAAAAGTATTCCGAATTTAGGTTCTATTCTTTAACATTAGCCGAAAACCGCTTTAACTGTGCATACAATATTCCATATTACAATATCTTATTATTTTTATCACTTATTACAACAATGTAATCTTAAAAGTGAATAAATGTCATTGCCAAATAATTACAGCGTACTTTAAACATAACAAACACGGGTTTTTATTAATTGGGGTCAATTTGACCCCGCCCGCGGTTTTTGGTATACCGAAACTCCCATGGCTCTAGTGTTAAAGAGGAACAAAATAGAATTTTAATTTATCGTTTTACCCCTTTGAAATTTATTACAAATATTACAGATTTTCTTCCTTTTTGGTGATAATTTGAATTTAAAGTAAAAGGGGGAAAGAGAATGAAATGGTTTTAAAGCAGTATATATACATATTTATCCTCTTTTAGAAGAAAATTCTAAAATGTTAAAAAAAATTTAAAAACTGAATTCACACAATTTGCATTGTATTTCCCGTGCAAAAAGAAGTAACTAAATTTTATACTGTTTAGTCAATATGGCTACAGAAAATATGGGTGTAACTTTGTCGAATTTTTCCCCCTTCTGGCACCATGTAATTTTTGTCACCGAGATGGACACCAAAATAGGATGTAGTTATAAAATTATGAAGATGTATTTAATCTAATGCTATTTTTATGTAAGAAAAGAAATTCAATAAACGCTGAATATACCGTATATTCCAGCATCTAACACGTACCCATACTTTCAATTTGCACTTCTTAGATGTTTAGTAAATTCGTCGCATAGCGCATGCCTTTTTTCAAGAAGAAACCTGAAATGCACATGTAAAATGCTATTATATTTTGAAATAATTTGTTTGAAGTATTACACCAGGCTTTTGAACAAAGGTATACTACTAGAACTACAACACGAAAGAGCAATAAAAGAAATGATGTGAAGAATATGTGGATGTTAGAAGTTGAAAAAAACATTTACAAAAGGAGGCCAAAGGCGTTATGCTAGTATAGAAATAGTATATGAATGGATGATAAAAGCCTTGAATGTGTGTGGTGGGGGGAATTAAACCTAACATAATTAAAAGTCATTTAAAAATACAGTATATTTAACAACCTCACAGTGATGGCGATGAAGAAACAGAATACAAGGATAAGCTTGCAAATTTAACAAAAGACGATGTGGAGACCCCCTGGGTCCAATCTTGAACACCAAGATTAATTTGAGGCAAAGAATCACTAAGAGCCATTTTGAATAATAATAATATTTATTTATTTTATTATAATTTTCTCAAAAAAATCTCTGATAACATATAATAATATTATGTTACGTCACTTATAGGGATTTGCCTTTACATTAAATTAAATTACTAAGAATGCAATTAATTAATAGTTAAGCTCAAGCTCAAGTAAGGTTTACCGAAATAGGAGATCCGAGAAATACACGTACTCGAATTCTTAACTTTCATTAACTTTAACTAAGTTGCTTAAACTGACGCTTATTTTAAGCGTACGTAAATTATATTTACCGCTGGCTTATATCAGCTTTCTGGTACGTCTAGCAGCATGACGTCTTGACGAATCTAATCTCCTTGAATCTTCTAAAAATAAGTTTAAAGTTGCTGGCCCAATAGCCTTCCATCAACTCTCTTGCTATCTCACAACGCTCGACTTAAATACCTTATCTAATTTAAATATCCCGTTAATCTTTTTGGAGTTGATCGGAAAGAAACGCGAATTTATATTCCCCAAAAAGACGCCTAAGAAGATTAGTGGAAAGGTTCCGTACAGATTCGTCACAACGAATATGACGAATTCTTCATATTATCCTACAATTAAAATTCATTGGGTATGCCATTTTTTTAATGAATAGAGTTTAAATGTATGTAGAAAACTAATTTTTTTAATGGTCACATATTCTCTTTACTTTTAAAGCTATCGTTTTTATATACGGCGTATAACGCGCACCCGTAAATTTCTACCTAATTTTTTCTTTTAAAAAAGCACATTATACGCCGGAAAATATACGGTATTTTTAGGAATATTAAGTATCGCATTATTTCTTTCTTTCATTTTTGTAGGAAATTTCTAACCTTACTTGGATTAATTATTTTCATTTTCAAAGACTTAAGAAAATACGTGTTGTGAAATTAACAAAAGGAAACAATTTTTTCTCTTCAATTATAATATGAATATAAAAGTACAATATAAATATATATTCAACAAGAAATTTCTTATTCCTTTAATGATTTCGGAATTCGCGAGTCTTATGGAATTAAAATCTGTAATTCCTACACAAACAATTTTGAACATATTTTATTTTATGACAAAGATAATTATTTGTTTTGACTAATTATTCCTTCTTTCTGATATCCAGTTTTACCTTTTCGTGTAATGAAATATTTATTTTGATTCCTAAAAGTAATTGGAATTATCTGAGTTTCAGCAAGATTTTTTTTACATAAAAAATAAAAACGATTTTTATAATAAGCCGAAAAAATTCCGTCTACATACATTTAAAAAAATCGGATAATTATAAAAAAGTATTTTTTTTTAATTATTTAGTTATTTATTTTAATTCTGTTTTTGTTGCGACACTTGCGTGGAGGAATAAAGTCGATCTTTTTTTTCTTTTTTTTATTGATATGGAGAAACAAATCACAGACGATATAAATTGCAAAAGCAAGCTTCTGTTTGATTAATCTCTGTGTATAATTTAAAATGTAATTAATTATTTCAACTTAGTGATTGTTCTGAAATACTTAAATCATTAAATCAGTTGAATTAAGGAAAAATATTAAGAATTTTTTTAATGTGTACTTTTTAAGCTTGTAAATTTATGAATGTACTGTATATATTGACTAGTTTTGTTTTTCACAAAACTATTTTTATGATTCTTAATTTTGTGTTATAATGATTATTAAATGAGATTTGAAAGGTAGATTATTAATAATAGCATACAATGGACCTTTCGTATGATTGCAACGATTAATAGATTCTGGGTTTTGTTTGTTTGTTTTCGTTTTTTGTAAATGAAATTGAAAAATACAAGTAATGATGCTTTAGCCATGAATGTTTATGCACTATGCAGTTATTTATGTACTATGCACATATAAGCTTTTGGAAAGGCTTATAAATTCAATTTATACAGAATAATATGAAATTTCGTTAACACGTTTCTCTTATCTCACTATATCTTAAAGCGAGTAAAAGGATTTTCCCTTATACAAGGTGGGTCAAATAAGACTTATTAATGTTAAACACGGATAACTCTCGTAATAATTATTTTATTATTATTTTTATATATATTAAATATATTTTATGGAAATTATGTATGAAATATATATATGACATCAGCCATACATCCACTATCTTTCTCGATATAGAAATTGGCTCTTTTTAACGCGTTTTCCATTACACCACGAAGTGCTTCGGTTTGAAGGCTCAGTATTTCGTTTTGAATATTCTGCTTCAGCTGTCTAATAATCTCTGATTTAAATTAACACACACTTTGTATTTTTAATATTCTCATAAAAAAATCGGACGCAGTTAAATCTGACGAACGAGGTGGCCAAGGGAAATCTGAATTTTTTGAAGTCAGACGTTAGCCAAAAATTTCACGCAGCAGGTCCTAGCAGTGTGCGCAGTTGCTCCAACTTATTGAAAAAAGTTTTCAATCATTGTTCTGTAAGAAGCTCCGGAAATCGTTTCCGGCGTTCGATCCTCATTCTAGAAGAAGTCTGCCAAACAGTATCCACTTTGTCTTCAGCGCGAATATTTCGATGGGCACCTCTTCCAGGACGGTCGGTCACTGAACCCAGTTCCTCAAAACGACGACCATACTCCTGATCATGAAGGCTGTGGGAGCTGATCTTGAATTAAAATGTTGCTGATATTTACGCGGTGTCATAACATTTGATCATTGACATGAATAGAAAAACACGATAATTTTAGCGTGTTGTTTTGTACTGTATTTCTCCATAATAAATTTCCAATAATTCAATTTTAACCTGTAAAAAGAAAAACATAATTGTACAAAAAATAAAAAAAAAAGTTATTTGTGTTTAACATCGGTAGGACTTATATAGCCTACCCTGTATATCAAGATCAAGATATTAAAAAAGTTATTTTAAGTGCTTTTAAAATATCCATTTCTATTCCTAAGGATAAAAGATAAATAATCTAGTGTGATGGGGGAAAATGTCCTATCGCTCATTGTGTCCCAGTAGCGCAATGGATAGCGCGTTGAACTTCTAATCGAAAGTTTGTGGGTTCAATTCCCTCCTGGGATTGCCTAATTTCTGAGAATCTGATTTATTTGTTACTGAATCATTTTATTAGAATAATTAAATTTAATTAATGAATAAATAGTAATAAACAAACAAAAATATTTTAACACCTTATATAGAAAGGAAAATGGGAAATTATTGCAAGGAAAATCGCTTTCTATTTTATCTCGTAATAGTGTGATTCTGCCATACGTATAGACATATTTATATTAATTGTAACTATTTAAAAAAGTAACTAAAATAAAATTTATCTTTGTTGACCTAAGTAGGAGTTGACTTAAAGAATTTTTTTTGTATATTACTTGCTTTTTTTGTAGTACGCCGTTGTCATGGCCACAGTAACGCTTAGAAAACTATATATCATGAAAGTCTTGAAATAATAAAATTATAAACTTCCATCGCTCATTCAATAATCAAAATTTTGCTGCATTCTTACACACATTAACAGTTGAATTATTTTTAAATTATTTTCGTTTACCTTTCCATCTATTTTCTTTATTCCTCATATGTTTGCAAGATAAGGCACATGGGAGTATTTTGATAATGATGCATCGTCATTAATGGTAACATTGCGTAATAATTTTCTTATATTATAGTTTGTCAGTTATATTAAAAATATTCCAAGGTAGAAGGCAGATTTTTAAAGTAGTTACGCGCGGTTTTGAAATATGGCTGTTGCGCATGTCTTTCTGCACATGCGCATAAAGTGCCATCACTGCTGTCCAGCCTCAGATGCTATTATAAAATAATTCGATCACAGTGAATTTAATGTATACATATTTAAAATGCTTCAATCGATTGAAAATCCCATCGATTGTAAAAGATACGCTTCCATTCGTTTCTTAAATGCGACGGAAGTGTCAGAGTCTGGAAATCCTAAGGACATTAGTGAAGACAGGAGGAAGCATTATGACAACTAGAATGGAGTATGAAAATCCGTTATAGTATTTAGAGATGGTCATACAAACGTGCACGATGACGGCCGAAGTGAGTGACTGTCTATCTTTAACGTAATAGTGTAGGTCAAGAAAAAGTTCAAGAAAGCAAATGTTATGCCAGCGATTCTCAGACTGTGGGGCGTGCCTCCCAACCCCTAGAGGGCGTAATTATTCTACGAGGGGGCTGCGAGCAAATTGAAAAGTTAAAAACAAAAGTTTATTTAAAAATATTATTAGTTAGCTAAGAGTAAGCAAACAAAATGCATTCTGACATAATAAAAAATAAAATTAACATTTACACTGATATAATACACTTATAAATGTATCTCAGAACTACAGAGTATTTTAAAATTAATTCAACAATACCAAATTAAGAACAAGTTTAATAACTACCAGTGACCTCTCTCTCTCTCTCATGGGCTTGTCATATATAAAATTATAAACAAAAGTTTACACATCTTAGAGTAATTTGTACGGTTTATAAATAACTGCTGATTATAAAAGTTACGCGATTCACTCCCTAATGTCTCTGTTTTAACGTAGGACCGCGAATATGATATTTTGGGAAGAGGGTGGGGGAGAAAATGAATAAATAAGAAATCCTCTGATATATAAGAGTGAATCCTTCGCAATCACTCTGTCAAGGTCCTCTTATTGCATTCCAAATTCTAAAGCCATCTGAATAACTTTATGGATAGCAGTGCACAGAAAAGATCGTATTTAGGAAAGACGCATATATACGTTCAGGAAATTTAACATCCCGGTTGAGCGAAACGTATATATACGCCGGTGGCTCTTAAGACGATAAAGTCGTATTGTATCTTTTGCGGACGACGAAAATTATGATTGAATATTGGGTCGCAAATATTGAAAGTTTGAGAAGCGCTGCTATTTAATTATTATTTAATGAATTTCCCCCAATTTCCTTTGAGGACTGCTGGTGACAGACTTCCTAATTTTTAGTATTGATCAAGTAACGAGGACGACTCTGATCTTGTCAACTCCTTTCCAAACTTCCACTTAGCGCAAGACACGAGACACGACAGAGTTAACACGCATTTCTACATGGCCGGTCTTCAATGGCACCTGGATTCAAAGCTAAAACTCAACAACGCTGGCTGCGAGTTCTCGACCCTAACCATTCACTTACCGTGGTCCCCTTGTATTACCTCTAAAGGCAATGTTAATTAATAATTAATCTAAACTCTTATCATTAGCTTGCCGCCCCACCTAGTATGGTGTTTATGACACTCGGCTTGTAATCCAGTAGGCTCGGGTTCGAATCCGGAATAAGGCATGGATATATCTTCGAGAAAAGAAGCCGGACTTTCGCCTGAAATGGATTCCCGTCTTGAATGGAAAGCAGCGCAACCCCTCTGTTCTATTCTAAGTCCATAATAAAAGTCCATATTCTGAGTTTGTACTGTATGTTTCTGTTCATTGTGATCCTTCGTATGTATCCCAGTATGAAACAATAATATCATTAGCTTCTTTCTAGTACAGCGTTTCTCAAACTGTGGAGTGGCCGTAGTAGCCTAGTGGTCAAGGTAACGGACTCGTGACCAGCGTGTGGTGAGTTCGAGCCTGGTACCACTGAAGACCATCGACCATCTTTCGAGGCTCAAAAGTCCTCCCATTGATGTGGTGGGGTTGTTGGGAGAGGGAGGGGCCAGCTCGGGTGTCGTCCTCGTCACTTGACCATGGTTCAAAATGACAAAGTCAGTCGCCAAAAGCCCTCGATTAGCTAAATAGTGTGGCTTTAATATTCACTTACTCACAAGTATATAATGAGATTCTAAATGAAAGGAAGCGAATCACAAGTAATTAATTTGTTATTTGACTACTTATAACCACAACTTTTTAGTTTTAAAAAATTTTAACGAATAATTTTAAAAAAATTGTAAAACAAATTAGATTTTTCAAAAATTTCTTCTTATATTTATTTATTTATTATTTTTTGAATGATTACTTAAGCTAGTAATTATAAGATCAAAAATTATTCAAACATTATTGTATATCTACGCTTGCGTAAAATTATTTTAAACAATATATATATATATATATATATATATATATATATATATATATATATATATATATATATATATTTATTTGAACTATATTTTTCTCATTCTACTTCCTTTTTTGTATGATCTTTTTTATTTATCAAAATTTTATCGCAGAGAAACATTTCCGTATTTGTTTACTCAATCAACTGTTTCGGGGTGTTAATTTAGGAAAATACAATAATTTCTCCAAGTATTTGTTTTACATTTTATTTTGTGTTGCTTTGAATTTCCATTTAGTTTGAAATACGAATATTTTAAGAAATCCAAATTAATCCAAAGAAATTCCAGATGCATGTTTTGAAAATTTAATGAAAAGAAAGCCTTCATAAACTGTAACAAATAATGCTTTTACTGAATATTATTTACATATTCATGATTACTTTCAAATCTTCCCGGACTAGTTTCCAAAATATTACACGCTGCAGCAATTCCCATAGTACGTGATTTAAAATACATCCAGGAAAAATCATAAATGAAATCTAATAAAGTATAAATAATTTATGTTTAGTGCTTTATATGCAATTTTTATCACATCAGTTTTGGAATATAAATCAGAAACATGTATATATCTGTAACCAATATAACTTCATCAAATATTCTTATCTTTTTAAAAATTCAGCTGCTTCAAAAGTTGAGTTGCTTATCGAAATTTTAGTATTTCGCTTGTAAATACGTGAAAACTAAGTAAAATGAATTCGACAATGCATATAGTATGAAGGTTTATTTATAACTTACGGGAAATTTTAATAACATAAGTACATTTAGGAAGTAAAATTATGTATTGCAATGGGCTTTCAAAAAACTGTTCTCTATAATCGATAACGTAGAGTAGGGATTCCCAATCCTTTTTTCGTTGCAGAATACTTATAAAAATTTCAAAATTTCGCGGCACACTAAAAATAAAATAAGTTTAAAAGAATTTTACTTTTTTTGAAGTACACTATGTAAAATAGTTTGTGATAATAATTTTCAGTGTTAAATAAAATAATATGTGTGACAAATACAACAACACGTATATTGAATAATAAATTACAAAAAAATTATAAAAGTACATTTAATGCGATAGTTGAGCTTCAGGATTTTTGATAATTTATTTTATATTGGGTCCTAAAAATCATGATGTCACTCTCATTTCGTCATCTACATTTTAAAGTCTTGATTTTTTTTTCATTTTTATGTTTCTTAATGCTGAAAATATGAATTCACGCACATAAGATGTAAAAAATTTGTAACAATATTTTTAAAGCTTTATTGGCTATTTTGGAATAAATGCCTCTAATTTTAATCCAAAATAAATTGACTCTTCCAAACGTTTTGAAATTAAATCTCGATTATTACAAAGCGCGAAAAAAAAACATTTTCTTTCATTCTAAGTTAATTCATATACAGATATATCTGTTATCACAAATGGATTACAAACCCAATCAAATGTTGTTTTTTTAGATCCATCTATCCAAGAAAGGATAATTTAAGGTATCCGACTAAGTTCGGAACCCGATTTCACAAAAAAGCGTGAAAACGAATATTTTTTAAATATTTAGTGTCACTTATATATAGATTAGAATACGTGTATGAAATTGTTTTGAAAATATTATTACAACAAAAAGTTACTTAAATGAAATATTTTGGCAAAAAATAAACTTAGAATTAACTTTTTCAAAATGTTCTCATTTCATGGAAAATTCTTCAATATTTTACCTGTATATAGTTAACACTTCTTTGAAAAGTCTGGACTAGGATGCTTGAAATATTTAACTCAGAAGTGGATATATTCATATTTTAATACATCAGAGTGGAGAAATTTTAACAACAAAACATCGATAATTACAAGGTAAACAAAAAAGTTCTTGCCGTTTTAATGATTCAAAATAACATGACATACAATCAGCGTAGCTTATTGTTAGCCCTCAAAGTAATCCCCTTCGGCATCCAGCACCTTCTGCCACCGTGTCTCTAGTTGTTCAATCCCCTTGCGGTATAACTCGGGGGTGGGACGCAAAGAAGTCTGTGAGAGCTTGGCGCACGTCAGCTTCATTGGTGAAGGATTTACCACGAAGATGATTGTCCAGGATATGGAAGAGGTGGTAATCTGATGGTTCAAGGTCAGGTGAGAAGGAGGATGGCACAAAGTCTCCCAACCAAGTCGCTGTATCACCCGCGCGACATGCAGCCTTGCGTTATCATACAATAACAGTACACGCTTTCGATTAACCAGTGCTGGCTCCTTCTCATGCAGTGCCTGTTGTACACGTTCCAATTGATGCGAATACTGGCTCGCAATGACCGTTTGGCCTATTAGTAGCAACTCATAATGAACCACTTAACGACAAATCCACCAGACACAAAACATAATCTTGTGTAGGTGCATAGATGGTCTTGCGCTGTGCAGGACAGTATCCTGGGGTGACAACCAATGTTTGGAATGCTTGGGTGTGTCATACAGGAACCATTTCTCGTCACTGGTCAGCACTCGATTCAATATGGATGAGCTACGGTGGTGAGAAAGAAACGATAAACAGGCTACCACTCGCTGTTGCTTCTGGACTTCCAACAGTGTGAGGAACCCACTTGATAAGCCTGTACGTCTTACCTAAGCGGTGCAGATAAAGTTTAACCGTTTCACTGGAAGTGTTGAATTATCAGGCAAGTTCACCACACGTTTGACTACTGCCCTCCTCAATGGCCGTCTGAAGGGCGTCATCATCCAAGACCTGTGGTCGTCATGTTTGAGCTTTATCACAGAGGGACAAATCTCCCTACCTGAATTTTTTAAAACAAATGTCTTGCCGTACGTTCATTGACAGCACTATCCCCAAACGCTTGACATTTTCGGGCAACTTGATGCCGCGGCTGATAAGCCTAATTTGAAGTCATAAAGTAAACAAGCCCGAACAAGCTCCTTCGATACGTCCATTTCGCTTCACTACTGTACGAGTTCCGATTGATGAATGTGAACAGTGGACCAGCGTTTATAACCACTGATATTCCTAATCTCGACTGACAGTTTCTCATTCACGTCATGCACGAATTAGCATACCTATTCTCACTTCTTTCAATCAAAACGCGCAAACGGCAAGAAATTTTTTGTTTACCTTGTATTTCAATTGGTCGTAACTCCGGAGATAATGTGAATTTTTATAAAATCCTAGTTCAGACTCTCTGAGAAGTATTCGCTATGTATAAGCAAAATATCATTTTTATAGAGGCATTTTTCATAAAAAGAGAACATTTTGAAAATAAATAATTTCAAGTTCATTTTTTGTCAAAATATTACATTTAAATAAATTTTTATTATAATAATATTCTTAAAACAATTTTATGCATCTATTTTGATCGAAAAAACACTAAATGTTTAGAAAAGTATTCGTTTGTAAGCTTTTTCAAAATTACAATTCCGAACGTAGCCGGATACCTTAAATATACCACGAATACCCTTAGTTTATTTCTGTAAAACTGCCAAAAATTTTTCGGCTGCTGATTTCATTTTTCTCAGAATATTACAAACAATTTTTTTAAAAAATTGGCGACATACAGAAGTGTCGCGGCACAGTGGTTGAGAATCATTGATACATGATTTGAATTTATATATATAATCTTAAATAACTCTTCTGAAATCACAGTGTAACTATTCATTCGATTCGCAGCCTATGAATTAAAAAAGGGCAAATTTTTGCATTCCCCTTATTTATTTCAAGCAGATGCATGTATCTTGAGAGAAAAATTGCAATGATTCAATTAAAAAGTAGAAAGGTGGTAAATTTGAGCGTTTGCACTCTTAAAAATACTTCCTCCAGATATAGCCTTGTTGCGGTAGTTGCAAACGCATATTATACTTCTGCTCTCAGTAGCACACACAGAAATTTTTCAAGAGAGGGGGTTCAGGGTTGGAAGCCCACCATTCTCGTATCATGCTCCAATGTGCCGTCCAACATATTATTTTGATTTTGTCAATTTTCGGGAACAAAAAACAATAAAAAACTAACTCTTGAATAAATAATTAGCATTAATTAATAAATTTAATTATTAATAACAAATACTCTATTAAATTTTCCGTACTATATACATAGGAATCATAATCAATCGAAAAAAAATCAAGGGCTTTGAAGGGGGTCTGGACCCGAGGACGCCCCCTTGTGTGCGCCCTGTCTGCTCTTCTTAGATAAACAGAAAGTATAAATTCTGCTCTGCCGTATATTTAGTCGAATATTCTGAGTGCTCTTCAATACTCAAAATAACTTCAATATATTTTTTTTTGATGCAACGTCTTAAAGCCACCGTATTATAATGTTCTTTCAACCATGGCTTTTATGACTGTGGTAGCTGATGGTGATAGTCGCCCAGGAACTGTAGCCCGGTGGTCTGGCGAAGTCTAGAACACGGAAGACCCGCCGTGTGGAGAGATTGATGCACGCTAAACAACTCAAAGTCATCACTTTGACATAGTGGGAAAGTTTGGAGAGTGGAAACCCAGGTAAGGTGTTCTCCTACTCTATGAACTGAGATTCAAAATAACGAGACCAGTCACCAATAACTTTCCCGTTGCTTTAGAATAAGATGTTAGTAAAAAAATCAAAAAATTGCTAGACGACGATTTTTAGCAAATCGCGAAAAGGAGTGAGCGTATGGCAGTCACCTTCGGATTACTAACTTTACTATTCATAAGGGTGTTGTAAGTGATAGCGCATAATTTTTTCGTACCTGTGGTACGCTGAATGCGAGGAACTTGATATTGAACAGAAATGATTGGAATAAACATGCAAATGTTTATTGGTTTAATAATAAGATCAACAATAAAAACCAACAATAAAAAAGTAGCTATACCAACTAACCATAAAAAAACATTTAAAAAAGTAGCTATACATTTCAGTTGTAAATGTAAATTAGTTACGGGTCCTATTCACACCCTTTCATTAATCCTCATGGGGAAAATACTTCTGTAACTGTTGTTTGAATTTATACCCCCTTCCGTGGAGAGAAGGCTGTGGTAGCCTAGTGGTCAAGGTAACGGACTCGTGGCTGGCGTGTCATAAGTTCGAGCCTAGTACCGCTGAACACCCACCGTGTAGGGGAGTTACGTTATTCTCTGAAAGCTCAACCATCCGACCTTTGGTGTGGTGTGGAAGAGGTAGGTTTCATCTCAGGTGTCGTCATCGTCTCTTGAAAAGGGTTCAAAGTTATGTAGTCCGTTGCCAAAAGCCCTCAAGTAGCTGGATAGAGTGACGTTAATATTCACTCACTCCGTGGAGAGAATTTGATTTTGCTAAATGAGTAATATTTAAAACCTAGAAAATCATGTGTTAAGGTTAGTTAGTCCTTAGGCTACTATCATTGTTAGATTAATAAAGTGACTTTCGGAAGCTTTGGTGGCCTTGAGAAAAAGCTTCAAACCGGGATAGACAGTTGACCCGGGTGAGACCTGTGATGAGTTAGTTCTGTTTGATTGGATCACTCGTTTAGTTCTTGATTATTTGTATTATGAATATAAGGTAGACACTTAATTTCATTACTTTTTCATGTCTTATAATCTTGTTTCGGTAGCAAATTAGTTGAACCAAAATAAATTATTTTCATAACAATGTGTGTTCATTCGGAGTCCAAAACTTCACCTGCGACCTCAGGTTCGCGACAAATTCGAATTTCGACAAAGGAAATGAAAGCAAGAAAATTTCAGCTGGTTCACTTGATCTGCGAAGCAGCTCATTTATTCGAATCTAGAAAAGTAATCCAGAATATTTCGACTTTTTTAAAAATATTTTTCGAGCGCTACTTATAAAAGTGGTAAAAATGAGAGAGATGTTCTCATTATTTCTAACGCTATTTTATGCCACCATGACTAGCTATATATTTCTCTTGGAAATTTTAAATGTGAAATCTTAATAAACTCGACAAACTAATAGAAGATACAGATATTTCCTTACAAGTTTTTGCAACAATATCATGAGCATTCATAATACGGAAAAGATTGAGAAAAGTATAGAAAATAAAAAGGTATCAAATATTCTGTGTACATTTGGCTGAGGCGTAAAGGATGAACTTCAAGAAAGGATATTGGATCCAATAAATGTGTTATTTTATTATTATTATTTTACAAAAATACTGGATATCGAAAAAAAATTCGAAAGGAAGAATTTAACGCAAAAATTAAATTTATGAATACAGTTGAATTGTTGCTCAATTTTTTTATTTGTTTTGAACAAAAACCTAAATAAGACCAATCAATTTAGGGAACAATTTTATATTCTGTAGATAATTTTTCCTTCTGAAACAATTTGTTACTCTAACACTATCATGTCAGGGTTTTGTTAAGTATATATATATAAAAGCAAAAATCAATAAAGATTGAAAGACCTTGTGAGCCCTTCTAGCACTATAGTATTGAGAAAACTTAAATTTTTTGTCTTTGCCATAATTCTATAAAAAGAAATTGAGGAACATGAAAATTAAACTGTAGAAAAACAAAAGGGCTTAAAAATGAAGGAAGCATTATGGAATGTACCACAAAAGTTTTTATAGTTAAAAGGATATTAGTACACACAAAGTACTGTTACTAATTTTGGGTCAAGAATATTTGAATAGGGCATAAAATGTATATCTGGATGTGTAATACGTTTATAGTACTCTATGTTGTATTTATTTTATGTTCACATTGTAATATTCGTTAACAATGCCGCTTCTTATATTACAATGGCGATTCAATGGAAACTTGGCGAAATCTTGGTGATAGAGCCAAGTTGGCATCATTTATGGCAATTATGGCAACTTTGGCGACCATTTCGACAAGTGCGTGATCCTATGGATTTTTCTGGAAATTTGTGGAGAAATGTACTAATATCACGATCTATGACGCAAGCGGATTTTTCTCGAAAGATCCATGAGACCTATAAACTGGCAGTCGCTCGCCAAAACTGGATTAGTCTTGTTTTGACCGTTGCAGAGTAGTATTGATTTAGCCGTGAAAAATTGACCAGCGCTTAGTGATTACTTCGGCTGTTGAATAGGACAAGTTAGTGCTTGGAGTAATCTTTAAACATACTTGTATTTTAGGCACTGATAGCTGTATCTGAGCACCGTAAAAGGTGAGAAGGCATTCTGAGATTTACCCAGCGAATTTGAGTACTATGTCCTGTATTTCAAGATTGTTTTTCGACAATAAATTTCCATCACTCCTGAAGAGCTGTTCTGTTCTTAAGACTGATAGCATAAAATCCTCAAACCCGATCAACGTAACAATACTGTACCGTTAAGAGGGAGAACTACAAATCGAAGTTCCTTGGTAAAGATATGACCCTATTCTATATATATGTATATATATATATATATATATATATATATATTATATAAATATATATATATTATATATATATATATATATATATATATATATATATATATATTATGTAAATTATTTTATATATAAGCTGTCCTAAGTGAGTAATGTTTATAATACTGCAGTATCCATTTTTTAAATTTCGATTGCTCATGTGTCCTTCATTGTGTGGTTTTCTTAATATCTCTGTGTTTTTCGATTTCGATTGTTGGATGTTCATCTTATTCTCTACAAACAAGGGATAACATCCAACAATCACATTCGAAAAACACGTAGACAGTAGGAAAATCACACAATGAAGTTTATGAAAGCTGCTTTCAGACAAGAGTATAAAATGGATGCTCCAGAGTGTTATAAACATTACTGGAATTCAGACAGCCCCAATATATATGAAATAATTTATATAAAGTAAGGGTTGAACATGTTTTTGGCAAACTTCCCTTTATGTAAATAATACTGAGCAAAACCTATTAAAGTAATGGATAGGAATATCTAAAATCCATTACAAGATAGGAAGTAACTTACCTAAAAATTGCACTTAAAAATGCAGAGCTCGCGCTAAATCTGAATGAAATAATAATAAATGAATATGAATAAAATAATAATAAAAGTAATTTTATCTAATATTAGAAAATGGAGGTAACTATAACTATGAAATATGAAAGTTTATAGTAATAAACTATTATCAATCTCAGAATTTTTAAAACCTTACTACTTTGAATAGCTTTATTCATATAACTATTAATAAAATTAACTGGTTATTTCTGATTTAAGCACACACACACACACAATATTTAGTTAAATTTTTATAGTTATTTATTATTTCTGAATTTTTTGACACAAGAAATTTATTGCGTTGTATATAATTAATAACACTATTTATGAATATAGAAACATGTACATATTCTCCCAATGAGGAACTTTTATAATATTGAAATTAAAATCTTCTCTTTTATCATAAATATTTAAACTATTACATTATCTTTAAATTTGATATCTATGTCAAGAAAATTTGCTTTATTGTAGTTACTATTTGTCTATATTAAATTAAGATATTGTGGATAAAAATTAATGTTAGGTATAAAATTGACTTGTTTGCCAAAAATGACTATGTCATCTATATAACGATATATATATATATATATATATATGTGTGTGTGTGTGTGTGTATGTGTGTGTGTGTGTGTGTGTTATGTTGGTGTTGGTTAAAGGGTTAGGGATTACTAGTTAACACATAAAACTGTTTATTTTAGCAATAACTAATAAAATGGGGACAAAACAATAATGATACTAAAACATTTAACCACGCGTCGTTGCTTAAATGGCTAAGTTTGTAATTTTGAAAAGGTATTCTTTCTCCGTCGTCGAGGGTCTCTCATGCTTGCCACTCGCCTCCTGCCGAAGCCAGTAGGGTTACGTGTCAGGATTCTGAGTAGATTCTGAAATGATTTCCGAGACTCAAAGTTCTCACTTTGGCGTGATGTGGAGGCTGGGAGAATTTAGTGTCAGCTCAGATGTCGCCCTCGTAACTTCATCATGCTTGAAAATAACCAGAGACACCGCCAATAGCCTTCTTATTGTTTCAGAGTATGACGTAAAATACAATGTATCAATCAATATACCTAAAAAAATTTTGCTGCAAAAGAATTAAAAGTTTAAAAAAAATATTCAAAACATATTTGAAGAATTTTTTTTTTTTTTTTAATCTCTTCACAACAAAAAAAGTAAAGAAAGAAGAAAAAAACCATAATATCTGGATAGCAAATTTCGAGTAAATTATCTTTCTTTAATTTTTAGTTTTAAATAAAGTTTTTAAAAAATTAGAATGTTTTTGCTCACAGTAATTAGAACACTTATATTTGCTTAAGTATACATATAATTGGTAGGGAGATGTTTACATAACCTGTAATTATATATGAATTATTTTAGTTTAAAAAACAAAAGAGAGTGCATTTATTCACAGACTTTGAAAGTTTCTTAAATTTTTGGAGTATTTACCTTTTAATTGGATCGAAAAAATAGCAAAGGAATTTTATATGACGTTAAGTATAAAAATCTCTACAAGAAAATGTAACCTCATTTAAATAAAAAAAAGACTTAAAATCTTGTTTCAACATCAAGTAAGTTTGTAAGCAGAAGAGAAAATATTTTTTTTAAATTGCACTCAAACCATTTTTTTTAAAAAAAAAATAAAAAAAGATTTTGTCACAAAACAATATGTTAAATAAAAAATAAATTTCTTTAAACCCTTAAGTGGTCAATTTTTTTGCTCAAAATGCTCCGACAAAGAGCACGTTTTTAATGCATGTAGCTAAGCAGCAAGCTTAATAGAATACGAAAACGGAAGAATTTTATTTTAATTTTGAATTTTAAAGTTTTCATACCATTTTTTATTTCATAATTGTGGAGCATAAAAAATCCTAAATGTTTGCTTTTTATAAGTAGATTTTGCATGCTATAAAGAATCTTTCATGTACCTTAAAAGAATTTCTCTCGTGCTTATAAAACAATTTAATGTCCGTACCTCTTTTTCAAATGGTTAAGGATTTTATGTTTGGGTGCATTTATATACATAGATATATATGTACACAGATACAAAATTCTATATGCATATATATAGAATCATGGTGTAATACTATATAAGTCTTACATTGCAATGGAGATAGAGAAAATAGCTGCATTTTTGGATTATCCTTCCATTTTGAATTCTTCTCAAGACACAAATAGTACATTGCCTTACCAATCCCTGTTCTTTATCGAATGTTTTCAAGAATCTAAATTCCTTTCTTCAATGAAAAATTCCCGCCTTCACCACAAAGAAAATCTTGGATAAGAAGTATTTCATACCCTGGATAAAATGCATCTCTTAAAAGCACTAGCACTAATGATGATGATGATGTGTCGTATCCATAACAGAACCAAATCAGACAGTACCATGGACCCAGATGACTGATCTGGCAATCTGTTCAATATTATCCACATAGAGGTCTGTTGACGAAAACAGAACCCCTATTTCTTGTAGGGAAGCAAGAATAGAGAGAGAGATAGACAGTATAAAATATGAGCTGGTGTTAGCTCTGTATATAAACAGTTATCACATATCCTGTAAATTCTTCTACCGTCCCTGTCAATCTTCTTTCCTCTGGGATGACCTGTTCTTAGCCTAGCAATAGTCTTTGTTATAAGGCGGTCTCCATTTACATTACAGATTTGAGGCTTTACAGGAATTGACTTCTCTCTCAAATGGAAATTTGAGACAGCATTTGCATCTAATAAGGTAACGTTGACATATTTGTCATTATTATGATTTTGAGCTTCTTTCGCCAATTTAAACGCATTTTTATTGCCTGTAATGTCAACATGTGCTGGTAACTAATTGAGAAAGCCAAATTTATTTAACTCCTATAACCCTTTATCTACCGACGTTACCGACGTACAACTCAAAATTAAAATTACATAGAACAACCAATTTTACGAATATTCTGACGATACTTGGCAGGAATGTTCGTTGAAATCTACTCTTCCAAGATATATGGCAGCACAGGTTCTATGATGGGTATTTTAGAGGCGAAGGCGAATAGTTTTATAGTAGAAATTGCCTTATCAGCGAATTGCGAAGATTATCATTTTTGTCCCGAAAAAATAGTTAATGTCAAAATTTAAATGTCTTATTTTTTTGTATGTTAATGAGGACCTTATTAAACGATTTGACTATTTATTTTAAGTGAACAGTGTACGCAATTAGTTTTACAGTTGAATATCTTCAATTAATTAATTAGCTCTAACAGACTAAATTTCCCAAAGTTGAGTATTTTGTTTATGTATATCCTTTAATTTTCAGTGTAGCAATCCCCCCAAAATATTTCATGAAATTGCATTAATCCATGAGCCTCTATTTAGAATTGCCTGGAGGGGTGCTTTTGAGTCACAAAAGATGACGAGACCTTTAACCTGTTCTAGAATAGGGGGAGTCTCATACAAATCAAGACTAGCACCAATAATATAACTATAAAAATTAAAAATATCATCAAATCAAAAATAGATAGAAGAAAATATCCATAGCTGTACAGAGTACGAACAAACCGGTTTTGGCCAGTTTTCGGTAGCCTCTGCAGTGTACGTACAAACCAATTAAGAGGTTAAATGCACATGTCGAGGATCTAAATACTCACGTTGGAGTAAAAATTTATAAAGTAGGCAATAAATAATCTTAATGTTACTGATTTATCCCTTTTATGATATTTTTGAATATTTTGACTCCTTCTGATTATGCCATTGAAACTCCCCTAAACATTGCCACAATATGGGCATTCACTTTTTTAGTTAATAATGTTCGAAAAGTGTGATTGCTTGCGTTTTCATCCAAGTTTCGCGTATTTTTTTTTAACTAAAATTATATTTGTGAGACTTCCAACTAAAATTACAATGAATCCAACAAGTATAAAAGTATTAAATTAATGGTCAGAGATAAATTATTCGTATTGAAAACAAGGGTATCTTTTTATTTGAATCACGAGTCTTGTGAGTTATATTTATAATAGAACTGATTGTTTATGAACGTCACAATTTACAACAACATGAGAACATCGGCAATTGACTATGTAATTTTTAACCATGGTCAAGTAATGAGGAGGATACCTGAGCTGGCACTCCATTCTTCATGCTTCCACATCACAACAATGGAAGGACTTTGAGCCAAGACAGATTTAACATACATCAACCCTTTTACACTGTGGGTCATTAGTAGCAATGGGAATCGCGAGCTCTTAACTCGACAGTTACAACCCCGTTCACGAGTCTGCAGGCACATTATATTCGTAAAAAAAATCACAGCTAAATAAATAGATCATTCTTTCATTGTGATGTTATTATCTAAAAAGTCAACATGAATACCGTTTTTTCTTCCCCTTTACTTTATTTTTCTTGGATTGTCAAGAAGTGCAGTTGGTTGTGCATATGAGAAATGTTAATGCAGTGGCGAAACACAAGTTTTTTGCCATTTTTGTTGGAAACAAAACTCTAGCGGGGCTCTCTTACACTCATCGGTGGTCTACCACTAACTGACAGCTTGGGGAGGAATTCACTTCAGCATTAAAAATGTTTGCATATATTAATCATTATACGCTTTCCCCGTTCCATTTGCTTACTCACGAAAAGCTATGGCTAAATATCTTTTAACATAGCTCTCTATACCCAGTGTATCTTAAAATTGTGTCATCCATTTTATGTTACTCTAATGTTCCCCAACAACTTACATTCTACATTGTCCGTATACAAAGTATATTGGATGAATATTTAGGGCGTCTTGGAATAGTTTTAATCTTTTTCAAATACATTTATTCTGCATAGTTATCATAATGACTCAAAAATGTAAATGAGTCATTTGATTTAGGAAGAAAAAATCAAAATTAAAATCTTCATTGATGATTAAACTTAATTGCAAAGGGTTGTCTAGTAATCTCGGACTAGAATTTCACAATGAAGTGTTATCTGAGATTCGGAATGAATGCGTAATGGAAGAACCGTTGGACAAAAACGAAAATGCAGGCTGTTCAAAATGACAAATGAAGTAATCGCATACCTGTTGTTTGTTAGAGGCAGGCAGATAATGGAGAAAGAGTTGAAAGAGTAAGATAAATTGTTTTAAGAAGAAAAGATTGATATTATAGGAGAAACTATTATTACTGATCTTGAGTGCAAGCAATTGCGTTAAAGCGAAGCCATTCAAGGAGAATATTTCAAGTAAATTATCAGCTTTACAAAGTTGCAAAATGCAACTTTGTCAAAGATATTGCAGCTACTTATAGATTAATATATGGATGTAAAATGACATACATATGTTTTTTTTTCAATTTTTAGTTCGCCATTCTCCCTTTATACATATATATATATATATATATATATCTTACTCAAATTTTCAATCGTTAATAAAATACTCTTTATTCATCCACCCGGGTTCAAATACATTTTTTTAAACTTGTAGTGGATCATACTTGATGTTAATACAATTTTTTTAAAATATTAATTCATTAATTAAATTAAGTAATGAATAAACAGTAACAAACAAAAGTAATAGTTCAACGCCCTATATAAAAGGAAAATCGCTCTTTGTCTCCTTGTAACGCAATGAATAGCGCGTTGGACTTCCAGTCCAAAGATCGTGGGTTCAAATCCCACCTAGGATGGCCTAATTTCTAAGAATGTGATTTCCTTTTACTATTCTATTTTATTGGAATGTTTCAATTTAATGAATGAAAAAATGGTAACAAACAAAGTAATAGTCCAACATCCTATATAGAAAGGAAAATGGAAAATCGCTTTCTATTTTGCACTTAATAGTGTGATTCTGTCATACGTATATACATATTTACATTAACTGTAATTACTTAATAAAAAGTAGCTAAAATAAAATTTTTCTTTGTTGACCTAAGTAGGAATTGACTTAAAAGAATTTTTTTTTACTACTTGTTATAAATGTTTTAAGAATATATATATATATATATATATATATATATATATATATATTTTAAAAAATATATATATATATATATATATTTTTTTTTTTTTTTTTTTAAAAGTTTTTATTTAGATAAAAATATAATGTGAACAGAATATTTTTTTATTTTTACAAGCAATGTCTGTTTTTAAAACTGTTGTAGAAACTATTTTAATTGAAATATTTCTTTTCAAAAAAAAATTATTACGTTGCTAATCATTACCAAAACCTAACTTATATTTCCTTTTAACTAAAACTGTCGCTTGCTATTTCCCTGCTTCAGTTTTAATAATGTAATTGAATTTGTTCTGTACTAATCAGTATTGTAGTTAAATTGGTATGTTTAAAAACGATATATATAGGTAGTCATTTTTCTTTAAAAAAATTTTTGTGAAGGAATTATGAGTAACTTTGAATTGAAAATATATTTAAACTTTGTTTTAACGTTTTATTTTCATTAAAATTAAAAAAAACCTGCGCATTCTTTTTTATTTATATTTTTCAGTACTCAAGTCTAAATTTTAATTAAATAAGTAAAAAATTGAGAAAGTTTTAGTTAAATAACCTGCTTTAAAACATAAACAGAAAATATTAGATTATTTTTCCATGAACAAACCTTTTTTAGAATAGAAAAATATTCCGAAAGTTTTGCGCCTTGGAATTGAAAAAAATTTCTTTTAGCTTTAAGGTAATGAAATATTTCTTCCGTTTTAGTATCAAACTAAAAACAGTATTTTATAAAAAAATTTTAATAAAAATTTTGAAATGTGTTACTTACATTTTTATAATAAGAAATACTTATTTATAAATAACAAAGATTTTTTAATCAATGATATTTATTTTTATGGAATTTTTCGTCTTAATCTTATATCGAAATAATTTGCGTTCAAATTGCTTTTAAATTTTTAACTCGGACTATATAAAATAAAAACAGGGAATTTGTGAAAAGTGTAAATGCAAGTTGTATTTTCTAATTTTCATTTCTTACAAATAAAACTTTTTGCGTACGTAGAATTTTTGTAATATAACTTTAAAAATGTCTTTATAATTTAAAATTGTTAACTAACAAGTTAATAATTAAAATTGTTAATTAATCATATGTGAGAGAGACAAAATTAAAGAAGACAAAATTTGATTTCTTTTGTGCATTGCCCATTGTAATATGCATGTTACAAGACCACTTTTCAAATATCTGCTTTTGCCAATAATGAGCTTGGTTTTCAAAAATACGTTAGAATATTAATACATATTTTTGATAATTCTTATAGGGTTAAAGTAAAATTGAAACAAAAACTAAGCATATTTCTTAGTAATCCAGTATAAATTTATATGTAATTAAGAACATACGAAAGAATTGAAAAATAATCATATTGTTAAGAATTTTGTTACCGTTTTTCACTAGAAGTTTCTTCGACATTTAACGTGCTTTTTGGCATAATTTTAGGTCAAACGACTTTTCTGCTAGAAATTTTTGTATAAGATAATGGATTTGGTGAAACTTAATTACAAAGGATGCCAATTTAATGATCTTATAACCAAAATATAATCGTTGTGGCATAATTATTTTCGAGAAAAATTTAATTCGTTTGTTGTGCGTACGAAATATATTGCTTTAGGGGTTTTGTAGAATTTTGAATTCACTTTTTAAAAATTGTCTTAGAATTTGCTTTATAGAAACCTTGTATATACACTGTTGTGTCTCGTGAAATCTAATTTCTCTATTCTTTGGCTTTGGCATTCTCAGTTTTAGAACTTTTTCACTTTTATTTTATTATAATATATATATATATATATATATATATATATATATATATAATCTTTGATGAATAAAATTGTTCTTTGCAAAATTTCTTTGCCTTAAGGCCTATTTTTTTCCTCATTTCGTAATACAGATTCAAATTATCCATAAATAATCAGTAGCTGTTTCAAATCATTAAAACCTCATAAATTGTTAAATTCTCCATTAAGTTTCACTCATCGAATTGTTCCTTTAAAAATATTGTTAAATTATATATTATTTGTTCAGGTAAAAATGCAGTATATGTAAAAAAAATCGTTTGAGAAATAATCTCTGCTAATTTTGCTTTCTATATTGCCAATTAAAATTTTCTTTCTATCACATGATCTATATAACTGAGAAAATTATTACTATGTAATGAAGAAAGCTCTTTATTCTTTTTTTAATCAACGTCTTCTAACAAAATTTCAGAATAAAAATTACTTACTTTGTTCAGTTTTAATGTGATTATTTTTGGAAAGAGTACATCAATCATTCTGCAAGATTTTCTTCTGCGGATTAGTGAGGTTTTATAATACAAAATAAAAGAAAGCATACTGATCGAGTGATTACTATTAATAATTTATTTATTCTTAAAAGAACCTTTTGTTCTGAATCGGTTTTTATAACTTAATAGTTCATAATTTTGAATTATTATATTGAATAAATTTCGTGGTTTTATTGTTATATAACTTTTATTTTAACTTTATTTCATATTATAAGAATACCACAATTATATCTCAAGAAGTAAAGTATATAAAAATAGGAAATAACATAAAAATATACATAATATGTTTACTTATATGAAGTCAATAATATTTTTACAGTATAACTTAAGTATCTTTCTATTTTGAATAATAATCTTATTCGATAGAATAATTTGGAATAAAAGTCGTAGAAGCTGCAGAACGTTCTAGCTTATGTACATACATAAAAATAAAATTAGTGTAAATAAAATTAACCAAACAACTGACGAGTTCAGTTGTGAAAAGGATAGCAGGTGGAAAATAGTGGGCTATGTCAGAAGGTGCACGAAATTATACGCAATAAAAAAAGTACGTTTCTGTTAATTTTTATTTTAATTAAGAGAAAACTACTTCGGTATGTTTACTTATTGCTTTCAAATTAAAGGGTTAAAATAAATAGAAAATGTATTCATTAATTTGATAGTAAATAAAATGTGTATTCTTTTTGTTTCCTAAATGAAGATAAGAAATTTATTACCAAGATTAGATTACTTTGAATTTTTTTTATAAATTTTTGTATTGTTATAATATTCTTGCAAATTTTATTTTATTTGGTTAATTTCATTTTTTGCAAAATAAAGCTTAAGATTTTATTTCGTTTGAAATAAATAATTATCTTATATAAGAGGCAGAGATGCAAGTATCTGAGATGTGGTTGAATTAATTATTAGAAATATTCTTTTTTCATATGCTTCCTTTTGAAAATACGATGTAGCAAAACCTTAGTATCAAGACAAATCAATTGTAATTAAATATATAATAGTATATTATTAAAAACTGGAATTTTTATGATTTAAAATTATGCTGATTTATATTATTAAAGTGTTAGTTATTTAATACTTGTTTAAATGAATCTGGGGAAAAAAGATCACATACATTTTATATTAAATGGTTTTGAATAAATAGTATTTCTTAGAAATATAACATCTTTGAGTAAATAGTAATAGAGTAACCGTAAATAATACTTAAACAGTTGATAAAATAACACTGAGATGCATTTTTCAAGTGTAATTTGCCATCTTAAAGAATGCCAACAATACTGTTCATTACAAATAAAAACAAATTCGAAAATATATGTTATAATAAAAAGTAGAAAATTACCTTATGTTAGATATACTGGCTTCCAGAGGTCTTAAACTCGATTTTATTTATTCTTATAAATGCGGTTATCTCTGCATAAATTAAAGAGCAAAATAATATGTCTTTGCATCGTTTTGTATTTCTGGATTTTTGCCCAACTTTTTATCTTTCCAAACAATACGAACTCTTTAAATTTATTTGTGATTACACTTAATTTTGCATTCATTCAACTGAACAGAAATGCAAGTTAAATCTAATAAATACGCTGTATTTCAGAAATAAACCCTTTCGTGTAAAAATTGTTATTTGAGAAAAAATTAACTTTCCAATCTATAATATTGCTAAGTTATAAGTATATGTATAATGAAAGTTTTAGTCTCCTAAAATCGTTTTCTGGAGTTTTTCTAAACTTACGCTTTCTTAATATGTATACTGCATTAAGAAAGGTAACATAATTATTTTTTGATTTCTTGCTTTTTCTAGTAAAATTTTATTTTGAAAGTAATGAAGCAAATTATGTTTAATAGATACGAGTTAATCTTACATTTCTACAAAAAATATTTCATCGTTTCTTTAAAGGAATTATTTGTGCGCACGGAAATCATTCTAAAAGTAGTAATCTTGTTTTTCAAATTAAATTTAATAATATAAAAGTGAATGAAACAAAATTTATGAGAAATTTATAAAAGAGTTATATTGAAATAGGACTTTATTTGGATTTAAAAAAAAAATTATTTTCTTGCCTAGTTATTTTTTTCTTTTGCAGAAAATAAGTTTTGTAAAGATGCAACACAAAATAGTACGTGTACTTTTTAGTTGGCCGAATGGAATCTTTTACCGCATACTACACGAAATTTAGCGCATAAGCTAACAAAAATATATATAGTTTAATTTTCAGTAAGTAAAAAAAAAAAAAAAAAAACGTTTTTTTGAAATTATTTTATACATGTGCAACGTACTTTATTATATCAATTAATTATTTAGTTTTACAAAAACAACTGCTATTCAATTTTTCAGTTTCAAGAGAACATAATGATTTCAAATTACCTTTTTTAGCTCGTTTCACATTGATTTAAATGTAAGTAAACTTCAATGTAAATTACAATTTTTTAATGTAATACAAGTTGAGAAAAAAATAAGTTAAAATTCACTGCAGTACACTTCATTCTTCCTTGTTTCATTCTTCTTACTGATAAAATATGACAAATTAAATTTACCGAAATAAATAAAACGATAATTCTTAAAACATGCCAAGATTAGAAATTCCAAGGCTTATTCTAAACATACAAATCACCTAAATGAGAAATTTGAGAGTTAGTTTTAATCTTCTTAATTTTTTTAATGAATCCGAAAAGTGGATATTCTTTTTTGGGGAAAAAAGTATTCTCCCAGCATTTTCCCTTTTAGGACACAGTCAGAAAACTTTCCATTCGGCACCGCCTTTTTCGATTGCTGGTGGCCTGGGATCAAATTCAGGCGTTCCGCCTAGAAGCTTTGTCATATCTCTCACTCCATTTTTTTATTATTATTTTTTTTCTTCGTTATTTCTTTCTCGCTTCCATCTTATGCTTCTATAAATGCGTTCAGTGGCTCTGCCATATCCAGTGTCATGCGAAAAGAGAAAGAAGGGGGATTACCGAAAAAGATGCAGTGTCGTTTTCTTCATTTGTGATATCAAAGAGCAGTTCGGACAACGGCACTTTCGTGTTGGTGGAAGTGAAGAAGAAAAAAAGAAAAGAAATAAAAAAAAATCAAGAGAGTAACGAGGGAAAAGTAGAAATAAGAAAAAGTTTTGTTTGCCGAAAAGGAATCTCGGCTCTTGGAGATGACGTCAGGGGGAGGGGGAGCGCAGCGTGGAAACGTTCGCTCCGGCAAGACGAAGAGACTCAGTCGAACACTAGCCAGCATCACGGCCGGGGTAATGGAGCTGAACCGCCTGTTGGTGCACGTGCTGCCCTTGCTGGCCGCACTCCTGTTGGTGGGGCGGCACGTGATGGGAGAGGAGTCGGCGGCTGCCCCTGTGCCCAGCGGAGGGTGAGTGACTGACCATTCTTTGATTGTACCCCTTTTCTTTCTGTTAGCTGTTTCCCAAATTGCCCTTGTCTGGAGCCCATGCTATTCAGCTAATTGCGTTTCGTGTGCAGCAAGTGTGTCTAAGTGCTGATGAAATCTCTTCTTAAGATATCCCACTACGTTCGGAACCGTGATTTTAAAAAGCGCATAAATGAATAATCTTCATGATACTTAGATTAGAATGCATATACAAAATTGTTTTAAGGACATTTTCACACAAAACAATTATCTAAATACAATATTTTGGCAAAAAACTAACTTAGAATAACCTTTTTTCAAAATGTTCTCCTTTTTAAAAAAATGCTTCTAAAATAATAATATTTTGCTCATATGAATTAAAGACTTCTCCAGAGTCTGAACTATTTTTTTTTTATAAAAAATTCACATTATTTTCAGAGTTACAACCCATTGAAGTAATAATCGGCGTTTTTTTCTTAAAATTTGTCCTCCCCTTTTGTCGTAAAACATGGATAAACCCGTTTCTAAGTTATGTATTTCAAAAATTATAGTTGAGTCTATGTATATAGGTCTGAGCTATATACAGGCAAGATATTATGATAGAAGCATTTTTCACAAAAGGAGAATATTTTGAAAATAGGTCATTCTATGTTTATTTTTTGTCAAAGTATTGTACTTAAATAATTTTATATTGTAATAATATTCTTAAACAATTTTATATATATTTTCTAATCTAAGTGACACCAAATATCATGAAAATTATCCATTTATGCACTTTTTTTTAAAATCATAGTTCCAAAAACGTAGTCAGACTCCTTAAATATGGGCAAGTAATACTTATGGAACATTTGGGTGAACATTTGATATTATATTTTTTATGGTAAATTTTTGTATTCGTAATATAAAATACGTGCTTTTATTAAATTCGGGTCTTTAGAATTGCCAAAATGAAAACAAGTATTTTGTTAATATCTTATAATGCACAGTCTGAAAGTGTTTCTTCAAATATTTGGGATGACTCATAATATAGTATTTGTAGATTTTATCTGCAGATTCATAATTGTATCAGTTAAATATGTTGAACTCAAAATTAGTGTTTCTGATAAATTGAACTGCGTTATTAATGATAGAATAAAATTTTACTTTTTTCTAAAAAATGTAATGCCAGGAATATAATGCTGTTGGGTGAGTGGATAGTTTAAATTTTTATTTAAACATTTTTATATATAGCCATATTGATAACCGAATACAAATGTTATTTTCTTCTTATTAATTTAAAGAGAGAGGAATATTTAACTTTTAAAATTTTGATTGAATACTAGAACCTTAGTATAAGAATGAAATAATCACTTTCCAAGAACAAAAAAAAAGTTTTCATTTTATTTCCTTACTAATTGACATTTTTTTTAAAATAGAGAAATATTACGTGTGAAACTTTTTTAAACTTTTTAATGCCTACATTTAAAAAAAATTGCAAGAATATTAATAAAAAAATATTGCTTGAAAAATAGACTTGTTAATTATTTATGTGAAGTTAATAATGTATTAAGTGCTTTAAAGCGTGCCTTTTTTTAAAGTACATTTTGTACAATGTAATATATTTTGTACAAAAGTTTAATTTTAAGATTTTAAATAAAATTATGTTTCTAAAACATAACTGGATGTGCTAGATCTACTTTGAATAATGAATACATGTATTTATAACCGTAGAGTCAGAGTTATAAAAGTTTTTTCTAAACTTCATTTTTAAGAATCATATATACTTTCTATTTCGCATAATTAGTGATTTTTCTGAAAAGTTCGTTTTAGTTAAATCTAGAAAAATATTTTACATAAAAATCTCTTTTGGGGAAATATTTCAGTTAGTTTAAAAAGAAGTGTATTCGTTAGAATAAAATGATAAATGAAATGTATATCTATTTTTCTGACTACATTATTGATAAAGGTTTTACATCCTCTGGTAATTGAATCAAATTCTCTTCAAAATTCTAGTTCACATAAAAAGAAGTGTTTAGTGATAAAGAAACTGTTTACAATCGAATAGATTTTTCTGATATTATCATCACTAGTCGTTACGGGTAGAAAGCGGCAGCACTAAAAGTGCAGTTATAATCTGTTTCATCTGAAATTCCCAAGTGGAAAACATTTGCAAGTATTCTTCAAGTATATTTCACATTTTGAAAATAATGTCGATGATCTTTATTTTTCAAATTCATACGTGATAATTAAGTCAGAGAAATTAATAGAAAAATATTACGTCTCAACTTTATTTACGCTGAAAATGCGAAAATACAATTAATAAATGCTACGTTTGAAGACTTCGAGTAAAATTAAAGGCCTTTGAGATTAAAGTTATCACTGCAAACGAAATGACTAAGCTTAAATTTTCATATCTAATCATATGTGTTATTTAGATGGCTTATACGCTCAGCAAAATTTTGTTATTGAAAAAAGCATTAAAATTTTTTAAAAAATGTTGATTTTCTTAAAGATATGTTTGTGAGTAACGAAAATCAACATTAGAAATGAAGAGTTTTCTGTAATGTAACTGCTGTATTTCTCAAGTGTAAATCTAAAACACATATTTTTTTTTCATCCTATTTGGGTCAATGTATTGGTGTTTAAATATTCTATATATATGATTATTTTTTAAATTTATATTATTTATTTCCTTATACACATATTTTAATTAAAATGCTTATTAGACTTTCGTTTTTTTAAAAACGTTCTAATCTTTTACTACAATTATTTTCATTACCCGGATTTAAGTTTCAAATATTTTTGAATTTTTTTTTACTTTAAATTAAGAACCCGCAAGTCATGTATTCCACTTCACGGTTGATAGAATTTTATATTAAATTCCCCACAAAATAACAGAGCAGAGAAGAGGTTTTTAAAAAAAAGGCAGAAGAAGAAAACTTAATGATGAGAATTTCCATTTCCTTCGAGTTCTACTTTCACAAAGAATAAAAAGACACCGACCGAAAATTGCGAAACTCTGACAAATCGGAATCCCAAATTAAAACTGACTGTCCATTTTCTTAATAACAGTCATTTCCCATTATGTGTGAAAATTACTTCCATGTCTCGTAACGCTATGAACTCATTACTCTTCTCCAACGTCAAGCAGCTTTTTTGTAATACATATCTCCTTAAATGAGAGATGTGCCACAAAGCCAGCAGTGGATGTCAGGGTGGCTTTGAGGCAAAATGCGGAATCGATTATACTAGTTTCGGACGATGAATATCTTTTGCACTGAAAATTCTGATCTCTAATGCAAATCGATAAAATGAACGTCCGAGAGGGTTCTTCCAAATAGCCGCAGGAACGAGATATTCAGACTCCACTTGTTGAGAAACGTCCCTTGAGAGATACATCTCTGCCACTTGACTGAGTTATCGATGTAAACTTTGTCGTTGGAAGCGAGAGAAATTCTTTACAATGATCCGTTAGAAATAAACACGGAAGTGAAGTCCTCGATTGTTAAGTGAAAAAAATGATAGGATACACAGTTGAATAACATTGAGGAAACTATTAATGTTCTTTATGCTTCATTGAATATTTACGAAATATTCATTTGCGTTTGTTACATGTGTTTATAATTTTTCTGTTTATTATTATGTATATTGTATACGTTTTGTTGAAAAAGACTCAATTTTATTTAAGATTTCTTGTATTGATAAATGGTAAAAATGGATTGTACAGGGTGTTTATAATTTAAGTACCCCTATCAAAAAATGCTGTTAAAAGAGAACCATAGCGCTGAATAACTTCTAATTTGAACTCAATATTCTTGAAGAAGAGTGAAACATAAAAAAATTCATTAGCGTTCTCACTTTTGCTTTTTATTTGGTTTTTGGCCCAAGAACAATTAAAATCCGATTTTTCCCATTCAATGGGGTACGACCTTGCTACGTTGAATAAGCTTTTCATTAACAGTGCAACAACTGTAAAAAGAATCTACGTCAAAAAATCATGAATATTGAACGGTACAGTTCGTTTAATATGTAACTCATGCCAGAGCCGTCGTAATTCGATTAAAAATGCCATTTGCAGCGTAATCCACTTTCGTTATGCCTTTCATTCTATCCATTGATACACTTTGGAACTTTTTATGCTATAGCAACCCCCTTTTTTTTCCCCAAGTACATTCAGCAGCTTTTTTTACAGCATTTTGAAACAGGAACTTTAATTATAATCACTTGGTATTTCAAAGAGACGTTTTAAGAATTTAGTATGAAATGTATTATATTCTTACTAATATACTTTACGCTTTAAGTTAAATGTAGATGGTTTGGGATTTGGTTTTCATATCCAAAAAGAACAAATATAATTATGTTAACAGAAATATTCTCTGGTAAAATCATGTTTTTCTCATTTGCTATTCAATTTAGACAACTGCAAATGTCTTGAGAACACTGTAATGATGATTCTGCTATGAATAAATATGCATACTTTTCATTCTAGAAATTTTATTCCGTGTAATTATACAGAGATTAATTTTTTATCGCTTCTTTAAGCACACGGTTCTTACATAAATTTCCTACTTCATAACTGATATTACGTAAAATGAGTATACTTTTATGTGTGTGTTTTATTGTTCTTTAGCGAAATGGTATCTGTTACTGATAATATCATTTAAGAATGTAATCGTAATTTTAGAAGAATGTTCAGAATAATCGTTTTAGCAAAACGCCAAAGATAAACTTGTGTGTTATTGTTTTGGGACCTCAGGTGCGCGAATTACACAGAGATGATGTTTAATGAAACTCATCTCAATTACTTCTAAACACAGACACTTCTATAAATAGGTCTTATTTTTCTTTACCAGAAAACTATATTCCAGGGGATCCACTTATTTTCATTAAATTTTGCGAAATAGGTATCATTTATTAATTTTGTTTGCGTGTTCGTCTAAACTGCGCTTTATGGTTAATTAAAATCTTTAATGTAGTATGAGAATTCATTATTTTATTCTAGTTAATAAAAGTGTCTAGGAAAAAATATTTTCTTAAAAATATATATATTTTCGGTATTTGAATAAAGGCATCCTATATATAGCATACAACCTTAATTTACCAAGGTTTAAAGAATTCTAATTGACGTAAACTACGATATTGAATGAGTAACAAAAGGGAATGCACTTATAAATTGCTCGGCTGTAAATAAAGTTTAATGGAATTTTCTAATATGTAACTTTTTAGGAAAAAACAGCATTTTGCTATGGAATTTAATGGTATTTGGGAGTTATAAATTGTGTGAAGTAAGAACTCCTTGTTTCCTCTTTTCATAAGGTTATTTTTGTGCTTGTATATAAATTTCTCATTTATTATATTTTCAAAACTTGAATGTTACAAATGCAAAGAAATTTTAAACTACTTTCTGCTTTCATTATTCTTAAATATAATCATTTTCTCAAATTTCTCATTTTAAATGAGAAATACGTGTGTATAATTGCTGCATAGTATAATTTCCTATGATATTCATTAATTTTTTTTCTGAAGGTACAGCATTTTTCATTTCATTCTTTAGTGTTTAATATACTAGATTCTGGCTCTTTAAAATGGACACTCTTTTTAAAAGAAAATGCTGAATTTGTATTAATATTTTATTTGTAGTGTTACATTTTTCATTTTCAAAATAATTTTTTAAAATATTATTTATAAGTTTATTCAAGGTGAGAGAGAGAGAGAAGACAAATATAAGTGTAAATATAGTTTTAAATATTTTTTTCTTACTTTTTTGTGCAAAGGAGTTTAAATTACTGATAATTGAGAACACTTTCTTTAAAAATGTTAAACATTTCATTTTAAACATCCAATTTTTTCCGATCACAAGGATGACAATTGACTTATGATATAAAAATGATTTCCAGCTTTTGACGAAAGGTTCTTGCGTGGATTATATCTAGACCCTTTTGAATTTTTACATTATACAAACGTATCATACAAAAATAAAAATTTATACTATGGGAAAAATTTAATTCTGGGCATCATGGAAAGTGCTTCCTAAATTTTTCATTTAACATGCCAAGAATAACACGCACAATTTTTTGGAGGACCACTTGGCCAAAACAAAAATTTCACTACTGTTATTAAAACCTATTTTTACTTTACCGCATTTTTCCAAATAAATTCAGTCAGTAGTTATGATATTATTGTTATATGATTTCTCTTTCATTCAGTTCAAAGGAACTTAAGATAAATTTTATTTTGATCTCTAATGAGACTATTAACATCTAATTTAAAAACAACGCTAATTTTATTAGAGATATACCTCGTACTTTTGAACCACAATTAAATGACTGGGATGAAACCTGTTCTGGCATCAAACTCTTAGAATTCCCACACCAGATTAACGCGAGGACTTAGAGCTTGACAGATTAAACAACCCCTTTCTTTGTTCGATGGGTTTTTAGTGGTTCTTAGTTGAGTAAAAAATTTTCCACCTAGGGGAGATACCTCCACTCCAACATCAGCCATTCCCATGGTAGTAAATCTTTCTCGAAATGGGTTTTTAAATTCTAAATCTAGAAGTTAGAACTACATGACTGTGTAATTTGTTTGTCAAAACTTTACTGTCTTGTACATCCAAAAAGTGTTTAAAATGGAGCAATCGCGTTAACAGATCAGAACTCTTATGTACTATGAGTTCTGAAATAAACTCAGTGCAACTGACTGTCCCAAAAAAATGTGTGAACGTTTAGGTTTTAATATGGTTTCTTGTGATGCAGTAAAAGTTTGGTTTCGAAAGTTTAAAGCTGGGAATTTCGATATTGAATTGAAACACGTTCTGGCTGCCCTATTGTGGTTGAGTGTGACCAGTTAAAGCAAATCACTGATCAACACAGAAATGTTTCAACACAAACTATTGCATTAGAGTTTGTTAATGCTCAATTATAATAGTTACAATAGTAAATGCTCTCAAACGCATGCGCTTAAGTTTAACCGCTGGGTGTCTCACGAATCGACTGCTGAAGACAAGAGCAAGAGAAAAGCGACCTGTTTGGCTCTGCTCAGATGATGATTTATTATTAACGTCGCACTGTTTGGCTACACGAGGGCTATTGGCGACGGACCACGTAATTTTGAACCATGGTCAAGTGACGTGGACGACACCTGAGCTGACACCCCCTCTCCTAACTACCACACCACACCAACGGGAGGACGTTTCAGCTCTCGACAGATTTTACGTGCATCGCTGCCCTACATGGCGGGTCTTTAGTGGCACTGGGCTCGAACTCATTACAAGGAAAGCCACGGTCCGATACCTATACCACTCGGCTACTGCTGCCTGCTCAGAGATCTAAGTAAAGTACATTCTGGGCAGAATTTTGACCTGAGATGAAATATGGATGTACTACAACAATACAAGCAGGGAAGGAGGCTGGTCAACACCCGGAGAATCAGAAGGTCCGGTTGCAAGACAAACGCTAAATAACAAGAAGGTGCTTCTCTATATCTGGTGGGATTGTCGTGGAATCATCTCTAAAGAGTACTTGTTAGCGGGCAGACTATCAACAGTACCATGTATAGTGAAATGCCAATAGAAGTTAGCGATGCCATTTGCGAAAAATGTAAAAAAAGAGTTCAGAAGGAAGGTCGTTCTCTTTCATCAAGACAACGTCCAGCCACTTGTTAGTGTGATGACCAGCTGGACTCTCTACACCCTGAAGTGGGGTTTGATGCAACATCCGCCATACATGCCAGACATAGCGCCTTCGTATTACTATCAGTTTTTACATTTGCAGCTGCATCTTGAGGACATAATATTCCATTCACTTGACAAAGTCATAAGTGAGGTTAATCTTTTTTTGGACTCGTGCACACCACAGTTTTTCGCAGAAGGGATTGAAAAGTTACCAAAACGCTAGAAGACCATTGCAGATTTAAATGGAGATCACTATCCTAATTAGTGCATTTGATTTTGTATATATTTATCATTTTAACAGATATATATATATTTTTTTTGGCGGAAAACTTTTTACTCGACCTAATACTTCTACAGTCGAGTGAAGAAAATGACACCTAATATGGTAACTCACTTTTCAAACTTCAACCCCACGTCAGCGTGAAGACTTTCAGAACTCGAATCCATTAAGAAGTTTTAAGATCAAGGGACCTGAAATTTCTTTGATATTGAAGAAAAGACTTAACGTTAACGTGATCATTTGTTCTCCTTAGGTCTCGGTCTCTTAGCGGTCGAAGTAATGGAATCGTGTCCAGCGTGCCATGAATTCGAATCTAGTACCGCTGAAGACCCGCCGTGTAGGGGAGCCGTGTAAATCTATCGAGAGATCAAACGTCTACCCGGTGTGGTGTGGAAATTTAGAGAGGGATGTGCCAGTTCAGGTGTCTTTCTCGTCACTTGACCATGGTTCAAAATGACGAGGTGCGTCGCCAAAAGCCCTGGAGTAGCTGAATAGCGCGACGTTAATATTCACTCACTTACTCACTGATCCTCCTTTAGGGAGGAAGGTTCTTCTTTTATAGGTTCTGTAATTCCTCGAAAAGTGTCCTCCTACTTGCCATCCTTTTTAATATTTCAAAATTTTCGACGATTTTATCCATTAAAAATCACAATTTTAAGAAAACAATTTCCTATAATTATAAAAAGAAGAATCAAATCCATTTATACCCGAAAAGTTTTCCGAAAAAGGGAAGAATTTTTACCGAAAATATTTCCAATATATCGAAGAAATAAGTATAATAAAAAGTAAAAGTTTTCAATGATGTTTTTTGACTTCATCACAAGTAAATTTGACAGATATAGATAATTGTGTCTTTTTATCGAAAGAAATGCCTAATATTAAAATCGATGACTATTGTCTCTGCAAAAATTAGAAGACTGATTTTATACACTTAAATTCTAATAAATTAGAACGATGGGGAAATTAATACATTGAAATTGATAAAAGATGGGTAGAAGTATTTAATCAATTAAAAAATAAACACATTCCACATGAAAATTTAGTTATTCTTGTTAAATTTACGTTGTACTTACCTGGAACTTATGCAGTAGTTGTGAAACAGTTTTTTTTTCAATTGGTAATGATTTTTTCATACTTTAACTGCAGCACTTTCCATAAAATTTAATATGAAGGACATTTATTGCTCCGAAATTTCCAATATATTAAAAAATGATATATTTAATTAAAAAATTCATGCAATGGAAAAATACTCGTTTAAGTAAATAATTAAAAGGGATGTTAGCGTAACTAGTGTATTTTTATTTAAATTAATAAAAGTTGTAATTTTTTTCTTAAATTTTTCGTCCTCCTTTTGATTGTAAAAAAAAAACTAGTCACCTTATTTATATTCAAGAGTTAAGTTTCAGGGGCTCGTCCAAGATTTATCTGGTCCGTGTGCACTTTGACATTCTGTAAATTAACGTAAATATATTTACGAAAAGCATTATTTTTTTAAAAAAGCAACAATCACAATATGCATTATTAAATGGTAAAATTTAACACGAAAAAGTGTAAAATATGCATTAAAGTAAACATTAGCAGATACTTGTGTTTTAAGCAATCCATATTTATTTCAAAGGCAGTCGAAAGTTTTAATTAAATCTCTAATGCTTTCTACTGGAAATAAAGACCTATTTGTAGTTTTATTTAAAAGAAAATAGAGATATAAAAAATATATGTAAAATTGCCGGAGTTTTTGGATGGCATATGAAAACCGCTAATAAGCTTTCACGATTCAGATTTTTAATCGAAATCCCTCGCCGAGATAAGCTCCTTTGAACTTGTCCTTTTTTCCCCGCTTTGGTGTGTAAGGGCTTATACATGATATGCTCATTCAACGCTCAAAACGCGATAAGCACGACCGGCGTACGAATTTTTCCCTTTTCCCTGAACATCAGCTGCTGCAGGAGTGTTTTTTTAAGAGTTCGCAGAAATTTGAGAAACGCTCTTCGTTTATTTTATGGCTCTGCCTCGGTAAATTTTATTTTTAATTTTTCCGTTGATCTTAAATATGATTAACAGTTTGGAGTCTTCATAAAGTACAAGGACGAATATTTTATTTTTAAAAAAATGCATGAATTTGCTTATCAAAGTTTTGCTCACTATATAAGATGACGAGTGTCACACACACACACACGTTGTTATTCTTTTCTTGTAAGTTTAACAATTTATTAACTGGTAACTAACTAACCAGACCGTTCTTTTCAAAATAATTTGTAAGAAAAAATATTGTCTAGAAAAGAATTAAACAGAACGGGAGAATCTAGTTCAAGTGTCACGTAGTTACACATGGGTCACCGATACCTTATATCAGGGGTGTCCAACAAGCAGCCCGCGGGCCGCATGTGGCCCACCAGTACGTAAGTTGAAGCCCGCCGAGTCTGTTAAAAAAAATTTAAGTATCAGGTTTTAAAGTTTTTTTTCATTTTGAAAGTTATTTGAGGAGAAATTTATATATATATATATAAATCTACAATGTATTTGCCTGTTACTTGTTCTTGTTTTAAAATAAATCTTTTTTGATAATAGAAATGTCCTTTAAATTTCAGTAGATTTATATTTTATCAAACAGTTACATTTGATTTTACTTCTATAAATTACTTGTTTAATAAATTTGGAATTGCATTATGCATATCCTTTACTATGGATGGTACTTGATTCTCTGTGTGTGCGAATTTATTTCTCCTCCTCATTTTCTGTTTGGAGTGCCCAAAAAGCAAGGGGGAGTCGGAGATGTTTTGTAAAGTTAAAAAAAATATTCAGGATGGTTAAGATAAAGGGCAATATATACTTAACCGTTTGCAAATGATAGCACAATTAAATTTCTACAATGAGTAACGATAGATCAATTTAAAAGGAATACCGTAATTTTCAAGAAAATGGCACCCCTGTAATAGTTTAAACATTATTTGATCATTGCATTATTATATTATATAAACAGAATTTTATTATCTATGTCTATATACATGAAAAATAATGGAAACAATCATTTGGGTTGGCTACCCCTGCCTTATATCATAATTAAGAATGAATACGAATAAAATGTACATATGTTATTATTGCTTTTATATCTTATTTATTGCTTTTTCATCTTCTGTTTATCTTAGCACAAATATAAGTGTTGCCCAAAATCTGAGTTTAAAAAAATAAAGACAAAAATGGCTTAAAATAATATCTGGAAATCAGTGGCTTAACAAAGAATATTAGAAGTCAGCCTTAGAAGAAGCCTTGCAAAGTCAGGTTTTGAGCCCCAATCCAGATCTTACAAAGGGACATACTAGTTGTCAATCAGACTTGGGGCCCCTTAGAATCCTGCCCCCCCCCAAACGCATTGCGGGGGTGTACGTTAAGCCACTGCTGTAAATGCAAGCAAAACCTAAAAGGGAAATGTTTGAGAAATGTCCTCCACCCCCTCATATCCCGTAAAAATCTGTTCCTGTTTTTCTTCTCTTTTTGGCCCGTTATTTTTAGTTAAAATTATTTGTTAAGGGTAATATACCTAAATATTTTTTATACAGATTGTCATAAATATCAATAAATTATCTTGGATTATCATGAGTTCCCTGTCACGTTTCTCTTTGAAAAATTCTTTTTAAAAAAAAAAGTTAACCATAATGATTATATGCTTACTTTTAAAATAAATTTGTGTTTCTCTCTTAATGGGGGAAAGAAGTGGAAGAGAATTTTAAAAAAAGAAATCTTAATGGCATAAATATAGAAATCACCAACAAGTGCTGCCATCGAAGAAGGTAAGGGAAAATTTTCCAGCGATAAAAAGTGGAAAATTAATGCATTTGAAAAAGCCCAGGCAACACCGGGCTATGCAGATAGTATCATGTATTTCCTTTAAATATTATCCTATGCTTTTGACGAGATTGAAAGCCCATTGAATAATTGGTGCAAAATAATTAGAACTCAAAATTAAACTGAAACAATCTGAAATAAATAAAATTTTTGAAGTTGCTTTCTTTAAGTGAGTACGTTTTCTGCATATCTCAGAAAAAATTTTATTTGCTCATTTTGACACTGAAAATACAGGTATAATTTCGCGGGAAATGAATACATACGCACATATTCACACGTATATATGGTCTGACCTCTATTTAACGAAGTTGCTAATTCCCCGATGAAAGCTCGTCTTGTGGAAAACTTGTTAAGTATAGATTCATCTTTCAATATTCTTCTGTTCTTTGTTACTGGAAAAAGTTCACAAAATGGAGATCCGAATGTATGTATACGTGTGTAAAAACTTTTATTATCCATCGTGATATATGTTTAATACTCAAACTTTAAAAGCTAAAATACTTTTGGGGTGATTTTGCTAGATTTTTCTTTT
Source organism: Trichonephila clavipes (assembly GCA_019973935.1). Lineage (NCBI taxonomy): Eukaryota > Metazoa > Arthropoda > Arachnida > Araneae > Nephilidae > Trichonephila > Trichonephila clavipes. The sequence goes on along the minus strand of BMAU01019394.1, from coordinate 429,236 downwards.
GTGAAATGTTTTTGGCAAAGACATGATTAAAAGCGGTCTTTTTGAAGGATTTCATTAAACACTTGTAAGAAATAATTGAAAGATTAATACATATTTCTTAAAAAGTTTATCTTAGAAATGCATTCGTTTCCCTGGATTATATATTTTAATTGAAAATCGGATGGAAAGTCTTTATACATTGTAGAAATTTCAGAAACGCTTAAAATACAATTTATCCAATGTACACGTTAAAAAAATTGCTGTATAAAATACCAAAGTCGTTTAAAACATATACTGTTTCGAATATGACTACTGTTCATTCGTTCTGAACGAAACGATTTTTTTCAAAATCAATTTTAGTTAAAATTTTAAGATTAAAAGCATATCGCGTGCTAAGAGTTTCCTCTCAAGAAATGATTAAACTATATAAGTCTGAATGAATAAACCATGGAAGTAAATTTTCAATGAGCGCTGTGTTAAAATCTAAGATTTTAATGCTATAAAATTACTCAACTAAAACATAAATATTTTTTGAATTTTCGCTATGAGAGACGATTACTGTACAAATTGTGCGATTTACATAACCATTCAATTCGTTAGTGAAATGACTTAAATTGCCACCATTGCTGTTTTAAATTTTCCTTCGTAAGCAATAAACTAATATGCAAATGCACAAAGATAGTAAATAATACCTTACTCGTGTACGATTTGAGAAAAGCCCTAAAGAATATATTTCTAAAGCGTATTCAAAGGAATTTCGACACATGGAAGCATCTACGAACACCTCATCTCCATTACACAGTTCTTTTGAAATGGTAATATCGTTCTGGAAAGCCTTACTATTTCATGTTTAAGGAAATATTAATATAAAGTGTAATTATATGGAGGGGAATGTGTTAAGTCACTCCATAATGGTTCATAAAAAAGAACATTATTCTTTCCCATCTTGGGGCCTCAATTCGGCGTCGTTCCGTCGGAGAAATTGTCAATTGGCACTTTATGCTGAGTTTTCGGTCCTTTCACCCATTGATTCTCCGCGGGGGGAAAACTAGGGATCGGGGTGTAATAATGCGATTATATCCAAATGACTTGGTGGATAAAAAATTACATCGATGTTTCTGAGCTTCGTTGCATGACCTGTATGTCTTGTCATTTTGTGTTCTGATTTGGACTTGGTAAAATCAGTTGCCGATCATGTACAAAAGGCTTGCTGTGCTCATTAAATTTATCTTATAAACGATTGAGAAATAACGTTTCTTCAAAAGAAATAGTAATTGTATACGGCTTTATTGTTTAAAAAGAAATAAGCTATTATTTAAAAGAAAAAAATATGAAATTAAAGAAAAAGTTATTACTATTATCATTATTATTATATTTATTAAAAAAATCCTTAAAAAAGGCAATTTTAAAATGTTCTACAAAAATTTAAATTTCAAATAACATAATAGACATTTTCAGAGAAAATATCAGTAATAAATGTAAATCTTTTCTGTAAAAAAATTAAAATGTAATTTTTAGACGTTGGCCTTCTTTCTTGGTTCACTCTTCAGTTTTATTACATCAAAAGAAAATATTTTAAAATTGTTCAATTCTTAAAAGTTGTTAGTTTCTTATATAGAGAGAGAGATAAAGATGATTCAAATGCTAAGGGGCTTACAGAGAGAAAATAACTGAAGTTTTCAAAACAATCAAAAGCAGGGAAGTCTTTACTCTTTCAGGCCCTGGGCCACAGAGAAATCTTAAATTCTTTTTACGCTCTGGACCCTTATTCAAAAGTAGGACCTACCTGGGATCTTTAAAAGTAGACAGCATATAGAGCAGGAGTAGATAACCTTTACGGATCAACGTACCATTTTTGTTTAAAAAATGTTTAATGTGGTATAGACGTGCCGTCAAGTAATTTTGATTTGTGATTTTCGGGAAAATAATAAAACTAAATGCTAACAAAACTCAAAAGCACTATAGAACATTTTGCACTATATACACTCATGTCCATAAAAGAAAGAGACAGCAAAACAAATTTGACTTATTTGTAAAGTCTATTTATTAAACAAAAGGTAAAGAGCAAAAAAAGATGCTATATGTTTGACATAATTAATAAAAATTGCGATTTTTACTCCCTGGAGCAAATTTCAAAAAAGAACCTATTTACAAAAAATAGTATAACATGGTTAGTATGATGGTTAATACGGAGTATGTCTCCCGGACGATACAATACAGGCCTTACAACGCCTAGGCATGTGGAGTATCAAATTATCAATCTAATCTTGGGGAATATTACACCACTCATCAAGTAATGCCCTCCGAAGTTCCAGTAGACAGGTGGGAAGGGGTTGATGGGCTGCAGTTCCTCGGCCAAGCATATCCCACACATGCTCTATTGGATTCAAGTCCGGTGAGTATGCTGGCCAATCCATACGGGTGATATCCTCCGATTTGAGGCATTCGTCTACAATGTTTGCACGGTGAGGACGGGCGTTGTCATCCATAAACAGAAATTCAGCACCCATGGCGCCCCGAAACAAACGTGCATGTGAATGACATACCGATAGATGTGGCATATCATCGTTACACTCTGAACATGCAGGTCAGTTGTGGAACCAAGAATAATTCCTCCCCAAACGAGCTATCTAGCACCACCGTAACGATGTCGTTCAATAGTGTTCTCTTGGTGGTAACGGGTACCTGACGCTCTCCATATAAAAGTCCGGTGAGAATCAGACTGCAAACTAGAAAATCTGCAAATCAGAAAACATCACACAAGACCACTGTTGTGGTGTCCACAATGCATGCTCTCTACTCCAGGTTAATCGCAGGCGACAGTGAGTTGCGATAAGTGGAACACATCTGACAGGCCTACGAGCATATAGACCAATGTGTCCTAAGCGTACAGGGTCTGCCATGAAACATTCGTACCGGTAGCTGAAGAGAGCTGACGAGACAGGTCTGATGCTGTGCTCCGTCTGTTTCTTTTGGCAGTAACTGCCAAATATATATACCGGTCCTCATTCAGCGTTGTAACTCGGGGGCGACCTGTGCTGTAACATCTACTCACATTACCATCATCTTGGAATCGTTCCCAAAGCCTGGAAATGACACTCTGGGCGATTCCAAATTCCTCGGATACTTCCAGCTGGGTACGTCCACATTCCAGTCGTCCAATAATTCTACCACGTAAAAAATCATCCAAATGCTTCCTTTGTGCCATAACTATGCGGTTATTGCACTGAAAGGCTTTTAAAGCGCTTGTGAACAATTTTACTTCTTTGCCACCATTTCTTATATACCCCTCTCTTACACTCTCATCATTGTGGCGTACTATCCACGCCATCTGGTGGTTTCCTGTAATTTGCATATTCTTCTTCAAGATGTGTGTGATAATTCTACAGGTGAAATTTTTATTTTAGAGTTCAATTTCTGTGTGATTCTGAATTATCCTTAATTTATGGACATGTGTGTAGTATTAACTGTTTTAGTCATACGTGTAATTCAAATTTAGATAATAAATTAGATAATAAATATCATAGTAGGGTTGTAAGATATTGCTTTCAGCAGAATTCATGCTGAATTATAATCCTTTGTCAAACGGTTTCTTAGCGAGTCTTTAATGTTATTTTCATCTCTGAAAATAATGACTCGCAGGCAGAGCTAAATGAAAATATTGTTAAAATACCACGAGTCAGCTTTTTTGAACAGTTAAATGTGTCTGACATCCATTTTACAGACGAAGTTCTACATGAAACTTTTTCAGAACATCAGACACACATCACTTTGTCGTCTTTACTAATCATGCCATACTTCTCGATCCACCAAGTTTGAAACTCTCTGCTACATTAACTATTTTGCACTTCTGGTCTTTTTGCTGAACTAGCGATATTAAATAACGATTAGAAATCGTACATGTAACACAAATAAACTTTAAAAAATGGTAGTGGCAATGAAGTTGACTATGTTATGCTTAGACAAACTTCGCAACATTAGCAATTACAGTGCACGACGTAAATAAGGCAAGACAATAACAAACGAGTGTGCTTTCTGCCACACTGCGAACCAATCACTCGCATTTGATCGGAAAGCTTAAATGTGAACTTCGTTAATTTGAATTAAAATGCAAACCGTTTTGATCGGTGGGGTACCCGAAATATAGTGTCACTTGCCATCTGTGACACGCGTGCCATTAGTTCACCATCCCTTATATATGACATGCAGTATGACACACACACACAAATATTCGTTCAAATGGTAATTTTATGCAAATAAATGTGTACGACTCACAATCTCAAAAATCCTAGCCACACACCGGCTTGACCTATGGCCGCATTTCGACATAAGAAGTTGAATGATTGTTTACGGTATTAGGCCTAGTCTTAGACATAGACAACGGTCATCACATACTAATGCATTCTTGCCACTTTTGCCAGATGACAGGCAGTTTGAAATTCCCTGTTTTTAAGAGAATATGTACGGGAATAATATTTGACCATGAAAATTATCCGATCATGATCTTGTTTAGACACAGTAGAGAACGAAACGAGGCTCTCACTTAGGGCGAGGCCATGGGCCCGGGCCCAGTTGACCCATGCCTTAAGCTATCCCTGATCAAAAGATGAGTGTTTCGTATTATAAACATTACAGACTGTGACGATTGCCATTAAAAAGCAGTACCTCCCCCTTCCTGTTTACAATAATGAGCGAAATCCCATGGAATATAATAATAAAAGGTCTAAATCTATTATTAATAAAAAAAGGTTATGAACCTAAATAAGCATTCGAAAATGCTTATACATGCTCTAATTATAGAACAATAAACCAGATATTGCCACATTCGGTGATCTATTTTTCAAAGCCTGAAAAATAAAGGCCGATTGGTAGCAACATTAATAAGTGTTCGATTATTTTTACTAAAATAAGTATAAATTAAAATTAGGAGGGGGAACGTAAAATTATAGGAATAATAAGAATATTTTTGTAAATTACTATATTTTAATAACAATATATATTTATATAATACTGTTGTATGTTTACGAAGAATACATGGGAAAAATTTCTATTTCAATCAAATATTGCAGTGCGAGGAAAATTATACATCTAAGTGTTGAATCTAGAAATATTTTATGCGAATGAAAAATAAAAATCAATTTTTGAAATAAAGATACTAAATATAAATACTCTTTTTCTCACATCTAAAGTCATATTTTTACCGCTTCTACATATGGTACCAATATAAATTTTTATAAATAAATGTAGGTATATAACATTCCTCATAAATTTAGCATATTTTCAAGTATAAGCATAATAGTTTAATTTTTAATTTTTATTACAGTTCAACTGGCACACATTAGAAGCTAATACTTCTTTCAAGTGCCTAAACATATATCGGTGGAATAAAATATGCATAAAAATTTTAGATTGAGTCTGGTAACATATATTAAAAAATGTTTTTACTTGTATTGAAAAATATGATGGTAAAGCATGTTTGATATTTGAGATGTTAAAATTTCAATTTTAATTCGCTTAAAGAATTTAGAAATCTAACAATGATTCCTTTGAGAACAAATTCATAGGAAAAATCTTTTTTAGTCATTAATATCTCAAAAGAAATGGTGTGTGTAAATTGCCAGAGACAGAAATTATACGTTTGAAATATTTCCTCTCGTTTAAAGGAAATACTTTTAAATCTCTTATTAATATTTGCCAACTTTCACATCGCTTTCTTCTTTTCCAATTCCTACTATTAGTTCACACTCTTCCTATATATATATATATATATATATCTTATTCAAATTTTCAATCGTTTATAAAATACTTTACTCAACCATTCAAGTTCAAATACATTTTTTTAAACTTGTTGTGAATGACACTTGATGTTAATACAGTTTTTTCAAATATTAACTCATTAATTAAATTTAATTAATGAATAAATAGTAACAAAGAAAAATAATAGTCCAACACCCTACAAAAAAATAAGAAAATAACTCAGTGGGCCCTGTAGCGCAATGGATAGTGCGTTGGAATTCTACGAATCCCATCTGGGATGGCCTAATTTCAGAGAATGTGATTTATTTTCTACTGTACTATTTTATTGGAATAATTAAATGTAATTAATGAATAAATAGTAAACAAAAAAGTAGTCTACCACCCTACATAGAAAGGAAAATTGCAAGGAAATTCGCTTTCTGTTTTGCCACTTAATATTGTGATTCTGTCGTATGTATATATATATATATATATATATATATATATATATATATATATATATATATATATATATATATATATATATTTATATTAATTTAATTATTTAATAAAAGGTAACTAAAATAAAAAATTTCTTTGTCGACCTAAGTAGGAATTGACTTTTAATATTTTTTATATTACCTGTTTAAACTCACTTTACTGAATATTCGTTGAATATTTTTCTAAATTATTTTAGTGTAAAAACTAAGTAAGAAAAATAATAATAAGTGTAAGACAAATTTATATTGGTATAAGGTTTCTTTCTACTTTTAATCAAAACTGAATTTATTAGAAAATTAATTTAGCATGGAAGAGAAATCTATGTTTGAATTCGAGCGGTATTAGAAGCATAATTAATTATTTATAATATTTTCTTGTTGAGAAGCAAGTTTCATTTTCCATGTTTGGTGCCTTTTCTAATTAAAATCGATATTGAAGCTTTCAAAATCTAAGACTGGCTTATGTTTCGTATATTTACTTCTGAAATATTATTCCATAATCTAACTCAGGATTTGATTTGCTTCCGTGTTTGTATATTTTTAAAACTTTGAATATCGTTACGTATGCATTGTGGTGTATATATTTTAGTTTTTCTTATAAAAAAATGTTGAATAAGTTTTATACGCGTAAAAGAATATGTTACTTAATAATTTCCTTATATAAATGTTGTCTAACTGAAATGAACTAAATCCAAAAATATAAATGTACTTATAAACTAATAGTATGAAATATATTGTACTTTTGGTTGTATTAAATCTAAATATAATATTTATGAATGCCAAAAATATAGAGACAGATATATATTGAACATGAATGCTGCAGTATGTATGAATGTAGTAGGCTTAGGATTTCTGTTAGAATCTGGGATAACTTAAAATCAGTAACAAATTTCTTACAATTTAGCCGTTGATAAATTCTTCTCAGGATTAGAAACAGTCTTTTGTGGCTATCCAACCTTCCATCTTCTATTCATAGCACTGAGAGAAATTCTAACGGATATATAATGGAAATAAGTTGGAAATCTATTATTAGTATAAAAAAAATACATAAAAAATATAAAAAATTCGGAACTGATTCGATTTCTGGTTGATTAAAAGAAACAATAAACAAGGTACAGCCAGTTTCAGAAATATATGCACAAGTTTAAAGTTTGAATTGAAAAAGAAATTACCTATTTTTGTTGTAAGTTTATTATTTCTGAAAAAATATTAAAGTAATCATAAACTACTGTTAGATCAAAAACTAAACTGATATATATATATATATATATATATAATATCAAAAACAAGTATATGTTTTTTTAAAGAGTTTCTGTATAGTAATAGGAATATAAACATATATGGAACGAGGAGGGGTTGTAAAATTATATTATGCAAATTATTTTTAACTTTTTTATGAATCTAGTTTTTACTTTTTTTTATTGTATTAAATACAATTTTGTAACGTGTAATGAATGTGAAAGATAATTGTCAACTGTGTATACATTTCGTCAAAAGCATTTCTTAAATTTTAAAACTTACACTTTATATTTTCCAATTTTTTACGCCTTCAATGAAAATTTAAGGCATACATATATATATATATATATATATTTTTAATTTGTCTTATATAAGAAAATTTTATTGCAATGCCTCTTTTTTCACTCTAGTTTTTCTATTTTCTTTCTTATTCTTGTTACAAACGCATCAAAAAATATCTGCTCGAATCTGAGTACTTTCGAAAAGTTCCGTCTTTTAAAAAGAAATCTCATTAGATGTTCTCTTTCAAGCAAATTGTCAGCTCTGCATTTGTCCTCTTCAGTAACAACACACATTGGATGAGGAGTTTCACTTCGCCTTTTACCACTCGCGACAAGGTGTCACGAACGGGGGTGTCAAGGAAACTAAAAAAAATCGAACTGAAATTCCAACGTGTCTTTAAAATATCTCCTTTCCTCTCTTAGTCTGATAAAAAGAAATAGAAAATATTGGATAATTCTCTATTCCAAATATGTCTCGGGAAATCTCATTTTATTTCTGCAGCGGAATATTTATTTCAGCGGGCGTGAGACATGGAATTCTCGATGGACTACTTAAAAGTAGAATTTCAGCTGTCTTTTTAGGTATTATGTATAAAAGCGGTATAAAAAATTGTCTAACAACATTTTTTTTATTTCACATTTCTTTTCATTTCGTTCAAATAACTTTAATGTAAAAAGGAATTCCTTCATTTTCTGAAAGACATTCAAGCATCTCTAGTCGTTTCATTTATTAGATGTAAGCAATTTTCTGACAATTTATTTCTATCCTAACTAAGAAAAATTAAATTAGTTGCTTAGTACTTATAATACTTCTAATAAATATATAATACTGTTCGGAAGTATATACACCCATCTCTTTTTTTTACATGATTTTGAAATAACACGGTACTAGATTTTTTTTTTTTTTTTTTTCGCGTGAATTATTTGTTCTATCAAGAATTTCAAAAAAAAATTGTCGACTCATACCCATTGAGTGGAATGATTTAAACGAGTCTATGTTAATAAATTTGTCAATACTGGCGAGGTTGAAGGTGAAGTTTAGCTATTAACAGCTGATTAATTCGTGAGGGCTTGAAATTTGCTTCAAGTATGGAACATTTTATTACTCATGATCTTGACATAGAGCGGGCATTAAAATTTCTACATTATCTTGTGTAGCAGGATATCAAGAATTATATAAGCAACTTGAAAAACCAAAAAGACAGCCACTAATAAGATTTTGTAACAACAACAAGGAAAACAAACAAACAACTGAGGCCGTTAATAACGAACAAAACTCTACATTTGAATCAGAATCAGCAGTTATGCTAGACATATCGGACACATCTACTGATGATAAAATTTTTGATACAATTCCTAATAAACGTGCACGTTTGTTATCAAGTAGCGATAAGTAGTTGATAGTTAGCTGTTTTATTCCTAATTTTAATTTGTGTTTGTTTCACTTACTTGTAGACTAAATTTTCACTGTAGAATAATTTTAATTTTTTTTTGACAAAAATGGATTGTTTTTGTTTTATAAATATGAAACATGATTTTATAAATGCTTCTTTTAAACAGTTTTTTGGGGAAAATTTTAAGGTTTTTCCTTTCACACAATTTTTTAAAATGATGGAACATATCCACAAATTTACCATAAGTCGCATATATATTTTACTGATTTTTTGGCACTGTTTTATAAGGAACGTATTTACCATGCAAAAAAAAAAGTTGGGTGTACTTAGAGCAGGGATGGGTATTAAATCGATCACGTTTGATCGGTTGACCACCAAGACATTTTGGGATGAGTTTTAAGACGCACACACTAAAAGAAAAATATTTATAAATCACAGACGCCAGCTAGAATGCAGAATTGGCTTTTCCCAATTGATGTGATTGTGTTTATGTAAGCAAATGATTCTATAAACGATGACACATGTACCTTCAATGGAGGTGTACAATGACGCTTAGCGCATTCATTGTCACTGCAGGAGAAAAAAAGCAATCACTGCGATGCCAGCCACAAAATGAATTTTTCCCAACACATCAACTGAAAGGGAGGATAAGTGCTGATGATCTGCTCTTCCCATGATAGCGCGGAATTCGCTAGTGAGACATCATCCTACATTCGACGGGTTACGGTTTTCGCGTTGATGTCATGTCTCACGATGATGACAGTGAATAAATTAAGTACGTACGTCGGTTTCAGGTTCATCGGTTCACATATGCTCCCTGCACTGAATAAGTTCACGGTCTAGCAGTCACTCATAGATGTTCACGTATTCAACTTGACAATTTTGTGCTACTTCTGCTTTTTTGTATTAAAAGTAGTAATCTGTCATATTTTAAAAGAATGACACAATGTTGAAAATGAGTTTTAAGAAAAGAAAACATACAATTTTGATACATAATAGCCACAACTACGCCACTGGAGGGACAGCAACACCTTAAAAATATTAGAAGTAGCCCATACCCTGGAAAAGTCCGCCCACCCCTGACTTAGAAGAACTAAAATGTCTGAAATAAAAGTATTTATTGCTCCATTTTTTATCCCTTTAATTTGCGATGAGTGTTCAATAATATATGTTCTCCTATTTTATATTTTACCATTCATTTTTATTCTACTCTATCACTCATTTCAGTGCTATTTTCGAAAGAATGGACTACTATATCCATAATATTTTTTTATCACATTTGAAAAAGTTTCTTCTATTCATGGATCACCCAATTCTAAAATGCTAAAATTATTTTATATATATATACTATTAAATAAATAATACATTAAATATATAAGTTACATATAATATAATTATATCAAGTATTTTGCAAGGTGCAAAAATAATATCCTAGAAAATATATAATATATTTAATAATGTATCTATAAATTAATGTCCAGCATTATAGATTCTAATGAAGAATTGTGCGATAATTTAGTTTCAGTACTTGGTAATTTTTTTTCCTAAAAATAATTCATATCATTTAAATAATTATACATGTGTAAATCAAACTTTTAATTAATATCAATTTGATTCATACACAATAAAAAGGCAAATTAAAACATACTATTAACCTCAATATAGATTTCAAGTTTTTAATATGGAAAGAATAAATGAATATTTAGTCATATATATACCAGTTGAAATTGAAAGTAGGCCTAAAAGTGTTACTTGCTTTTTACAACATCATCGCAAGCTTTCAATTTAACAAATTTCATTTGATATGTTTATTTGCACTATGAGTTTCAGTCAGTCAAAACTCTTTTTTTTTATATAAACATAACATGCGGAAGCTCGGTGAAATGTGCTGAGTTGCTGTTATGAAAATACTTCTGATTGCATCAAGATCAAAATGATATTTACCAATATTTGGGTCCTTGACTAATATTGAAGGGTTTTACAAGGTTAAATTACTTCCACAACAGAGATGCGCAGCAAATTTCAGAATAAAATAGCTTTAAAAAGTTAGATGTATAATTTAAATAACTTCAAATAATTTCATTTCTATGCACAAAATCAAAAATAACTTCTGCTAGAGTTTTATTTTTAGTGAGCATTCCACATATATTTCAGTCCACAAATTATATTTTGTTTATTTTTTTAATTCCGAAATAATATAACGTGAGTGTTAATTTAATGTGTATTTTTAAACAAACTGATACATAGTCTCCTTTCATCCCTATTGCACTGGGTCGATAAATGAGTACCAAGCTTGATTGGGGACTTAAACACTGGGGGTCTCGTTTTAGACTGACCACCTCATCGGGACATCTGCTCTTGCACCTCAGCACCCAAGGGTCACGTATACTGGGATAGGCACATCAAGCTGCTGTGCTCCTGAGCTTGAGTTTAATACATAGTCTTCCAGTGGTGTACACTGACTTCTTTCATGGGAAGGGTTCAATTTTAAAAAATCGCAGCCGAAAGGATCGAGACACAATTTTCATGCTAAAAATTAAAATTTTGTTGGTCCATAGGAGGGGTTTGACCCCCCCCTTCCCCTCTGGAGTCTTCTGCGAAATGTGACCGAGTTCTATTCCGACAAATCGGTTGAAAGCCAGGTTTACTTTTTCAACCTGCTGACTTATAAAATTGTTCGTAAACATAAGGAATTTCCGTATATATATATATATATATATATATTTGTATGTATATATATATATATGTATATATATATATATGTAAGTATATCTCATTAACTGTTGTTTTACTATTATATTTTTATTTACTATTCTTATTTCTTATTTTTTTTTAGAGATCGTAAGTGGTGATGGTTGTAAAAATAGTGAAAGTCGAGAAGAATCTATATTTCATTACACAATGAATTTGACTGCCCGTTGTAAATATAATAAATTTTAAAGCAAAAATTATTATTCCATTGTGCTTCCCTTCATATTATGTTGTTCGTAAAATACACAGTCTGAAAACTTTGCTCTAAATTTTTAAAAAATCCAGAAACTCTAGTAAAATATATATTATAATGCAACATAATGGCGAGATTAATTTTGTTTTGTTTTTTCATAAATATAATAAAGTAAAATAATCGGAATCAATTTCAAGTATAAATATACATAGTCTTTATTATAAATTCAACACCCGTACTTAAACAGTTAAATCGACTTTATTTATGAACTTTTTTCATCAATAAATCTAAGATCTCTGATATTATCCATTACCTTTTGTAGTCCCTAAAAGAAAAATTGTTTCTTCTCTAGACTATTTTTGCTTACGAGATTGTATATTGATTCCTTCTCTTATGTGTTGCCACCTTCTCTTATTTACTCTAGCATTACCTTTTTCACAACAAAGGCTTATTTATTATTTATCAAATCTTTTTTTTCCCTAAACAACTTTACGACATTGTTTTTGTTTTATGAGTTCAGTGAGAAATTTTTATGTGTGCAAAAGTTTTGTCATTATTTATTTCATGATATTTATAAAGGAAACTTTTGTCACTTCATCCTAGATTTATGTACTCAATTTAAAATGTAAGAGATAGATTTTAATGCAAATTTCATAACTTCAGCGCATTGCAGACAGTTTTATCCGAACGCATTATCAATGATCCAGGATAGTCTGGGGAAGAACAGAAACCGGAGATAACTATGCTAATTTTAAATTCAGAAACGGTCTCGAGAGGTCCATAGTTATGTCTGTTTGGAATAGATACTATTAACTCTGGTGGCCTCTAGATTAAGAATGAATTCTCCAAAAGTACCGTGTGGTATTATAGATAAACAGCAACTGGCATCCGCTAGATAAGTTACAAAGTTATTACAATCTCTAAAAATTTTGGCAATTTAAAGCTTATGTAATATTTAAAAGATAAAGCTTTAACGCAAAATATCATTGCATGTATTGATTTTTTTTTCTTTGCTGATTTTTGCTGTATAATTATACTTATTAATTGAATTTAAAATAAAGTTTTAAAATGATAAACTCATAAGTTGTTTTATTGTTATATTTTTGAAAGCAAAAACAAAGTAAAACGTAAATTCACACACACAAAAAAATCATATCTATTGAATTATTTATTGTGCCCTAATAATTTACTCGCTGTTTACTTGCGCGTACAAAAAATTACTAAACCGTTGTGACGTTTGAGATAAATAACGGTAGCGTGATATTGATTAATTTAAAAATCTAGTTTATTTACGTCACAACTATTATTTACAGATTATACATTGAAGTTATTAACTTATTAAAAGATTATTAGAGTTCAAATTAGGTGGTTTGTGAGAGCGAAGTTCCTTTTCGGCGTCCTCTCACTTCGAAGGCTCAAAGCATCTCTGGTTCTCCCCCTCTCTCTTCGGGGATCAGTGGATGGCGCTTCTTTTTAACATCTCATTACAGCTGCTAGTGGCAGGAAGGGGTCTCTCAGGGGTCAAGGGGTAGATCCAAGGTGGACCACGCAATAATTTTAAATTGCAGGGGCAAATGCACGTGTGGTGACCCACAAAGACGCCAATTCACAGCTGCGAGACGGGAAACGTTACACCATTATGTAAATTCAATTAATTAAGTTATCACACTTTAACAGTTGAAAACTAAGGAATACACAATATTGTAAATTATACTGCTAAGTTAAGATATGCATTAAGTAATTTTATATAAACAGGCCTTTTGAAAGGTTTTGCTTAAAATATTTTATAATTAATTATTGCTGAACTCATTGAAGGAAGTTCCAATTTCTTAAAAAAGAATTAATGCCTCGTTTTAAACTATCGGGTTCTGTCTCTCGTTTTGGTTCGTTACTCGTAAAATATATAATTCAGAAAATTATTATATAACTATATGGAGTTATATATCGGAATAGATTATTATTTTCAAACCACTCAATATTACTTTCTCTTATAAGCAGTGGCAAGGAGATAATTGTTTTCAATTATTAATTAAGTGATTTTCTTAAGTTCCTTTTAATTTATGAAAATATGCAAATTTTTCAGGAACATGAAAATATGCTTAAGATATCGTGCCACATATACGTTCAAACCTCCATATTACAAACCTTTATATTACGAATTTTTCTACATAGTGCACTTTTTCTTGGAACCAAGATCATTTGACGATTTTCTTCGTAAAACAACGTCCTAATAGCGAAGTACATTTTCTATATAACGAACTTTTTCTTTTGCGATCCAGTTTTTTCCTCTCTATTTTTGAAGTGTTTCTGGACATTTCAAGTTATTGTCTCTTTTAACACATTTTATGGTGGTCATTAATTTAGAACTGGTTTTATTAGGTGCCTAACTCGCCGATAGCAATAGAATTCTGAGCGTTTCATCAAAGAAGCATAACCTTTAAATCCCATTGTCCAGTTCACTGGAAATATCTTCGATAAATAAATAATGTTATAAAATAATGTATATGTTTAAAATTACTTATATACTTTAAATTAGAAAATGTCCTTAAAATTCATAAATCTTAATATAAAACTATTTATTTAATTTTGAAAATGCAGTGTATTCCTCGGCATTCTTTTTTCTTGCTTTCCTTGCAGTTTTTTTTTTATGGGTAAGATATATAAAATAAATAGATATTAATTTACAAAAAGGTGTGAATAATGACCTTTTTATACATAATATTTATGAATTTAAAATTTATTTTATGTGATATATAAAGTATATTGAAAGATGAACCTCTAAATAAAGAATTTTCCATATAATGAACTTTTTTTCGGGATTTAGAGCTCCGACTGTGCTTGCGCTATAAATGTTGAGATGCTTCTGTTATTTATCGAAACAGAAAACAGAAAAAGTTCTGAAATGGCCTTTCTGCTATTTCCAGATGAAATCAAGCTCTAATTTAATACATAAATAAGAGTATGCTTTTTAGGATCGCATTTGAAATATTTTGTAAATTCAATTTGCAGTTCATGTTTTATTCGTTTGTTTCGTATCTTAATAAATCTCATTTTCATTTTATTCCATTTTATTTGTGTATGCCATTGTTATTACTCACGCTTTCACTTATTTATTTTTTATTGGGCGATAATTTCTCTATTACTATCAAACAGTGGCGCACAAAAAAGGGGGTCCCAAGTCCGGACACCCCCTAAGGCTCTTGATTTTTTCCCGATTGATTATAATCCTATGTTTATAGTACGTAAAACTTAATAAAGTATTTGTTATTAATAATTAATTTCATTAATTAATGCTAAGTATTTATTCAATAATTAATATTGTACCGTTTTTTTTGCTCCCGAAAATCGACAGAATAAAAAGAATATGTTGGGTGGCATATCGGAGCATGTTTCGAGAATGGTGGACATTTATTTTTATTTTACGGAATCAATGTTTGTTATATAGTTAAAAAACAAATGATCACACTCCATACTTGTATGGTATTTTGCCACTTCCGGCTCTCTAATCCAAATTTCTTCTACGTTCTTATTTAAAGTCAGGAAAATTTATGTTTCATTTAGAAAAGTTCCTGGAGCTTTTGTACTCTTATGAAAGAGACTCGTGAGTACGAATGATACATTTTCCCATTTCTCAAAGTATCCTGCTTGTGAAATTATATGTTGCATTGAAATTCTGGGAAAAAATTCAGCCTACCGAGGAATGGAATATTCCAGTAATATAACGAAATATTTCATTTCGAAATCTCATAAATTTATAATCCAATTCTTCCATTTCTGATATTTAGTGCATTTATCAATTGTATACTTTTCCATTCTCCGGAAAAGACTTAATAAGTTTCAAATTACTAGAGCTTATTAAAATAGTAACAACTGAGTGCTAAAATCTATAATAAAAGACGACATTTTCGAATTTATTGTGTGATTCAAAATAAAAAAGCACGGTTTCATAATGTAGAGTTTTCATCATGTTTATTATTATAAATAAGTGTTTCCATGATCCAAAGAGGAAAAAAATAACTAAATATCCAAAATAAAAATTAAAAATTCATAGTTTGACCCTCATCTTTGGCGATGGAGGGTGGCCGTGGTAGCATAGTGGTCAAAGTAACGGACTTGTGGCTGGTGCGTCATGAGTTCAAACTTAGTACCTGTGGCCGCGGTAGCCGAGTGGTATAGGTATCGGACCGTGGCTTGCTTTGTCACGGGTTCGAGCCCAGTACCACAAAAGACCCGCCGTGTAGGGCAGCGATGCACGTTAAATCTGTCGAGAGCTGAAACGTCCTCCCGTTGGTGTGGTGTGGTAGTTAGGAGAGGGGGTGCCAGCTCAGGTGTCGTCCACGTCACTTGACCATGGTTCAAAATTACGTGGTCCGTCGCCAAAAGCCCTCGTGTAGCTGAACAGTGTGACGTTAATATTCAATCAATCAATCAATCGAACTTAGTACCGCTGAAGACCTGCCGTGTAGGAAGGCGATGTAAGTTAAATCTGACGAATTTCAAATGTCCTCCCGTCGGTGTGGAGTGGAAATTAGGAGTAGGGGTGCCATCTCAGGTTCCACCCTCGTCACTTGACCATGGTTCAAAATTACGTGGTCTGTCGCTAAAAGCCCTCAAGTAGCTGAATAGTGTGCATTAATATTCACTCACTTATCACTTGGGGATAGAGAAAAAATGGTGCCAATTACTCACTTTTTGGCATCGGCGTCAAATTGGCGACAATAATTTGCTTACTTGTCAATAAATAAAATTGTAGACTGAAATAAGATTTAACCAAAATATTTAATGTATTCCGTATCAGACTAAGTATAATTTTGTTACTTTTTATTTTGTACTTTTTCCAGTTCAATAATTTTTCCCCTAAATGTGATTTTTGAATTATTGTAAAAATGCTGATATAATATGGGGCACATCATTTGGAAGTTGCAAAACATGTATTCTTAACTTATTTATTCAAGTACTTCGTCGATATCCGTGTGTTTACTACGTGAAATACGCTTCGCTCGGCTAACGTAAAAACAAACCAACAGAAAACTGTCCTATTGTACATCTGAAAATCGTGCTTTCCTTGAGAATTGTAGGCACCAGCATGTATACACATGAGTAAAAGTCGATCAAGAGATTCCTTCTAAAAGAGCACTCTTCTGTGTACCTAAGAAATCCATTTTTCCCTCGTGGCACCTTTAAATCCGCTTATTTACGTACGTGTGCGCGGTGAAAAAATAAGAAAGTTGCAAATTGTTGAACGAAAATTAGATTTACAAAAGCTGAAAACAATGAGAATAAAGAAGTATAAAATGGGAAATAATAAAGGGAATGAATGCCCAGGGGAATCTTTTCCACCCGCCTTTTTAAGAAAAGCAACTTTTATATTCATTTCCTGCTTTAGATTATAATTGGTACAAAAAATAGTAATACTCAGACAAAATGAAAAAAGTTTAGAGAGCTATTTCCAAAAAGAGTTTTTTTTGGATAGTTTTTTTTTATAAATTTAATTTAATTGAATTTGATTATGTTGTTTCTGTTCTTCGTGTTGCTTGTTGTTTTTATGAAAAAGTAAGTGCTTTGAAATTAAGTAATTAGTTGGTATAATGAATAAATGAAGTACTTAGTTAAATTTTTAAAAAATTAAAATATTAAAATAAGAGTTTTTTAAGCTTTAATTTTATATTGCTCTTTTTAGCTATAAAAACGGAAACTGCGTGCTTTTTTCTCAGTTTTTTTTCCCCTATCAGAATTTTTAGTCTTCCATTTTTTTTTAATACTTTAAGCTTAAAGAATTAAAACTACCTTTGAAATCTTTATAAAATTAAGTTAATATGAATTATATACATAAAGGGAAAAAAAGATATAGGCAGAAATACCTAACTTTTTTTGTGTTGAATCGTTGTCTATTTAAATTTCTATCGACACGCATTTCCAAACATATGTTGAACATTTGTTTTATAATTAATTCAACGTATAATACTATAAGTTAAGGTAACACGGTGAAAGAAATATAATTTTTTTTTTTAAAAAAATGAAAAAAGAGAGTAGTTTTTACAGGGTATGTATACAAATACTGCATTTTTTCAAAATTTAGAGGAAAAGTCATGATTTTTCCATTACTTTTCCACACACCTGATTCCTTTTAAAAAAAATTTTTTTTTTTTGTACGTAAAGTAAATTTACCAATATATATATATTTTCATACGCATTTTATTTTCTTTGAAATTAACACATAGAACAATTATACGTTCGTTTACGACTTTGGTTCTCAATTTTTTTTTGTAAAAAGAGGGAAGTAGGATTTCTAAAAGAGATAGAAAAAAATTCGACATGAAATTAGAGACGCGATTTTAACCTGAAAATCGCGTAGATTGAATTTCAGCAAACGAGTTGTGGATTAGACTTTTTTTCACTAACTGAACATTTTTCCGTAACATTTAACTAATGGGAAAAACATAAATGGAAGTAAACATATAATATATACAATAATAAAATGATATACCGTAAATTCCGGTGCTTTAATACTAAAAATAAGATCGAAATTTAGGGATGCGCATTAAATGCCGGGTATAAAAATGAGAGCTTTAAAAGTAAACGAAGAGCATAGAAACAAACATTAGACTTCTGAATGTATCGAAATAGTATTTATTTAAAATTCTTTATGAATTTGAAGGATTTTTGTTTAGAAGTGCACTATTTTTTCCCCTAAAACTTGGAATAATACCTCGAAAAAATTATTTCAAAACATAAGAGCATAATGCCCATACATTTCGGGTTTCTTTGTAAAAAAAAGAGGTGCGCGTTGTACGGCATATATATCTAAAAATTAAAAATTGCAGCTTGAAAGTATAGCTGCGTGTTATACGCCCTATTTTAGAGTATATGTTGCTTCATTCAACAAATTTACAAGCAAAATTATTTTTTCTCCATTTTTTTAGTTTTTGTTTGGTCCGAGTTCATTAATTACTAAGGAAGAGAGAGCTTATTGAATTTCAATATTTTATTTCATCTCAGCTTTTACTTTCTGTAAATTCTTACAAAAAACATTGAGAACGAGAAAATTAAACAATTCAAAACGCATTCTATTAAAAGTTCCTAAAGCGACATCAGTTTCCTTTCCAGTTAACTAAAAATTAAATTTCATCCAGGAATGAAACTACCAAACTACTCATCTTCACCGTCACCTTCAAAGAAATTATGTTCTAACATTTCCGAACGAAAGCTTATTAAGATAAGCTCCGAGGAATACTTTCACCGACCAAAGATTTAAATTTAGGAGAAACACATCAAGTTGGAAAACTTCGAAAAACTTTTTTTTTTAAATAAACTTTTCAGCAAACTCGGAAGAAGTGAGAATGAAAGAGTTTGCCTTAGACACATCCCGCAAGAGAGAATCGATTTGGAGGCCTCGATCTCTTCTTATGAGAAAGCCAATTACATTTACCCCTAACGGAAACGAGTTGGGCCAATTAAAGCGCGATAACACATCGTTTGCAAAAGAAGAACGTATAAATTGGCTCTCGTTAACATTTGAGAGTCCACAGACGGTCGTTGTGAGGCCCATTCACTTTTCCTGTAACTACCTCTTCAAGTGGGGAGGAAGGTCTCGTGTATCAAGAAGTCAACTCTTCTTCTTTCTTTCTTCTCGGGAAGAACGACACTTAGTTCCTTCCCCTGCCTCTCTCCCCCCAGCGACAAGTCTCTTCGTGTTAATGTCACCGGCTGTTTGCTGGACGTCTCCAGGGAGCCCAGATGAATGAGGATCGATCTAATGGCGACAGGAATAAAAGATAAGTTTGTTGCGAAAAAACTAATTTCAGGTCTTTCAAAATTTACCCAAGTTTTCTTGTTGTGTCATTTACCTCCCCCACCCCTTTATTGTTCGGATATTGCATTTTGTGCGAAAATGTCAGTTTTCTTTTCTTTGTAAACATTCGCATTGGAAATCCTGCCCCCCAATCATTAGAGAACCTTTTTTTAACTCCGCCAAGAATTTGGATGTATGTGAAGTTGTGATTAGTGCATTAGAATTTATTTCAGATGGTGGTTTTATGAATACATTACCAAGTTTCTTCCGATTCTGTTATAAAGTCTGGTTTCTGGTTCTGGAGCCGTTTTCAACCTCTCCGGCGCCCAAGGCACTTTGAACTTTTACGCCCCTTCTCGCCATTTCCACATCCCCCATCCCTCTCCGTTAGTTCTAAATTTTTCCGTTTAGGTTCGCGAGAGATTTTTCCTTAAGGCTGATTTCGCCAAATCTATGAAACCCTAAACTAAACGCGAAACACATTTTCAAGCAAGAAAATGTCTCTTGAAAATTTTCAGCTTTGTAATTCATGCATTTGTTTGTAATATATAGTGTTCTTAAAATTTTAAAATATTCCATAAATAATTATTTTTTTCAATTTTAACAAGTAAAGGGTAGCTCAGTTAACGTTACGGTGTATGAGAAAACATATTTTATAAGAGAAACACATTTTATAAGAGAAAAAAAGGAGCAACTAAGATAAAAGTGAGGAATGTGATAAAATATGCTGCTTCCTATAGGATAGTGAAGCCAAAGTATAATATTAATGTTTCAATTTTCTTATATCTAACAAACGCTCCGAATTCGGATCCTATTCTTTAACATTGAGCAAAGACAGCCTGAACCCTCGTACTATTTTCCCTATCTTTGTTTTTTTTTCCTTAGGAAAAAATTTATCCATTATCCACCAACAATGAACCTGTGGTATCCTGGACTGGCAACCGTAAGGAAAGGATATGGTTGCCCCCCTTTGTTAATTTCTTACCTTATGATATCACGGACCACCCGCCCACCCTTTTGTAAATTAGTAAAGGAAATTAAGGAAATCGCTTGCAATTACAGTATAGAGCAGGGGTGAGCAGACTTTTCCAGGGCATGGGCTACTCCTAATTTTTTCAAGGTGTTGCAGTCCACCCAAGGGCATAAAGGATAATATTAGCCCCCCCCTGCAAAGTCAGGCTCTGAGCGTCAAGTTCTAATATGTACTTGGCATCAATAAGTTTTGGGGCTCCATAATGTGAGGGTTGCAAAGGGGTACGTTACGCCACTGGGTCCACCCAATGGCGTAGGTGTAGCGAGCTAACAGAAAGTCTACAATACAGTCAGACCTCCATTTTACGAACGTCTATACTGCGAATTTCTGTATCTAGTGAACTTTTTCCTGGAACTAATAAAATTTTACGATTTTTTTCGTAAAATAACCTTCAAATAACGAAGTACATTTTCTATTTAACGAACTTCTCTTGTGATTCGATTGTTTTCTCCGTATTTTTAAAATATTTCTAGACCTTCGTATGATGAAATGATTATAAGGTCTTAAGACAAAAGGCTTGCCACCCGCAAATGCCTTGGCGGTCCACAGGGCAATCGCGATCGACTTAATGCCCACCCCGGGTATAAAGTATATATTACTGTGTGGACTGTGTTCAACATGTTTATTACATCTTTTTCATCGCTTATTGCTTTACTATCTTTTACTTTTAGACATCCTTATTCTTTGTTGAGTCACTAACATTGTACTAGTATGACAAAAATTTTCTTTGATCGTTGCAAAATCATTAATAACATCATTCTAGACAATTTCCATAGTAATATCATTTTGAGTGCATAGTACCATCAAACTGCTAAGCTTTTCATTTTTCATAGATCTTCTGATTTCAGTCTTTACCTTCTTACGGACAGAAATGCTTCTCACATGACTCGCTAGGTGGTGGTACGTTCGCTGAGATTTTAATTTTTTGTCTTTTTCACCTTTCAATTGTTTGCGCTCCCAAATCCTTTGCGCCCTATGCACGCCCTAGTGTATCTTTCAAGATCAAATATACTTGACGCATTTGACACTTGATGTTAATACAGTTTTTTCAAATATTAATTCATTAATTAAATTTTATTTTTTAATTTTAAATTTAGTCTGTGTTATTTCTGTCGAAGTTACAGCTGGCTGTAACAGACGGCGCCAGTACGTTTTTCTAACAAAGTAAGAATTGACTTAAATTTTTTTTTTCATATATTACTTGTTTTAAATACTAGTTTGATTTTGCAAGCGCCACGGATCTTTTACAGAATGAGGTTCTCAATTCAAACAATTTTTGTAAAAGCATTTCCTCCTGAGAATTAGTAGAAAGGCGCAAAGAGAACTTGTTAAAATTTTCTATTTTCTTAAAATTTTAATTTCCCTTTTTTTGTTATTAATTCATAAAATTTTTGAAACAGAAATGAATTCCGTTTCAAATTTAATTTTCTATATAATCAATTCTCTTAAATTAGCTTAAAAAATAACTATTTGTTATTTTAAAGAGAACACCGAAAAATCCAAATAAAATAACTGGTTATATTCTTATCATCATTGCAACGCGTATTAACATAAATGAAGGTAGTATTTTCAGAAGAACAAACTCTTTTCAAAAGAAAAAGAAAGATATTACGTCAATACTTCAAAATCCCAAAATATAATAGTAAATTTTATTAATTATTTTATGGAAACAATGGAATTTCTAGATTTAAACTAAATCGTATTATTTCTTAATATCCACTTTTAGTTTCAGGTAAACGGAGTCCATTTTGAAAAATATCAGCTGTGTGAGTGAATTCATAAAATTGTAAAATATTTGCTATAGCTGATATGTATAGTTTCTGAAAAATTACTGGGTGACCACAGAAAGGGAAGAAGAATGTGGAAGGAACACCCATGAAAACTGTGTTTATGCTCCGATTCTTAGGCCATAAATCTCTTTTGTAGAGTGAAACTCGCGTGACAGAAGTAAACACAAACATGTGCGAAAACCTTTTCGTTTTCAGATGTGAATTGCTGGTTAGAAAGAGTTTCGTTTTGACAGAGAAATTAGAAAACAAGTTACCTAAATTTTCCATGTGTGTGTTTGTGTTTTATTTTTACTTACTACTTATTCTTTACACTGGATTGTGACAAATACAAATAAAATATCAAATAAGAATTTAGAGATTGACAAAATACTTTTTCTCATCTTGAGTACTCTTAAGCAATATTTTTGTCATTCCGAACAGTTATTTTAGAGTTACTTGAGAGAGGAATAAGCTTTCAATGTATAAAACTTTCACAGAGAGAAAACTATTTGACTTGCCTTTATATTTCATCACGAGATTTCATTTTCTGTCATCTAAAAATGATAAAAATTTAATTGTTATAAAACAACATATCTACTTACAGTGCAATTGAAATTATTAAATATAATATGTGATTGACAGAGAGCTTTTGAGTATTGATATTTTTCAGGTGTTACTCATACATAACAGAAATATTTGAATATATTTAACATCCAAGAAAATATTTAACTTGATTACGATTAGTTATCTTAATTAAAGATAATTAAACACGAAATTGAGTTTCCTCCCATACATCAACCCATGGAAATATGCAAATTTGGTTATTGACAATGTGGGACGAAATGAACTCATGTTAGAATTCCAGTATGTAGAGCTCATAAAGTGAATGCGATTTCCGAGAGTGATCATTATTCATTACTAATGGCTCAAAAAGACATTATTTAGAGAAGTTTAAACGTGGGGAATAATTTGAAGAATCAAGGGCTATGAAACACTAATGGAGGTCACCCAAGATTTGAATATATCTTGAAATACTAAATTAATAGACCCCTCTAAGCACTGGGGCAATTGATAGACAGCGTGGCTAAGGGAGACCAAGAGCACAACAACTATATTTAAAAACCGTTTTCTGTCATTTTCGGCTCGAAGAAATCGCGAAGCTACTATGAGAGATTTGGCTTTCGATATTCAGGCTGCCATAGGAACTCGAAAAATCCGCTTACTGCTGCACTCAAGGTTGGACTGTATGTAAAAAAGCCAATGAGGTTGTGTCCCACTTATTCCAAAGACTAGAAGAGTATTTATATTCGATGGATCCAAGAAGACTGGACCCAGTACTGTTGACTAACGAGTCCAAATATAGTCTGAACAATGATTCTTGAAATGTTTTGATCTGGAGAAAGAGAGGAACGCTCAATTATAACCCTTACTAGTACTTGAAAAATCCTGTTTTCATCTCCCCACACAGTTTAATATTTTGGGGAGGAAATATGATGCAAATAGCTGCACCATGCTGCATGTCTTTAAGGAGGTTCTCTAAACAAGTCATGTCGACGAGGTATTAGAACAGGGGTATTCAACCTTTTTTTTTTCCTGCTGGGCCGCATACACATGTTAATTATTTCACGCGGGCCGCAATATGAGGATAAATGGAGGGGGTGGGGAGAAATGCTTTAAGACCAAGATAACTTTAAAAATTTAAAATGTGGGAAATTTATTAAAAAATTTAACTCCTGTTTTTCTTTTTTTAATTATTATTTTTTATAATTTTATTTTTGTCACAAACACTAAATTAGAATCATTTAAGAAACACCCCTTCACAACTTCTGCATCTGTAAACAGTTTCATATTATTACGAATAAGGTAAGAAACTTCATAGGATGTCTTTGTTACCGCTGTGATATAACCACTGACAAAAAAACACTGTTGCTAAGATTATTCAAGAACGTCTATTTATCACCTCTTGAAAGAGATCTTCGAGGAAAAGTGTCATCGAATGATTCCTGTTTATTGGTATTTTTTAAATACAGCACTTTCGTGACAAATCAAACAATTACTGATTCATGTTTGTTTTTCACTACAAAATAGTCAACCTCCCAATCGTCTTGAATCTATATATTTCCTTCGAATTTTTTTTGCTTGCACGATATGAAAGATAGTTAAAAATTAGTTACACCCATAAAATTGTCGCTACTCCACTACTATCTGTTATCATTAAACATAACCGCTCCAAATCGAAAAAGAATATCAATTCGTACCCGTACGACACCGACAGCAAAGAGCAAAATTGATAAATCTAATTTCTTGATAAAAATTTCGCACCAAATTTTCAATACAATGTTCTTAAATTTCTCAGAGCAGTGGGCCATGACCGGGCCACTTAAGAAGGCTCGGTGGACAGTAGGTTGAGTATCGCTGTGTCAGAACCCAATATAGGGTCCAGAATTTTGTTAACGAATGACAATGCTCCACCACATTTAGCAATGTGGTGTTAGAATACATACAAACAGAAGAGAGAATAGATTAACCATCTTACTCACCCGACTTGAAGATGATTTAGTATGTGGGGAATGCCTTAGAGCGCCTAATTTCAGTGGACTAAATTTCTCTTCGACCCTTTTAGGAGGTGAAACGTGCACTTTTAGAAAAATGGCGTGCAATTCCACAAGATTTGATCAATTATTTGGTAAAGTCAATAAAATCAATATGACTATGTGGTGAGGTATCCATATCTGCTCGAGGTGACTATACGTCATATTAACAAGTTTTTTCTACAAGAGGTAACTTAATTTGTTCATCATTTTCCAATTTAATTTCTATACTTTGTGAAACATCTACTGCCAAGCATTGTAATTTATGTTAGATGATACTTTTGTACAAATTTCTACTAATAATTTTTATCTAGTGTCATTTACGTTTTATTTCTGTAATTATCCTTTAATTTTGATCACCAGTGTAATAATGAAGCCCAGTGGCTGAGTGGTAGCGTATCGCGCTTCCACGCCACAGGTCCAGAGTTAAAATACCGGGCTGGGCAAGGCCAACTCAGCTTTTCATCCCTTCAGTGGGTCGACAAATAAGTACCAAGCTTGCTTGGGGACTGAACACTGAGGGTTTCACGTCAGACCTGACCCCTTGACCGAAACATCAATACATGCACCGCAGAGCCCTAGGTCACGTAAACTGAGATGGGCGCATTAGACCTTGGCCCTCATCGACTGTTGCGCCACGGAGTTCAGTGTAATAATATTTGAACTATGAATACTTTGTTATTCGTTCTATTCTGGCTCACAGATATCCTATCTGTAGAACTATTATGATAATATTTTCAAAAGCCTTTCGTACATTATGGATTTTTAAATCATATAATTAAGATATCCAGTTGTTGAGCATCTTCAAGGTATAGTTACAGTTTTACTCGCGTGTAAATCGTCTTCCGTTACAGAATGAAAACTATCGGTCTCCCGAATCTCTTCTTGCTAAAAGAAGAAAGCTTTCGTCCGTTGAAAAGTATGCTAATAAAGTTATTTACTTGCTTCCAAGCAAATGAATCGTCTTAATGCTCCCGATTAGAATAAATTGGTTGTCTTCGCAGTTAATTATTGTAATCTCTAATGAAAAGCTCTAAGGAGAGTATCAGTCAAAAAGATTAGCTCAACGAACTTGGTTGTCGGGAAACCTTTGAGCTTTTCAAAGATCCTTTCTACGGATTCGTCAGACTCATTAAAAGATGACTGAAACTCGTGTTTATCTCCGTCATTGCCGAATTCATGATTCGCCGTCGCCACTTATCGCATGTTGCTGTTAATTCTTTCCTAAATGGAAAATCTTAGAGAGGAAAAAAAACGGCTAACATCAGCAAATTATCTCAATCTAAAGAAGCACAATCGCGGAAGCATCTCTTTCGAAAGTGATAAAATTACGTCTGTTTTTGAGCGATGACCGCTCGATAAGGGAAATTTGAAATGGACCCGTTTCTTGTGAGTTATTTTCAGTACATCGGCTTGGGGTTGTTTTTGTGAAAGTACTTAATTTGTGAATGGAAATAATACACGTCATCAGTTGCATGAATAGCTTACATAAAACATTTTTTAGTCTAGAATGTTTTTTTTTGCGTGGAATGTACTCATTTACAGTTGATAGAAATACAACAACATGTACTGTTAGTATAACAATTTACCTAAATTATTCGAAAATAAATAGCAATAACCAACTTTAAAAAAGAAGAAAAAGTTACTTTAAAAAAGTACCGTATTAATTCGAATCTAAGCTGCCATAGATTCTAAGCCACACCCCGAGTTCTTGACAAGTTTTGGTAAAAAAAAAAGCGTAAAAAAGGTTTATCAATTCTCAATATTTACGAGGTTGAAAGCATGAAAATGAGAACTAATATATAAGAAGTGAATAATTAATTCATTTTACCAGTATTAAAAACTATTGAATGCCTATATGAACCTGTAACCGCTCGAATCACATTCAATTTCTCTCATTTAACGAATTTTTCCACCTTCCATTCTAAGCTGCACCCGATTTTCAAAAGCGACAAGATTGGTAAAAAAGTGTGGTTTAGATTTGAATATATGCGTTAGTTTGTAGAAAGAAAATCTGTTTGATAATGTGTGAAATAATAAACCTTTTAAAATGTCTTTCAATAATCGTCATATCGTATATTTATATTATTTTTAAAAATCGAAATTCTCTCTAATTTGAAAGTAATTCTTAAGTTCGGTAATAGTTTTTTTATAAATATGTGAAGAGCCAAAGCAATTCCTAATGGGATAAATTTATGTCACGTCACAGTCACACGATAACTGCAATCACGTGTTTCCATCCAATCAGTTCCTCAATTCATGTGACGTCATAGTTACGTGATAAATGTAATTACGTGTTTCCATGTCGCCCAACCGGTATTGTGGTTAGCGACGCTGACTGCGGTGCCGTAGGGACTAGGTTCGAATCCCGGAGAAGACAGGGATGTTTGTAAATGTATAGTGCCTTAGCGGCGTGAGGGTAGTCTAAATAGCCGTTGAGCCGCAAGTCCTCTCGTGTGGGTGGGGAGGCCCCTGGCCAACCCCAGGGTTTTCTCCCTCTAAATTGGGGTGGAACTGAGCAAAATCGTACTGTCATCTGCATGGTGCTCAAAGCTAAGTCTAACGACAGGCGTAAAAATTCTAGCCTTAGCCGCGATGCATTTCGTGGACCTCGATCTGACTTCGTCAGGCAGGTGGCATTAATCACAACAACAACGTGTTTCCATTCAATCATTTCATGCCTTCGCTGCTGCCAACTTTTGCGTGTGGCAAAAATTTTGTTTTAAAAAGTACATATTTGTCAATAATAATACCGTACATAGGTAAACGAAATCCACTCACTAAATTCAAAAATACTCGTATAGTACAAGAATATATTTTTGTGAAAAACTTTTTACACCCAATTTAAACCCCCCAAACTGTACCCAATATTAAATTTGGAATGTTATCTGAATTTTACAACTAGAACAACAAGTTCAAGTCTAATGTCAGTTTTTAATTCAATAGAGAATATGTGATTGGTATAAATTTAGTTTTTTGTGTAATTTTAATCAACTTAAAGGAATTTTTGATATATGAGTAAGTGTTTCTTAGAACAACTCCAATCGTTAACGTATTTAATTTTCTACGACTTTTTAAATGTAATCAAAGGATTTCCGTGTAATTATTCTTGTAAAAAATATAGAGAAATGGGTAATTATACTCATACAGTCAATTTTTTTCTGTCGAAATTATTAGATCATCTTTTTATTTTGGATTTAAAAAACACATTCAAATAATATAAATCTCTACATTTTAAATTTAAGCTTTCCCCATCATAACGCGTATTCAAGTTTTTCCAGACATTTAAATAAAATGTAGTTATCTGCCTTATTATATATTAAAAAGATGGATAGTTTAATACTAAATTATATTACAGCTAAGCATAGGGTACAGAAGGAAATGTTTAAGTAAGAAATTTATTGATAAATCTACTTTCAAATAAGGTCTAGGAATAATATTTGTAATGTAATTTTTCTGTTCTTGAATTAGGAAAAAAAAGTTTGAAATATTTCAAAATTTTATCATTTTTTGCCGTTGTGCGCTGGAATAAAGATCTGAAATATTCAGTTTGGTTTTATATTAATACTGAACAAATACTAGACAAAATCTTTGAAATATCACAAAAATAATATTCAAACTTCAATCGTAATTGAAACAAAAGAATGCCTTGCAAACAATCGCAATTTCGTTCTGGGTTTATATTCTAGGCTATCTTAATATTAGTTTATATTAGATGCAATAGATAAACAAAAATATTTTATCTAGGCAAACAATTGCATTGCCCCAAAGTGCTTGGTTGCGTTATTATTAAGGTGACGTTTTTTTTTCTCTGAATATTTATTTTCCATGCATTTAAAATAAATCAGCAATAATTTTCGACATATTTTTTCTATAAATATTTTGTTTAATCGTATATTTCTTTTTCGTTTTGTTAAAAAAAAATTTTGAAACAATATGAATTATTTATAATGGTATATAAAGAAATAAATATTCATAAATTTAGAATTTATGATTACTTTTTACATTTATTAGTGCCGTTACTTTGTATTAATTTTTATGTTTCAAAGTGATGCATTAAGATAAAAAAATATTCTATTTTTTCTATAAATTTGTATTATTTCTCTTTTTTTGTTTCGAGTAAAGCAAAAATATTTTCTTATGTATCTGACAAAACAAGGAAAAAAAAATTGAACTGCGTAATTTATTTTTATTAAATTGACACTTTTGAATAAAATTTTAAAAAATTAAATTTATTGTTTTATTATTGTAGACAACAAGAATTAAAGCATGTAACATATTTGCATAATTATTTAAAATTTCGAATACACAAACGTTCCAAAATTTATATATTCAAAACTTGGAAAATATGGATTTACTAAAAAAATTGATATTTCTTCATTTTAAAATTATATTTAATCACACACACACACACACATTACTAAAATTTTTGTTGATATTATTGTCACACATAACTTTATCTTATTTACTATAAATTTACATAAGATTTTGGAAATTTCATGAATTTTTATTAGTATAAATAAGTATTTATCATGCTACTGTGTCAAAAAAGTGACAATAATAATTTTGCAGCTGTTTTTGCAGTCATATAGCTTAAATTTTGTAATTTCTTTAAAACATTTTAAGTTATTTTTTTATTATTAAGAACAACAACGCAATAAATATAATAAAATATTATTTTTTGTCAATTCATAGCTTTGATTTATTGCGCATAAAATATCTTAAAATTTTGTTCAATTTCTTCTTTTCGTCCAACATTTCGCTTATGACTATAAATGGAAAATAGTTTGAAAAAGATAATACGAAATCTCCGTTCCTGTTCTATCATTTTTTAAATATTTTCAAAAAAAATATTGAAAAAATGATATACTTAAACTATTTCCGAATTCTTAATTTGATATTCCTTTTTAAAATCATTTAATAGTTTCACTTTAACTCTAAGTAAATAAGAATGTAAAACAGGTATTTTATAAGAATTTAGCTAAGGATAAAAATTATTAAACATTACTCTAAAAAAGAATATTAAAACCAAGTAATTTAATAATTAATAATGAAAAATAATCTTTTTTTCATAATATCAGTTTTAAAAATTGGAAACACATTTTTTACTGAGTTATGGAGCACTTTATTACTGTGAGTTGAATCAATTATTTTACGAGAAAAAAAACATAGCTTTCAGTGGACAGTAATTTAAAATGATACACAATTGAAAAATTGATTGTTTTCTTTGGAAATGGCTTTTACAATAGATTTTTTTTAGTTATTATAACTCGCATTTATCAAACTTAGAATTTCGAACTCTTTCTTCTAATGGTTCCTTTTTTCGTGTACTGCATTCAATTAGAGTATCTAATGTCCAAAATGAAAGTCATTAAAAACCTTTTCTTAATTATACACACCTATCCCTTTTCCATCTTTATTTGCGCTGAAAGTAAAAAATATATAGATATCTTTAAATCTTTAAGGAAGTCGTTCCTATTTTACCCCGATAACAGCTCCTTATTTATTTTGACAATGGAAGAAAGAAACTGAAGAAGATAATTCGAGTTTATAAATTACTGAGAAAATGAATTTTCCTAACTGAAATCTATATTGCTCATAAGAAAAAGTGTTATTTCATTATTTGTGAAATGAAGTCAGAAATCCATTAACAAAACAACGTATAGATTTATCAAGAATTCTCTTCCTCATATTTCTTCTGCGGCTCGATACTGTAATCCAGTATTTCAAAATATTCCCATACCTGGAGAGCTTTCTGCAGTTTCTTTGAATACATTTGGCAACACTTGCTTGTGCTTAGTCGATTACTTTTTTTATGAAAAAAAGAACGCGCTGGAAATCTAGAAACTCTCTGTTGTGCTTTTAAATCGATTCCACTTCTTTCACGGTTATTTATCGATTCCCAATCTTTAGCCCACTGAAAGCATCTTATTTTACTTTTCGAACGTGGTAATTCATGTTGAGGAATAGAATATATTATGCGTGTTCTCAAAGGATGAAAAGGAGAGAAAAAAATTGATTTTCATTCCTCGTTCTTTGTCGCGTCCAAAGTCGAAAATTGGAATCTAAAGAATGCCTTTCCGTTATGTGTCAGAATTTCAAAAGGCAAATGTATAGAAAAACGATGGAAGGAGAGATGACGTCCTAACTATGTGAGTGTTTTCTAAATATTAAATGACTAGCCAATTTTTGCTTTACTTAAGCCCTTGAATTTCCCTTTTCTCCCCCCTTTTTCCTTCTGAAGTAATACATACTCATTTTTACTGTGAATGAGCAACAAATTGCAGAAAAAAAAGGGAAAAAGTGCAGCTTGACAGCTTAAAAAATATTGAAGTCTTTATTTTTTAAGACTGTCTCTTTTCCTAGTAATTTATACTTCATGCAGAGAATTTTAAGCCGAACTTAATGATCTGTTTTTCCCGATAGTGTATAAAAAGTTAAAATACCCAATGAAGAAAGGAATATTTATGAAAAAATACATATTTAGTCTAAAAGTAACGCTTAAAAAAACCAATACAAGAAACACATTTTTCTCTTTTTCCTTAATTCTTCACTAAATTTGGTTTATTTATATACTAATTAATATTTAGTACAGTTAATTGAATAACATTAAAATTATTTAATCTGATTTTGTGACATTACGTTGTTTACAATTGCATTAATATAAATACGCATAAAGAAATTTCAAAAATATAATTGTAAAATAAAAGAAACTTGATAAAAAAATACTTTTTTTCATAAAAAAAGATATCTTTAACTTTGAATATTAAGTTTGTAGCTTTGTTTATAGCATTGAAAATGGTAAACATTTCAGTACATTAATAATGTACAGTAAAAAAGACATGTCTAGACGAATATTTTCAGTATAAAGGTTAAGTACTTTCAGAGGAAATACATATTTTTCTAACATTTTATAAGATGTTAACTGCCATGGAGTTTTGGTGGATATTTCCCCCGAATCAATATTTGTTAAGCTTAAGCTTCCATTTCTTTAGAGTAAAGCCTACCATTTACCTTAATCCGGCGTGGGGACTACTTTTTTCAGTTCGTGGATTTAAAGATTTGTTTCCGAAATAAAGCGACAATTTCCGAGTTGAATGTTAGTTTATATTAACACGATGGAAAGAATTTTCAGATCAAGGTATTTTACATGTTTTATCTTTTTAAATTTAATTCAGAATTTTTATTGCTTTATAAAAGGTCACTAGTGACGCTAGCGTAATCTATAACACATTAGTGTAATTTCAGCAGGAAATTTACATTTTCTCCTTTTAATTTTTTTCGTCGTTCACTTCAGTTATCTCATACATGTGGAAAGGGTTTTGTTGGGCAGAACAGGATACACCTTTAAATACTCACACACATGATAAAGACGATCACATGATAAAGACAAACACGCGAATTCCATTGAATTCAAAACAGACATCACACTAATTGTACTTGTTGTTCTATTTGTAAAACTTGGATATCATTTTAAATTTCATTATTGAGTATAATTAGGTTCAAATCTTATAAATAAATTTTTCAAAAGATTCTAAAATTGAAAAAAAAAATCTTATTTTATACATATATTTTGAAATAAAATGCATATTTTGTCTACCTTTTAACACCATATTTTTTAAGAGAAAGTTTCTGAAACAACCAAAAGTTGGCAATAACGAAGCGCATGAACTTATTACCTGGAAACACATTATTGCCTTTATCGTGTGGCTATGACGTCACTTGAGTTCTTGAACTGATTGGCTAGAAACACGTGGTTATCACTATCATGTGACTATGACGTTACATGAATTGAGCATATTGCATATTAATAATTTAATAAGGAAAAAATAAACTACCAGAGTATTCAGTGTATGGGGAATCTGAT
The DNA here is from genome assembly GCA_019973935.1 of Trichonephila clavipes. Lineage (NCBI taxonomy): Eukaryota > Metazoa > Arthropoda > Arachnida > Araneae > Nephilidae > Trichonephila > Trichonephila clavipes. The sequence continues at coordinate 396,111 of BMAU01019394.1, read as the reverse complement.
TGCGGGATCTACTAATGTTCAGAATTCTGGTACAAAATTATTTTTTAAAAATTCTGTTAAGTTGTAATGGGGACTAAATATTTTAACATAATAAATCGATTAATACAGAAAGGAAAAGTTGGAAGCTTTATTTCATGATCTATATGTAATATGTTTCATCTGTGTAGCGCACCATGTTGGTAATGTTATGTTTATTTATTTACTCCCTTTAATCTTGGTAAGGGGCATAAATTTTAAAATATTTTATTAATATTAATAGAATAATTATGCTTTTTGATAAGCCTATTAATTAAGCCTAAGTTAGATATAAATGTGGAATTTAAATGCAAGTAGGTTATTCTAAAAATATTTTATGGCAACATTTTAAATAAATTTAGCCATAAGTTAACAACCTGAAATATTTACATAGCCTGAGTATTGCTTACGTACAGTAGCGCACACAGGAATTTTCAAAAGGGGGGGTCCGGGGTCGAAGGTTCACCATTCTTGCACCATACTTCTTTTGATTTTGTCGATTTTAGGGAACAAAACACAGTAAAAATCTAGTTTTTGAGTAAATAATTAGCATTAATTAATAAAATTAATCATAAAAAATACTTAATTAAATTTTACCTACCATATACTTAGAATTATAATCAATCGGGAAAAAATTTCTGAGAATGTGATATATGAATGCATAAATAGTAGCAAACACAAATAGTAGTCAAACACCATATATAGCAAGGAAAATCGCATTTCTATTTTCCCATTTAATATTGTGATTCTGTCATATGTATATACATATTTATATTAACTGTAACTACTTAATAAAAAGTAAATAAAATAGAATTTTTTTTGACTTATGTAGTAATCGACTTTAATTTTTTTTGTATTACTTGTTTAATTAGTCTTCTATTTTAAATTTCGATATGTTCGTGCTCCCCTTGTAGGTTTAGCACTCTCCCCTATGAAGTCGCACCCCACAGTTTGAAAAATGCTGCCATACAGTGATTTTAATCTTCCAGAAAGCTTGAATTAAACAAAATAATCTACTTTTATTGAAATTCTTTTTAACGTATGTTAGGAAATCGACTGCTTGTCATCTCCCGCATTTTCCAAATTTAGGATTCGATACTGAAAGAAACTTTCAACTCTAGATGAAAGGACGCGTATAAAACTTTTGAAAAATCACTTCATATTTTGCGAGATAAAGTCGAATATGATTGAAAACATTTCGATCAATGCTTCTCCATCTTGTACTCTGAAGTTGCCTCTAAAATTTTGAATTTTGTTTACAAAAACCTTAAGAATATGCAAGACTGACGATCGAAAATCGTTTTGTGTGAATTATTACAAAAAATTATTTGCGTCAAAAAGTAGAATGTAATTCTTCTGGGATATAGTTTGTATTCTACTTATTTTGTAGTCGTCAAAATATGAATGTTTCTCACAATATAGATAAATATTCAAAAAAAAAGAAAAAAAGATGCTTAATTGTGCTTTGTTTTTGTATTTTTTCCCCTTTGTGCTCTAGAATTGCATAAAGCATAAGAAGGCTTAATTCATTGTAGGCCCGTGTAGAGACTTAACGCACATTTAATATCCTTCTCTCTCTCTCTCTGTGAAATTTATAAAAAGAAACAAATTGTAATAAATTATTTTTATTATTAAAATTTAAAATAAATTTGTGTTTCAAAAATAATCAAATGAGGATACTTCAATTCAACTTCAACTATAATACTGCGTGAATCAAATGTACATTTCATTATTAAAGTCAAATAAAAATATCGAACTTGCATGAGTACTATAGATGAGTACATGCTTATTAACGTCACGCTCTAAAGCAACCCAAGAGCTTTTGAGGATAGACCTCGTAATTTTTAACCACGGTCCAGTGACGAAAACGACTCCTTAGCTGGCACCGCACTCTCTAACTTCCACACCGCGCCTACTTCTTTGCTGGCAATGAGGCAGCGGTAGCTCAGTAATCAAGGTCACAGTTACGTGGCAGGCATGTCATGAGTTCGAGCCAAAAACCGCAGAAGACCCGCCGTGTAGGGTAGAGGGTTATGCACGCTAAATTTGTCGATGCTCAAATTTCTTCCCGTTGGTGTGCTGCGGAAGTTAGGAGAGGGAGTGCCAGCTCAGAGGTCGTCCTTCTCACTTAACCATGGTTCAAAATTACGCGATCTGTATCCAATAGCCTACGTGCAGCTTACTAGTGGTGCGTCGTAAATATAACTTTAACTCTTTGATGACGACAACCGTGAAGACTTCAATCCTTTATCTGCCGACGGTACTTTAAAGTACCCCTCGCTTTAAAATTACATAGAATAACCATTTTTACGAATATTCTGACGATACTTAGCAGGAATATTCTTTTATATCCAGTCTTCCAAGATATATGGCACGCGGGTTCTGTGATGAGTATTTTAGCGGGGAAGGCGAATAGTTTTATAGCAGAAATTGCGTTTTTAGCTGCGTTCAGTGGATTGCGAAGATTATCATTTTTGTTCAATAAAAATAATTAATGTCAAAATTTAAGTGTCTTGTTTTTTTATATTTTGTATGTTAATGAAGACCTTAGAAAACGACATGACTATTTATTTTAAGTGAACAGTGTATATAATTAATTTTACAGTTGAATATCTTTAATTAATTAATTAGCTCTAATGGATTAAATTTCCCAAAGTTGAGTGTTTTGTTTATGTATATCCCTTAATTTTCAATGTAGTAATCCATGAAAAAAGTTGCTTTAAATCATAATACGGAAGAGAAGGGTTAAACTTCTACAGATTTAACGAGCAACTTTTAAATGTCTACCTGAAGACTTAAATATATTATAATGGATTTGCACTTATATGATAAACTAATCATGTAACATTTTTTCAATGAACATGCTGGTCCTATATTATGGTCTGTATTATTACTTCTCTGTACAGAAACTGATTCAGTTTCATAGAAAATCTAGAACCATACAAGCCAAAAGATACATTAATAATTCTTTCTCAGCTAACACTCCGTGTCCTATCATTCCCATGTGATTTTATGTGTCGAAAACAAACTCCACTAAGCGCTATCTAAAATCGCAATGTGGTAAGACACGTGTCAGGACTATCCTTTCCCTCGAATTCAATGCACTTAATCTGTCTGGTCCGCCCAACCTTCAAAGAGGACGTAGATTTCCCGTGAGACCAAGGATTAGGCCCATGAGTTAATTCAATCATCCTGATGTCGTCCATCATTCCCGTGGCACGAGCGACGTGATTGATTTCCACAGAGGTTCTTATCCTCGAGTCCCTTTCGGATGGGTTCCATTAAGATACTTCCTGGTGTGATCATAGGTCTGTGTCTGATTTATGGTTTCACGTACTAATTCGTGAATTGAGAATTTTTAAGTCTCGATGAGAAATGAGTGAGTCAAAGATATTTTCTAGGGTATTTTTGTCGTAGATTCATTTATTAATCTGGATCTATAGAATATCATATGAAAAATGGCATGCTATTTTTAGTATTATAAAAAAAAAAAGTATTATAAAAAAAATTTAAGTCAATCCCTACTTAGATCAACAAAGAAAATTTTTTTATTTTAGCTACTTTTTATTAAATAGTTGCAATTAATATAAATATGTATATACATAGGATAGAATCACAACATTAAGTGGTAATTAATTTTTATTAATTATCATTAAAGTATCGTATTGTCATCCAAAACAATCATGTCTATAAAATTTTAGTTCAACTGAATGCTTTAAAACGTGAGAAAAAAAACCTTTTCAAGTTTTGACACAAGTCGCCAAAAGGGTCGCTAAGTCACCAAAAATGATGACAACGTGGCTGTATTTGTAATTCTTTAAATAATTAGTTTTAATCCATTAAAATTCTTATTAATTACAATTAAATTATTGTATTGTCATCCAAAGTAATCATGTATATAAAATTTCAACCTCAATTGAACGCTTTAAAATGTATTTTATTAACGATTGAAAATTCCACCAAGATAAATAAACAAATAAATATATAGAGGGTGTGAGCTAATAGTAGGAAATTGAAAAAGATTATAGTAAAAACCCGGAAGTAACATTGCTGTTTATATATATTTTTTAAAAAATACTTCTTGTAAATACTAAAAGGTATCTAAATACGTTCGGAAGCGTGATTTTGCTCAAGCATAGGAATGAATAATTTCTTTGATATTTAGTGTCACTTGAATTAGAATATATACAGTCGGCCTCTCATTCAATGAATTCATCGGAACCGAACATTTTCTTCGCTAAATCGGAGTTATTCGTTATATCGGGGTAAAAGCAAAATACAATTTTTTTTACACTTTTTATTCAACAGAGAGCTACTAGTGAATTACTACGTGCCAGTTATAATTGGAAATTTTAAAATACTGACTGATAGACGCTTGAAAATCTTTTTGATTCCTGATTCGAAAGATTTCTTTTTTCGACTCTATGCAAAGAAGCAAATTCTGCGTCATTTACATCTTGCTGCATTAGGTATATATGTTTTCACAATTTCCAAATAGTGTAACGCATTAGAAAAAGTAACAGTTTTGATAAAGTTAATTATCAATTTCTGCATCAGAATCTTGGTGTGGTGTGGTAGTTAGGAGAGGGGGGTGACAGCTCAGGTGTCGTCCACGTCACTTGACCATGGTTCAAAATTACGTGGTCCGTCGCCAAAAGCCCTCGTGTAGCTGAACAGTGCGACGTTAATATTCAATCAATCAATCAATCTGCATCAGAATCTCTGTTCATTGGCTCCAACAAATCTACAGCTTTCTGAACTTCAGTTGCGCAGATAGACAGTTTGTCCTCAAATGAGACATAATCGTTAAAATAATAAAATATTCACTGCGCAATGGAATGGGATGAGACAAGAAAGGAGTTTCCTACTCCATTGAAAACTAACACGGTAGGTTACACTCAAAACTCAACCACACTTATGTCTAATAACCCTCTGCACCCTTTGCCGAGTCGAAAGAAAAAACTTTTTTCTGTTTCGGACAAAAAGGATATTATTTGAAAACAAAATCCAATTTTTTCTAACATGAGCTAATAAAAAAATTTTTTTTCAACTATTTAAAGATCTTATTAATTCGGGGTTTATTATTCGTTAAATGGGGGTGCCTTCATTTTATTCGCAGAAAAAGAAAATTTCGTCAAATAGCGAAATTCGTTAAATAGGTGTTTGTTGAATCGAGATCCAACTGTACGTATAAAACAAATATTCTAATTTTGTACGTTTAATCATTTTTTCTTGTACTATTATTTAAAGAAAAAATTATTTAAATGCAATTATTTGACGAAATAATGACAAAATTTTCGAAACATTTTCCTTTTATGGAAAATGTTTCTACAATAATAATATTTTGCTGATATGCAGCTAAAACTTCTATATCGGGGTTGAACTAAAATTTTTGAAACATTCCCGTTATTTTCAGAGTTACGGTCGATCGAAATAATAACTTGTGTTTTTTGTAAAAATTTCTCTACTCTAATGTATTAAAATATGAATAAATCTACTTTTATATGAATTATATAAGTAAGATTTTCCAAATGTATTACTTAAAAGGGGATTTATTCGCATTTTTTATTATATCAGAATAGAGAATTTTTTAAAAAAAAAAACACTGATTATATACTATTTTAATCGATCGTAACGCTGAAAATAACCTAATTATTTCAAAAAATTCGATTTAAGACCCGGTATAGATGTCTTAGCTGTTTACAGGCAAAATATTATTATTATAGAAGCATTTTTCTTTCAAGCATTTTTTTTTTTTTTAAAAATATTGCATTCTTTCTTCACTTTTTGACAAAAAAATGTTTCAAAATAATTTTTTCTCGTAATAAAACATTCTTAAATAATTTTACATGCCTATTCTAATTCGAGTGACATTAACATCAAAAACATTATTCATTTATAGGGCTTTTGCAACATCAAGGAATCCAAACGTGGATACCAACACCTTAAAAACATTATTATACTTGAAAGAAATATTACAACTCATTCGATTATTCTTTATACAATAGATACTGGAATAAATTTCAAAAATGTGCCGTATTAATATTACATCACAAATACATTTGACTGTCATCACCCTGACTTCTATATGTTCTAATTTAAATTTAACTTCCAAGCACATATTTTCTTATGGCAAAAGCAAGGGAAGTCGTTTATTTTATTTTAAATTTCCAAAGGGTTTGATTCGTAAAAATAAGATTTTTAGCATCCATTTTTTTTACTATCTTAGAAAGTAACACTTTCTGAACACATTTTGAAGAAATTCAAAGAACATCTTTGAATAACGTATTTTTACGAGTTTTGGGTCACCAAATCCTTTTTTTTTTGAAACTGTAAAAGAATTTTTCTTGCCGTTCCCTATAAAATTTGAAAATAAGTTAATGGTAGAATGATGTTTGAGATTTTTGAATGGCTTTACCGATAATATAGTGCTTTCGTGTATAGTAAAGTACACGTGCATCTATTGAAACTGAAAGAAAAATTGTTTTCTACATTTTTTTACTTTGTGTATTATTTTTTTTTCATGGAGGAAATGGATTTTTTAGTCCAAATGTAATGATAAATGTTTTTAATATAAAAGAAATTATTCTCTTGAAAACATATCAAAGAGTTGGAAAATGGTGGCAAGCACACTAAGCCCACCTTTTCTCAAATATTAAGGTTGCCAGAAGTTTTCCGCAACGAATGTATTTTTTTATCAGAAAAAAACGCAGATCGATTTGTCTATGTTTGTTTTCATGTAACTGATAAATATAAAAAGAGAAATTCACGTATTATAAATTTCTTTTTATTTCTCTCGTTGATACAACAAAAGCGAAAAGCACTTGATGTGATGCTTTGTTTCTTTTCACATTGTCACTTTTACTTATTTTGAATCAAACAATTACAAATTTCTTCTTTCTAAAATAACCTGATAGTAAGCTTCTATAACACTAAATTTTTTATAAGACTTAATTTAAACTCTTCAAAAACGTGTGAATGCATTCAGATATGATAATATAATAATCATAAATAATCCGATGTTCTTTGTGTAATTTCTAATGTCATCCGATCGAGGTCCATGAAATTTATCATGGCAAAGGATTAGATTACATCAGTCGTTTACCGCAGTTTTGAGAACCATGCAGGCGACAGAACGTTTTGGCTCTGTTCCACCCCAGTTTGTTAGAACACCCTGAGAATAGTCAGGAGGCCTCCTACCTCTCTTTTTACTTACTATCAATCCCTCAAAAGGACTTACGTGTCAACAGAGGGCCCATATGCCGCACAGGCAATATGCATTTACAAACATCCTTGTCTGGTCCAGGGTTCGAGCCCAGGCCTTACGGAAGAGCAGCCAGCTTTACTAACCACTATACCTTTCGAGGCCGCATGTAATTTAAGTAGTAATAAAGGAGGCAGCATAGGTTGATGCGACTTTTATGGAATTATTATAGCTTTTGTACAGAATTTACAATTTTGTGCATTATATAAAAATATTATTAAAAAATTGAATCCTCATTTATATATATATATTATTTGACCTAAAAAGTTTCAATATAAAATATTTTTGTATTCACATAAGGGTAAAAACTTGTCATAACATTCATGATTGATTATTATTTTTCTGAAAATTTATTAAATTCATAAATATTGTTGTATCTTTCTATATTTCACTGTTGGTATTTTTATTTATGTAAGCATACATATACATATATTTGAATCAAACTTTATAACGTGAAGCCTTAAATTTTTTTTCCACATGAGCCTGTTTGATAGTGTTGGCATGTTGCACTAGGTGGCGTTCTAACATTTGAATGTACAGTTGTTATTCCCACTCATCAGTCTTTGAAACATACTTACATTCTTGCCTTTCTTTATTTAATTCTAATGATTTTTAAACTATTGTAATATTTATAATTAAATACACTGCTGGACAATTGCTAAGGACGGATCACAAATTGCTATGTAGCATAACATTAAGTGAGACATGAGGCCTAGTAGGATAAAATATAGTTGCCACACTGTTCAGACATTAGAATAAAGAATATTTATTTTGTTCTGGAAAGTACAAAAGCTGTGAAACATCTGAAAGAAAAAAAATGTTCATTTGATCTGCGTACGGAGAAATGGAACAATGCATCTAAAAGTCAGCAGGCACCTTAAAGAAAGGTATCAGTACGGGATATGTCCACCGTGGAGTGTGATGCAACATTCCACACGTCGTACCATACTTTGCACAATATTATCCAGCAGCTGTTGAGGCAAGTTATCCCATTCCTCTGTGAGTGCACGGATGAGGGTGTTCTTGTTTGTCGGAGGATAGTTTCGACCAGCAACTTGCCTCCCCAAAGCATCCCACACATTTTCAATGGGGTTTAGATCTGGAGAACGCGCTGGCCATACGAGACGTTGAATACCCTCGCTGTCTAGACAATCCTGAACAGCGAGTGTTCGATGGCATGTCGCGTTGTCGTCCATAAAAACAAATTTATCACCGACAGCACCACGGAAAAGACGAACATGAGGAAGTAGAACTTCATCAATGTATCGTTGGCCCGTCATAGTCCCATTCGCAACCGCATGTAGGCGCGTGCGGCCATTGATCATGATGCCGGCCCACACCATGATACTGCATGTCGGATATCGGTCCTTTTCCTGGATATTTTCTGGACGATAAGCAGTACCCCTCTCGCGCCAGATCAGTTGGCGTCTACAATCCGATGACAGACTGAACCTACTCTCATCTGAGAATAGTAAGCATGCCCAGTCCTGTTCAGTCCAATTGTGATGCTCACGACACCATTAAAAACGGGCAGTACGGTGCTGTCTGGTCAATGGGATACACACAACAGGTCTACGTGCGTATAGTCCTCCTCCCCTCAAACGTCTGGCAACAGTTTTACGGGAGATCTTCTTTCCTGAGGCAGCAAGAAACTGATTTGCCACCTGCTGAGCTGTGGTGCGCCTGTTCCTTTTTGCTGATAGGACGATATATCTGTCTTCTGCAGGCGTCGTACTTCTAACACGACCTCCCCCGTGCCGTCTACTACACATTCCAGTAGTTTTAAATGACTTCCACAGCCGTGAAACAACGCTGTGAGCGATGTCGTACTCCCTGGCAACATCTGTTATTTTTCGCCCTTCTTCGATCTTTCCAATAGTTCGGCCACACATAAAATCATCTATGTGATGTCGGGAAGACATGCCAAAAATTTTAAGTTCGTCTATTAAATCTTTCCTGTAAAACTTTGACTTGAAACAACAACTGTCCACACGCGTCAAAACCTTTAAAGCTCTTATGGACGCTATCACGTGATGAACAGACGTGGGAAAAAAATTTGCATACTCATACTTCTTACTAATATCCCGCACTTATTCTAATTTTCCACATTTTGCTTCCTTTCATTTTGTGGTTGCTATGGATGATAGTGCTATCCGTCCTTAGCAATTGTCCAGCAGTGTATTAGTTAATAGAAGTGATAGCTTTTGGGAAGGCCACACAAAAACTCACGGAGGCCGTGAGTTCCTCACATCTGCACTATATTCTCTTGACAGCTTTTAATCGAACCTTTAGAGATACTAATGCAAACATTTTAATTAACAACCACAGCAATACATTATATGAAAATTTTCTATTTTTTTTTAAATCTTGATATGCATGCAATGTTCTTCATTGTTCCATTTTTTGTTTATTTAATGTCACACTTAACATCACACGAGGACTATGAGCGATGGTCCTCGTAATATGAGTATCGGTTCAGTCATCTCATTTGCACCCCGCTTTCCGCACTTCCATCCCACACCAATGGGAAAATTTAATGCCTCCACAGATTTAATATGCTTTAGCCCCTGTGTAAGTCAAGTCAACAGGGGATCGGGGCTCCAATACACGTCAAGATTTAAGTATTGCTGATAGCGCGCGGAATAGGGTTACTCGGCTTTTATTTGTTTCGTGTGAGTGAATGAGTATTTTTAGTCGTAATTTTGAACCTTGGTCAAGTGACGAGGACGACACCTGAGCTGGCACTCCCCTCTCTCCGAACTATCACATCACTCCAACGAGAATGTTTTGAGCCTCGACGCATCAAACGTGTATCAGCCCCTCTTCACGGTGGGGACTGGAGGTCTAACTCATGGCACTCTGGCTACGAGTTCATGACTATTGCCACTAGACTATTGAGGCCACTTTAATTGTTTCGAAAGAATTATTATAAAAAGGAATACACACCTTCCTTCTTTATTAAGGGAAATTAATGTAAAAGTTGTAACGGGTACTGTTCGCGCCGTTCTACTGATCCTCTCGGGGAAAATATTCTGTAACTGTGATTTTAGTTTAAAAACCACTTTCCATAGATATGACTTGAATTTATGGAAATGTAACAACTATTTAAACCCTGATGTTGCGAATGTAAATTTAATGGTTAATCAAGAATAAGAAAAAGTGAATTGCGACTGACAGGTCACGCGTCCTGAAATTAATATTCATCGTAGAATCCTCCAAGAGTTGTTGAAGTAAATATAATTGGAGCTGACCAAGCTATCGGGGTTCGAGAAGGATCGTCACAAGGAGTTCCGACTGAAGCTAAGTGATTTGCAATAATTTTATATGACGGATTAAGTGTTTTGGTTTCATATTGCTCCCAGAGTTAAGCTATAAATCTGTATATTTCATAAAGTGTTAAACATAGAATATAAATAGATACTTTTAAGATCGTCTGTTTCTTATCCGAATCCTCTTACACTCGTGACCTTCGGGCAGCTACAAAATTAGGAGGAAAACCATAAAAAAAAAGATAATAGAAAACGCCCATGAAGCTTTTGTTTAGGTTTATCAAAAATTATAGACTTTTAAGATATATGGATAAAAAGAATGAGTTCACAATTTTTATACCAGGTAATAGGTAATGTTAGAGGACGGAGAATAAGAGAAAAACTCGTTTTATGCCCTGAATCACCCCATTAATCAATGACTCCCGCAGCAGCTACATCTCTTCAAAGGGGTTCGTACAATTTTAAAAATGTTGATAATATCTATTTCATATGATCCGGAAAAATAGATTACCCTCTCGAATTTCGAGACACCGCCGATTCCTCATCCCATATTTCTTCTATCCATTTTTTAAGAAGCCTACCGAATTGGAGTTGTGAAAAATGAAGCCATTCCACCTCTTGGTAATCCAATTTCAGAACTGCTCTTCGTCCGTGGGAGGTCGATTGCCTGACTCGAACCGTTTCCATCCATCCATTATTCTGGAAACAGCGCGCCTTTTCACTCCGCCTCCTCCCGCCGACTTTGACTCCGAAACTACATTACTAAGGACGTGACGCTATTACCTGAGAGTGTTCCACCAGACGTCGCGGGTGACGCCGATCATGTGATGAATGCCCAATACCAACAGGAGGTCGACGGAGAAAATTGACACTGGGCCCCCCGTAGGAACTTTTGACACGATGGTGCATGCCTTTTTTTTAAGATGAAATATTTTTTTGGAAAAGATTTCCTCAAACAGTTTGTGTGATTCTCATCGTATTTTTATTTTTATTTATTTATCATATAAAGAGAGCAAGACCCCACGGTGATAGAGAAGGGGGTATATGAAGAATATATAACGTGTTTGAATGCTAAACAGGGGTATTTTGTCTGCTGTTAAGCAAAATGTGACTGAAATTTCAGATCAAACATGGAAACATTCGATGTGTGAGATTATCGCGTTCACGCCGATGTGGGAGGAAGGGAAGGAAGACTAGCAATATCCAAAAATACTCTATTTATTTGTCACACAATAAACAACACAAATTCAAATAATATTAAATAAGATATACACCCAATTAAAACAATATGTGGATAAATAACGAGGTACGCGAAGTATGAGAAGACTTTAAATACCAAAGCACTTACTTCAGGATCGAATCTACCTTCCTGGTTATCTAAGCTCTATTTAAACACTAGTAACCAATCGTCAATTTGATTATTACAATTATCAAATATATGAATTACACTTTAAATTTCATTAATACCTGATCACTAGCAACTATCATCTCACTTTCTCTCCCTAAAGCTTGAAAGCCTAGACTATATATACTAGATTTAATTTATGTAATCATGTTTCTTCTTCAGAGAGCTCGTTGGGAATAAAATAGATTTGAAAGACCAAAGAGTTTTCCCAAGAGGACTTCTTATTGAAAGGGCGTGAGTAAAGCCCTCACAGATGTTGAAACAGAAAAGTTTTTATTCGGAAGTTATTTATGTTAACTATACTTTACCGCAATTATATATATCACTGTATTTTAATGTAGCCATTTTTGACAGATATGTGTGATGCCATATAAATCAATGCATAAAAAATAATGGAATCCTCAATGGGGATAGTTGCCGCAGTACCATAGTGATTATTATTGCGAACTCGTCTTATTCTCTACTTAGCCTCAGTATGATAATGATTCGAAGTTTTTTAACTGTCAGATGTTATTCCCTGAGAATCAATTCACTAAAAAAATGGAAATTTCGAACTATATGCCTACTGAAAACAGTGGAACGGTCTGTATTATTATGGCATATCCATATATATCGGCCGTGTCTTGATTTAGTCTAGACACGGACTATACACCATAAACATACATACCCCATAACAAGGAACGTCTTAAGACTCTTTGAAGCCCTGGGCCCCTATGTAAAAGAATGCCTTACCTGAGATCTTTAAAAGTAGAATGAATTGCCAAATGCTGGTAAACGGTAATTTGAAATAAATAAATGTGTACGACTCACAATCTCAAAAACCTAGGCACTCACCGGCCCAACCGATGGCCGTATTTCGACTCAATGAGTTGAATGATTGTTTATGTTATTAGGCCTAGCCCTAGGCATGGACAACGGTCATAACCTACTAATGCAGTCTTACCACTTTTACCAGTTGACATGCAGTTTGAAATTCCCATTTTTACAGAGAATATGTACTGGAGTAGTATTTGACCACACTAAAATTATCATGATCTTATTAGATAAGACGAAACGAGGCCCTGGGCTTGGGCTCAGTTAGCCCATGCCTTAAGACCGCCCATAATCACCCATGGCTCACCTCATGCTGTTAACCCTATAGATCAGGTGGTCTGAGTGGTTGCAGCGCAGTTGTCACTTTGAAGATACCACGAGGTTTATTTCGACGGAAACCATATGTAACGGATTCAGTCTTAACTTAATCTGGGCTTCGGCATAATTAGTTGTAGCCATTGTTTTTAATGGATTTTTATCTGGAATATTTCAGTCAAATATTTTACCTTGATCATTTAATTTGTTAAACATTTTTTTATTGTTACCAATAAATCAAGGAAAAGACATTTATGACTCTCAGATTATTAGAATAGCACAACACACGCAGTAGCGCACACAGGAATATTTCAAGAGGGGGTATCATGCTCCTTTTAATTTCGTCGATTTTCAGGAACAAAATACAGTAGAAAATTAATTATTGTGTAAATAATTAGCATTAATTAATAAAATTAATCATTAATAACAAATACTTAATTAAATATATACTTAGAATTATAATCAATCGGGAAAAAAATCAAAGGATTTTGGGGGGAGTCCGGATCCCCCCTTGTGTGCGCCACTGAACACACGCATCAATATTTTTTACCATATACCATCATTACTTATTTAGTCAAACGGTTAAAATGGGTTGATTTGATTTGTATCTGGGAAGGTGATATTGTGAGTCAGGCTCCTTTATTTGTAACGAATTACCGTTTGTACGAGTATTTGACAACGTATGATATATACTGTCCACCTAAAAGGGTCTATTTTAAGTAGACAGTATATAGTATATATGGGACCTCTTTTTGTATAAATTCCAAATCCTCAAGAAAAATTAAAACGTCACTGCTTACGCGATAGTTTTCCAAACCCTAATAAAGCTTTTTCGCGAGATATTTCACAGATGCTTCCGAAATTAGACCTGTCATAATATGGGTGATGTACCCATTCACGGCACTAATGTTGCACAAACATAAGCGTGACTCGTGTCTGAGGACATAATCCTGTACCATTCCGTTGTCTACGGTGCCTAGCCCTGAAGGTAACCTTATCAACAGACGCTGTGAGTGCAAAATATTAACAACCAATATACGGATAAGGATTTTAGTTTATAAGGAAAACATCGAAAGGAGCCTTTATGCAGTAAAGGGCCTTCCTCCGTTTGACAATGGATGCATTGATCCACAAGTACTGACTTTAACTGCACTCTGGTGCCCTTAAAACTTGTTACATTTCATTCCTCTGAACAGCGTTGCCACAGTCAATGAATGCACTGTGGACCCGTCTAGGTGGGTATCTTCTGAAATTTGACATAGACCAACCTGTCTATTTCAATCCTTTCACCATGCCTTTCGTAAAATCGTTTGTACCTGGAAGGCATGACTTTCTTTGCTACTGCAAGTACCCTCCTACGCTAGAAAAATTTCCAGGATGATTTTCATTTCAGAAATAATGGCAAAGAGGATATCCATTCTACAGGTTCTTTTTCGTAAATCCTACTCAACGTGCACCATAGAGTTGCTCGTTTCACATCATTTGCATTACTCAGAGAAATGAACTTGCCCTGAAATTTGTATCAATTTCTAGCCACTCTTTCTTGGTGTTAGCATTTTCAATGTTCTGTCGTGTATGTCAGCTTCTATTTAATCCACAGAAAGATCTATCTATGGCAGAGACGGGCAGTTGTATTAGTTCGAGAACCGCACAAGAAAGCAGAGGATGCCGGAGTGCCGCGCCTTTTAAAATGGTTGCATTCATTAGTTAACTTTGCATCTCAGAAAAGGTATAAATTGTACCATAAAAATCGACAACTATGTTAAATAAAATATCTTATCTTGCTTAATTTCATATAATCTATAACAGCAAGCACATTTCATTTTAGAATCAGTTTAATGAGACAAATATAAACCCTTTTTCCTACTTGACTAATTTTTTTGAAATTAAGAGTGAGATTTCTTTTTGAAATTCTCATCATAGCCAGCAAGTTAATGTCTTTAAACTTGCATCTATATTTACTGGTGTTGATCTTCAAGCACAAGTAAAATTTTGCTCACAAATATATGTTGACCCAAGTATAGATGATATTTTCTCTATATATTTGGTTTTGAAGGAAGGAAGGTTTGTTCTGGGTACCTTCCGTTCCGAACGAATGCGAGTACTTTACCGATCTCGCCAAAACGATCGACTTCGCGAGATGTTGGTACCAGTTCATATAGATATCACACCGCCACATACTCCCCTGCCAGTGTTTCGGCGAATAGGCGAACGAACGATGCCATATTCGTGGGGAGCATGTAAGCAGTTGCGTCACTTGGTGGGTTGCGTCATTCGTGCGTAACGCTTGAGAATTGCGGCTAATTTGCGTCAATGCTTGACGGTTTGGTTGCTTGTGCCGTGGATAGATGGCGCCACGACTGCGGCGCACGAATGGTGCGGTTCATATCATGGCCAGGGTCACCAATGAAGGAAGGAAGGTTCGTTCTGGGTACCTTCCGTTCCGAACGAATGCGAGTACTTTACCTATCACCCAAAACGATCGTCTTCACATGATGTTGGTACTAGTTCATATAGATATCACACCGCCACAGTTTTATGATTGTTTTGGCGGGTCGATATTTGCGAGCCCCTGATTTTTGGATTATGCTTTTACACGTTTATAATAAAACATTCAGCTTCAATATAAATTTTTTAGAAATATGCATTATATATTATTAGTTCCTCTACATATGCAAAGGATTTATTTTATTCTTGAATAAATTTTTCTACCTTTCTATTCCTAATAAGCATATTGAAATAAATCTCTTTAGAATTTCATGGTAGTTCTCATACAATGGCGACAATCCTGATAAACTATTTCTAATATTTCGTGTTAGATTAATGGAAGAGATTATTCTCTTCCGCCATTTTCTCACTCATGGCTTAGAATATTAATGGTGAAATTTTCTACATGGGGACACTTTATCGTGTCTCGAGCCATTAGAAAAATGTAGTAAGTTATTGCAATGTTACACTAAACTCACGTGAAAAGAGAGATCACATATTTTACTTTTACATTCCACTATATATGTAAATGTAGTCCGTTGCAAATGTGTACAATAATTAAAAAAAAGCGTAAAAGATTCGAAGTATGGTTTTTTTCTCTGTGTCCATTATTCAGCTTCTAAGTACGTCCAATTGTTTGTATAAATATTTTCATCTGGTTTCACAAAGATATCTTTTTCTGAAGATGTGTGACAAACACCCACGTCATAACATTTTGGAAAATGGGCTTCATTGTGACACCATGGCCGCAAAAAAAGAATCGCCATCCAAACAGAACTCTCATATTTTGTTCGTTAGCCTTTCTGTCAGTCTAGTTTTTTTATTGGTGATATATGTGAAACGAAATCTTCTCGTTCTTTTTTTTTCAAAACTTAAATTTGTTATTCAGCATCACGTGCGATGTTTTCTTTTCTTGAAATGTTGTTGTCTCTAATGAGTTTGAAAGTTTCTGGATTTAAGGAGTAGAGACTGCCGTCCGCTTTCACTTAAAAAGAAAAGAAAAGAAAATCTTTAGAAGTAGCATAGATTATAAATAAGTTGATACGCAGTTTCTTTAGAGTAGAAATATTCGATTTTTTTATGTGTATATGTTCAGGAATTTCTGAATTGGTATCTTCTATACAGAGATATTAAAAGTATTTTATTCAAAAATTTGTTTTTTAAAATGTATGAAGGCTTAATTTTTTTTATTTCTTTATATTTCAATTCCTACTATTATAATTCACAATCTCCCTATATATATATATATTCAAATTTTCAATCGTTAATAAAAAATTTTTAAAGAACTCAATTGTGCTGAAATTTTATATACAAGCTTATTTTGAATGGTAATACGGTAATTTAATTATAATATATTAATAAAAATTAATTTATTAAAACTAATTATTCAAAGAATTACAGATACAGCCACTATGGCATCATTTTTGGGGACTTAACGAGCATTTTGACGACTTGTGTCAAAACTTTAGATGGTTTTCTTCTCACATTTTAAAGCGCTCATTTGAGCTGAAATTTTCTATACATGATTGCTTGGGGATGACAATACGATAATTTAATTATAATTAATTGACTGAAACTAATTATTTAAAGAATTAGAGGTACAGTCACGTTGGCTTCATTTTTAGAGACTTGGGTCAAAATTTTAAAAGATTTTTTTTTCCTCACGTTTTAAAGCATTCAATTGAACTGAAATTTTATATATACAATTATGTTGGATGACAATATGATACTTTAATGATAGTTAATAAAAATTAATTGCTACTTAATATTGTAATTCTGTCATATGTATATACATATTTATATTAATTGTAATTATTTGATGAAAAGTAACTAAAATAAAATGGGTTTTTTTGTTGATCTAAGTAGGAATTGATTTTAGAAAAATTTTTCTGCATTACTCATTTTTCTATTTGGTCATTCTTCTGTAAATAAATAAATAATACATCACCTTAAATTTATGTACCTAATTTTTTCTGCTTTAGTATTTTAAAGATTATAAAAAATATTCAAAAATATCCTTTTTCATCTTTTTGGAAAAAATTGATTTTGATACTCAGTTCATTACTTAGTTCTTTTTTTTTAATTATGCAGTACCATGAAATCATACTTAATAACTACTAGATCATGCTTAATTTTATAGGATGATTAAAGTTAAGACTCTGTAGCAAAAGATATTCAGACAGCGCTCTTACAAATAAAAAAATGTAACATTTTCATTAAAATCAGAAATTAATTGCATTTCCTTATATCCAAAAATAATTTTAGATAGATGTAAAAATATATTAATTAAGTTAGTTTTTTCTGTATTTTTATAAATGTTTTTAGTTTTATTTCCCTTACCCCTTTTTCCTTAATTTTCATTTTTAAAGAATGATTCAAAATAACTGTTTTCTTTTCCATCGATATTGTTCGGAAAACGACTATCCGTATTTTTATTTTTAATAATTTTTTATCTTCTCTCTTTTAACTTTTAATTTTAATGTTACACAAGTTTAATAATCACACGTATGAGATCTTAACAACTAATAGATGACCTTTTTATATATTTGAGTTTAATGAACGAGTTAACATTTACTAATTAAAACATTAAATATTTTAATATTTTTTTTAAAAAAAATAATTCAAAGTTGTGGTAAAATATATCCATAAAAGCAGTGAACATTGCATTGATATTTTAAATAATTGACAAAAAAGCAGACCTGTCTTTATTAACACAATAAAATACAATAGAACCCCCGTTAATTGTTTTATTGCTAATCTTCATCAGTATTTGTATAAATAAAAACTTCAAAAGCTTGTTAAATTTTCAGCATTACTTTCTTGTTTTATTTCTCAGATAAATTCTGTAAGTAATGTGAAAAATACAATTTACAACAATGTTACATGACAAAGAACTAATTTGTGACTGCCAGCAATATGCATGCAAATTATTTATCACTCTGTAACAGCAGTATGGAGGAAAGATATCCTCTGAAGCACGCACAAAAATTCCCTCCAGCGAAAACATCTGCCACTCGGTGAATAGAAGTGAGAAAGAGGATAGTGGGAGACGAAGAAAAAAATGGTTCTTCATCATAAACACACACAAGGTTATAACTATTCCTATGCTGGAAGAATAAATAGAAAGTACTGATACTCGATATAGTTAGTGTAGAATTACTTTGCTTTGTATAGAACCATTCCATTCACTTTCGAATGAAAGCTCTTCTTATTGGTCATTATTTTTTAGTTTATCAACACGTTCAGTACTTATTCTAGAGCAGTGATTCTCAACCACTATGCCGCGGCACTTCCAAATTCTTAAAAAATGCCGCCAAATGTTTTAAAATTATTAATTATACTCTAAAAAATAATAATAAAATCTATAAACGAATCATTTGTCCGTTTAAAAAAAATAAACTACAGTCGAGCCTCCATATTACGAAGCTCTAAATTGCGAATTTTTCTATACAGCGAACTTTTCCATGGAACCAAAATTATTCACGATTTTCTTCGTAAAATAATCTCCCAATAGCGAAGTGTATTTTCTCTATCACGAACTTTTTCTCTTGTGATTCAATTTTTTTAATCTTTATTTTTAAAGTATTTCTCGACATTTCAAATTATTCTCTTTTAACACATTTTATGGTGGTCATAAATCTTGAACTGGTTTTATTAAGTGCCTAACTAGCCGAGAGCAATAGAATTCTGGGCGTTTCATCCAAAAAGTGCAACCTTTAGCTCCCACTGTCCTGTTTACTGGAAACTTCATCGAGATCCCTTTTCACCCTCAGTAGAGTTGTCCCATGTCCTTTAACTATTATCTGTTCATTTGTAGTGTTGATCATCCGTACTGGTAATTTCGTTTCTAGTGGCTCGAAAATGTCAAAACGTAACTGCTTGAACATCAAAGAAAAAAATTTAATTATTCAGGGAAGATAAAAGCGTCAAGAAACTTTCCTTGCGGTTTTTTTTTCTTTTTTTTGATAGGTAAAATGTATTAATTATACATTGATTTACAAAAAGGTGTGAATAATTACTTTTTTAATATACAGTGTGTGACATCTTACGCGTCTTTTCTTTAACTAGTCCTTTGGGTTCTTTGGGCCAGAATTAATGGCAACTCTTTTCCAACCAAATCCAAGAAACGAGAAGTGAAGAGATGTAAATAATATAGGATAAATATAGGATCTTAGAGTAAGCGTAATGGCAATGATGGCAATGTGATGGTAGTGTAAAGGAATGTTAGACAATTGGGGTGCGTTGTGGTATTGGATGATTATTGAAGTTCGTCGTTTAAAGATTCAAGTTCTACGTGTTGTGGATAAACATATTGGTGATTGATTAGAAGTTAAACGGCAAGCTACATACCATTGTAGATAAAGACAAGTTTATTACAGAATAATATAAGGTAGGATTGATTACTTATTATTATTATATTTGAAGAATAGGCAGTTCTCTCTCTCTCTCTCTCTCTCTCTCTCTCTCTCAATTATTGAGATAGGTCGGAATTATATTGTGTGTTGCGTATTGCGTCATCGTAGATTCTCTCGTTTATAATATTATATTTGTTCAAAAAGTTTAAGTTGAGTATCTTAATAAAGTCATATTAAGATAATCTTTGATTCTAGTTCTTACGATAACCCTACACCTCTAGCTCACGCTGATACTTCGAGGGATGTACTTCCAAGGGGATGAACATCACAATTGTTTATGAATTTAATTTTTACTTTTGAATGCAGTTCATAAAGAAAATGGAAAGATTATAAACTCTGTATAGTTAATTTTCCATATAACGAATTTTTTCTTGATTTAGCAACTTCGTTGTATAGAGGTCCGACTGTATTCACAAAATTGCTAATAAACATTTGACAGCACTAGAAGAAAGATAGATATTCATTGCTTCCCAAATTTAGATATAAAAAAATTTGGTTCTGCTCATAATTCATTTGATAACGGAAACATTTGTATATGAATTAACTTTGAATTAAGAAGAACTAACTTCGCTATGTAATAATCGAGATTTAATTTCAAAGCATTTTAAAAATTCACTTCATTGTCTTTAGATTTGTTTTAAAAACCTCTAAAACAAATGTTACAATTTTCTACGTCTTATTTGTGTGAATTCGAATTTTCAGCATTAATAAATGTAAAAATGAAAAAACGATCGGAACTTTTAAATGTAGATAACGAAATGAGAGTGACATTGTCCTTTTTACTACCAAATATAAACGAAATTATCAAAAATTATCAAGCTGAAATTTCACATTAAATGTATTCTTGTAATTAATTACTCAATCAACATTTTGTTGTCTTTGTCGTACATATTACTTTATTTAACATTGAAATTATTATCATACATAATTTTTCATAGTGTACTATCAATAAGTAAAATTCTTTTAAGCTTATTTTATTGCTAGAGTGCCACCAAATTTTAAAATTGGTAAATAGGTACCGCAACAAAAAAAGGGTTGAAAATCAACCCAGTTCTAGCGTCTTAAGTTAAAAAAAAATTCCGTTTAAAATTATTTTTTAATCTCATCCTTGCAATTTATTTCCAAAGCTTAACTGCATGCTAGGGATTAATCACCTAAGATTTTATGAATTATGGCAACCTATTTCATTTTGAGTCTATTATCAGCTTTGTGGTTGTATTTTCACAAAACGTCTGTTGAAATTCGCTACAGGTAACCCCATTTAGTTGATAGGTAAGTACCGTTTTAATGTTATATTTTTTAAGAAATCATTCATTCCATTCAGTAGACAATATGCATCGAGTAATTATTTAAATCTTTATTGAGCAACTTAAAACCTTTTAAAGAAATATGGTTCACACATTAAATATTGGGAATCTGTATGATGCAGAAAAGGGCAAATAGCGCCACGTATAACTTGCCAATACAGTCAGAAAACCAATTATAAAAAAACTGTCCCCTATATTTAGATCGACATATACTTGTCGATCTAAATATAGGGAACAGTTTTTTTAAAAATAAACTGAAGTTTTTCTTGCATGAAGATAAACAAGCGTAAATATAGATGCAAGCTGGCTGACACGAACTTGAAAGCTGTAATTAAAATTTTCAACAAGCAATTTCCCCCTTATTTAAAAAAAATTGTGGAAGAAGTGAGATAGACAGTGGCGCACACAGGAATTTTCTAGGGGGAGGATCGAAGGTCCACCATTCTCGTGTCATACCCCAATACGCCACCAAACATATTCTTCTAACTTTAGCGCTTACCGAGAAATCGAAAACAATAAAAAATAAATTTTTCAATAAATAACTAGCATTAAATAATAAAATAAATTGTTAATATCTAATGCATAGTTAAATTTTAAGTACTATGTACATAGGATTGAACTCAAACTCAATGTCGCAACAGCCCATGAGGGCCAGGGCCTACTGTGACCATCCCAGTACACGTGACCATTGGACGCTGAGGTGCATGAGCAGATGTCCCGATCATGTGGTCAGTCTGAAGAGAGATCCACAGTAGTTAAGTCCCCAAGCAAGCTTAGTACTCCTTTATCGACCCACTGCAGTAGGGATGAAAGGTTGAGTTAACCTTGCCCAGCCCGGGAATAGAACTCGGACCTATGGTGTGGAAGCGCGACTCACTACCATTCGACCACTGGGCCTTACATACGATTATTGTCAATTGAAAAAAGGGCAGATGGGGAAGCGGACTCTTGTACCCCTTTTGTAAGCGCCACTGGTGATAGGGTACGTTGGTCTCATTAAACTGGTTCTAAAATGAAATGTGCTTGCAGAGCTATAGGTGATATGAAATTTTCACAAAAAATGAATATATAAAACTGCGCCATTATTTTATTATACTTATAATTACCTTTTCTTTTAATGCAAGGCCTACTAATGAGTATAATCATTTTAAAAAGGTGCGCCTCTCTGGTATGCTCCGCTTCCACAATGGGGCTGTCAAGACAAAATAATTGCACACCCTTGCATAATATTTTTTTCACAGTGGCGTAAAGGAGAATATTAGGGGCCCCCTTCAAAGTCACGTTTTGGACCCCAAGCGGAATCTTACAAAGCATTGCTAAGCCATAACATCAGGCCCCTCTAGAGTCCTGCCCCCCTCGGTTTCAGGGTTTGAGAGGGGTGTACATTACGTCACTGGTTTTCCAACCCATGATAAAGAGTTAAATCTCTAAAAGAATGATGAGCTGTGTACAAAATTTTCTACGAATTTTTACTCTTTGGAGTGCATTATTACTGATTTTTTTAGAAGGTATCCATTTCGTTAAATTAAAATTCTTGAAATACAATTTCGAAGTGTGTAATTCTCGTAAAGTAGTCGATTTTCTCTCAAATTATGTATATTTTTACCCCCTAAGTTAATGTGCTGAAATACCAAAAGTACGTTTCACTTACTTAAAGTACTTACACAATGTACAAAAAACTAATGGAGAAAAAAATAGCACGAAGCATCGGCACACACATCTTATTTTTTAGACACACACAAAAATTTTTTAAGGACAAGATTACTTTGGAGATATATATTTGTCCAAGAGTTATTTTAAGAGCACTTTCAAGCATCCCAAACAGAAGGTATGAAAAAAATGCATGCTTCAAATCAGCACAAATATCACATAATGGAAAAGACTAAACTAAACAATAATGGGCATGCTGGAAAGACAACAGTAAAGGAAGACAAGAGGTTTAGGGGAGATGCAAAGGATGTTTTATCTTGCAATTTGGTGAATTTCGGCACTATTCGAATGCAAGGACCATGTTAAACTGTAATATTTTTTATTAAGAATTCTCAAGATGAAAAGATGTAAAATTTCTAAAAATGTCGAATGGTTTGAAAATCAATTTCTCGACCTTTTCTAACAGATTGTATGATTTGAAGCATCTTAATATATATGTTTTCAATAGAAACTTTTATTAGATAATACATACTGTAAACTTTATAGTATAAAGTATCTTTCAAAAGAAAAACATCTTCTTGCTTCGCTGAGAAGCTCATTTCCAAGTAATAGAATTTATTAATTTAAGATTATTGAGGAAAGAGATTCTAATGTAATCCTAATGTAATTGATGTCATAAGAATCTTGTTACATGTTGCATCGACTAAGATTTAATGCTATTGCATAAATTCAGCGGGCCAATTTTCGTTTTTGTATTACTCATCGTACATAAACCTACACTCTTCCTATAAGATAGTTATCTATTATTTTGAAATAATGTATTCTGATATATATTACTATCCATTACTTCTTGTTATTATTTTATAATTCTATATATTCATCTTACATTTCCACGAAGTATCCTAACCATTTGTCTGGATGATATCCCAGTCGGGATTAACTTTTGAGAGGACGCGTATGTATTGCAAATACCATGAAAACTTCTCTATGGTTTTCTTTTTAAGTCGTATTATCCTAGAAGCATGCTAATGCAAGGCATGTCTTATTTTATGCATAAATTATAAAAGGTCCCTGCAGCATTGGGAAATCAATTCGTTTTATAGTTATCTGTAATGCTTTGACTCATGAAATTTTGAAGTTTCTCTGTGGAAGTAATTTTGAATCCTTTTACTTCGTTCTTAAAATTCCCATCGATTACTAACAAGGAGCGTGCAAGGTCTTGGGGTCACGGATTTAGCTCAAATTTTGTAAGATGGTATATTTATTTTCACTGTTGAGGAATATTTATGTGGTTATAGGTGTCACTACTCAATAATTTTTTAGACATTTGCGATTAAGGATGGAATTCACTCGAAATATAAAGCAGCAGATGCAGATGCAACTATACTGCCCTAATTCGATGCGCGTGATGCTTTTCAAAATTATGTTTCATTTGCTCATATGACGATTTTCACCTATATGCATACAATGACGGATAAGGAACTAATCATGTTTTTATACTAATTCTGTTAATCTGTTCTGTTCTGTTATTTGTTATTTCCTTTCACAATTGATTATTTCCAGGCACGATTATCTAGTATTTAAAGAGCTATTCTGCTGTTATTCTAGCGAAATGCTTTTATTGTTTTGTAATAAACAATAAAAGAATAATAATAAATAATTATTCTGTGCTTATACGAATGATAATGACAAATAAAGCTCTTATAAGGTTTCTAGTTATTAAAGACATTTCATTTCCAATTTATTTAAACTCCATTATGTATCTTTATATGTAAAAATAGACATAAAATTTTTTTTAAAAATTATTCACCCTCCACGGACTCGAAACCGGCTTCTAACGACGAGAAACACCGATCCGTTTCTGCTACGCTAACCCAATTCATGTAATGGTTTGCTACAGAACTGAATTTAACGGGTGAGTTGCATCTTCAATTATGAATATCTAAGAAATTATTGAATAAAAGCCCCGATAACCATCAACAGGGAAACTAAATCTACCATCCTACAAAATTAGAGCTAAATCCCAAGCTCTCCTTGCAAGTTTATATTCTCTTTCTTTTGATAAAAAAAATTATAAAAATTAGCTCCCAGTATTAAATATCAGACATCTGTACCGTAAGGGAATTTATTGATCGTAGGCATATTTTCATATTTTCTTAAAAATTCTAATAAAGTTATCCGAAAATCGATGCTAATTCATGTGAAATTTCTTACAAAGGCGTCTTTAATTCGACCCAGCGAGTGTTCAGTTTTGCTACATCGTTGATGGAACTTTTGAAAAATGACTTACTGATGAATTCTTCTACAGAACTATTATTAGTACGGGGAGGGAAAGAGCGACTTTGACCGACCATAGAAGCGATTGTGAGAGAAGATTTAATATCCTGAAAAATACAAGACTATTAAACTCTTGAACTGGAAGATTCCTTGAAAAATGGAATTTATTTGTAAAATAAATTACATTTTTCAAGAATTCTTTCAACTCTCAGCAATGTCATTAATACAGAACTGATTTAAACCCATGTATGGAATTATAAATATTTGTGAAACAACTAACGTATCATCAAGACTCAGAAGTGCAGGGGGAATAAGAAAAACGTTAAGTACCATCGAGCATGAACTAAATTAGGGGGTAGTAATTGAAATGGGAAACAATTCTCTTTCGAAGAAAGAATGATAAATTGTATGCAATCAATTGTCTGTTATGTACTCAATGAGTTTATAAATTGTTTTCAATTTTCGTCGAGAGGAAGTAAATTTTTGTTGCAAACCGTTTCTTACTTTGAAGACAATGGAAAAAAATTCAATAACTAATTGAGGATTTTTTAAAAAAATTCTATATGCATTAAAAGTTTCAAAGGAAAATTGATAAACTGGTATCATTTTCATTCATTTGACTTAAAAAGAAAATAACTTCATTAAAAAATTAGAGAACGCTTTAACTATGTAGTTAATTATGAAGTTATAATAAAATGAAACAAAATTCGAACAGAAGTACTGAGTCAAAAGAATATTTATATATAACACTGAGAGAGTTAAAATAAAGATACCCTTAAACATTTTCGCAATTTTCCTGGAGGAAGGATAACATTGGTGCCATTGTAAGTTTCTCGAAGAGAGGTAAATTATTTCTTTCGTGGATTAATTAATTTTGTTAAAATAGCTAATTAACTTTTAAAACATAATTTTCACATTAAGAAATTCGATTGTCTTACAACATTATTTATAGTGTGTCAAAGTACCTAGACAGATTCGGGAAAAATTGTTAAGGATCACACGCGCTGCATTACTTCAAAACAATGGATTAGCAGTAATTTTTCCTTTTCTCAATGCTGCATAGTAAGTGGATTGATAATTAAACATAACCTTTAACTTAGAAATTTTGAGATTTGGATTTTCTTTTACGAATATTTCATAAACTGTTCGAGAGAACTAAGCGAGATTTTGGACTTAGGCGTGTTAGGGTACTTGGTTTCCGAATATGTAAAAATTGTGGTTTGTGTGTGTGTGTTAATATTTACATCTTTTGTAATAATTATTAGAACATATTTAACAATTTTACATTTAAAAAATGGGGGAAAACATTATCTATCCATATAAATAACTATGTAAATATCGGTGTAAATTTCTTCGAAAATTGTTAAGTAGAAAACTATCTATTGTCTGAAATCAAATTATCATTTAAAATTAGGGCTTCCTCATAACACAGAAGAAAAAGTTTTATGAAATATGAAACTTAGGTTAATTTAAGTATGAGAAGTACGGGATCTATGGTGCAGATATTCTTTTATTAATTAACTTTTTTAACTAATCTGGTAATTAACTTATTTAATTAAGCTGTTAACACTATAACTTACTTCTCTTTGGATCATTAATAATGATATAAATTAAATCAGCTGTGACAAGAATTGCGAAACATATTATGGATACTATCCTTTTTTAGAACAGCATTTTCTTTTTATTTATAATTGAGTTTGAACAAAAAAGTAGCTGTGTTCATTGCCATATTCTGATGAAATGCAGAATGCGAAACTACTTTAGTAATTAGAACTTTCATTCAGACTTGGATAATGCTTTATTTTTAAATGTTATAAAAATATATACTTTGTTTCATATTTTGCCAGACAAGTTTTAGCTTTTAATTTTTTTCAACAGACAAGTACTAAT
The DNA here is from genome assembly GCA_019973935.1 of Trichonephila clavipes. Lineage (NCBI taxonomy): Eukaryota > Metazoa > Arthropoda > Arachnida > Araneae > Nephilidae > Trichonephila > Trichonephila clavipes. The sequence continues at coordinate 369,004 of BMAU01019394.1, read as the reverse complement.
TTTTTTTTCTCATTACTTTCTTTTTATTTTCCTATAATACCAATAATAAAAGCTTAATTTGCTTAAGGATATTTGAACTGAACAATCCAAACTTTATTACTTAACGTTTTAACCCCATGGTGTCAATTTATCGCCAAGAATTTTACGAATTATAGCAACTTATTTGATATCATCCTAAAGACAATGGGATAAATTCATCTGACGTCATAGTCGCTCGTCATCTGCAATCGTGTTCCCAGCCAATCAGTTTTATCATTCCCCTGTTGCCGATTTTTGCTCATGACAGAAACTTTTCTTTTAAAAAGTTCATTCTAGTTAATAATAATAACTCTCATAGGTAAACAAAATGTACTTGATTTTTCAATAAACAAATTATAGAAGAATTTTTTTAATTAGGAAAAACGTGTTTTGACCCCTTCCTGGTTTTTCCCGAGCTGAGCTCGGGCAGGTGAAACGTACCATTTTGGCTCCTCCCGAATGTAGCTCGAAACACTGTGAAAATTTACACTGTACAATCGGTCTTTCCCGGATTATTTCACATGGGCTTTTCATGGTTTCCAATAATTAAAAAGTACCATTCGATGGAATTTTCTGCAAAAAGAGGACGTATCCTTCTGCTGAACACCCCCCTTCACGCTTGTCTGAAAAACTCTTATTTGATTACAATTCCCCTACAGAGAAGAAAACTAATCAAACATGGCAGTGTATTTTTGGTGCTCGAAGAAAGGCATTAAAGGGAAGAAGGTAAGTAGAGAAATAAGTTTCTACTGTTCAGATTGCGATATTGGATTATATGTGCAGTACAGTGTTTTCGAATTTATCATGCACGATCAAATTTTGGTTAATAATTTCATAAGCATATACGCAAATGCAAAAGATGTTAATAAAATTTTAAATCCAAGATAAAAGCTAGGTATTCTAAGCTTTATATTAATAGTAAGTGTGAATTGACTACTAGTCTAGGGATTTCTGCCATACAGAAAGCCAACTTTACAGGTAAATTACTCATTAATTTTTAGGAATATTTTGATGCGAATGGCACTATTATATTTAAAGAGATAAGTATGTTTAAAAATAAGCATTACAAAATTGAGATTTTTTTATCCATAATCCTGAAATAAAATGAGTTTGAAAGGGGTTAAAGAATCTTAATACTTGAACATCTTTGACCAACTGAACTTTGAAATTTTATCAACAAGAATTTTATACATGAATTTTACAAGTAGAACCACAAATATAAGTTTGTTCACACTTTTGACTTCAATGGAGATCACATGATTGCATTTATCATGTGACCATCACAAATTGAAATTCGTCTAAGGTCCAAAAATATATTGCGCTAAAATTTTAAAGTTGATAGAAATATTGCTACAAAAGGTAGTTTCAGATATGAAAATTAATAAAAATTCATGATTTAAAACTTCAAAAAAAATTATTATTATTCTCATGAATATAGTTCCTAAAACAAAAAGAATCAGTTTTAAGATTTGTCATGCTATACAAGAACTATATTTATTATATTTCCTTTTATGTAAAAAGAGCACGTGTTTCGCAAATGCATTTAAATTTACTTTTACCCGTGAAAAACAAAAATAACAGGAATAAATTAATCATTTTTTTAAAAAATCTATATACCCTTGTATTACTTTAAAACACTTTATACTTAACCGGTGGTTTTGATTTTAGTTCATTCTTTGGCAATCGTCCATTTTTAAAAGAAAAACGATTTCAAAATTTCTCAGGTTTTTTTGTGATTTATTTTATTCGGCTATTGCCACTTAATTTCTTTTATTTCTAATAGTGTCCATATTTTTTTCCAAACTTTTTTAAGCCCAATTTCGTGTGACAGTAAATACTCCCTTTTTACTTTTATCAAAATCTTTTATCGAAGACATAAAAAAGTTCTTCGAATTGGTATTCGCTTATTTTTATGTCAAAGTTTCACATTACTTTTTACTATTATTAGGTATATATCTATCTTTAAAATTACCCAACAGCTCTTTTTATTTTCACAACAACAACAAAAAGTAAGGCAAAAAGACTTTTCCTGTTTTACAGTCAAAATTTCACGACTTCTTATCTCAATAATCAGAAAAAGAACTCGACTATAAAACGTGTGCTATAACATTTCGAAAAGGTAGGAAATCTAACTACGTATTAACGAACGGAAACAAATTTGCATAAAAGTACCCGGATGCGACCGAATTCTCTGTGGAATATTCTTTTTTTGGCAGCCAGTTCTCCATTTTTTTTCCTAACGTTTTGTTCGTTCTCGTCTTTGATTCAATTTTAGAAATACGAAATTCGTAAGCCAGTTAAACTTATTTTATGTCTCCTAAAGTTTTATTTGATGAGGTGAATGTTTTTGTAGGAAGAAAAAAGTTAAAGGAATTTAGATGCTTAGGTGGGCAACTTTGTGTATGTGTGTGTTGGGTTATCTAGTAAGGGTGTAATCTATTTTGAATCTCAGATAAAGGCGTGATTTTTGTGAATTTTATGTTTAGCTGGCGAGTCTGTAGGGGTTTGAAATTACCATTAAGTGAGTTTCGCTTGCGGATATAAAGTTTTGAATTCCATTAAAGTATGATCCACGTAACAAATCATGTTTTCAATATCTTATCGTAAGATTTTATTTTCCTTTTCAAATCCAAAATCTTTTCTTTTCAATTGCGATTTAATAACGTTCTCTAACTGTGCAAATTTTTTCTGATTATTACTAAGACAATTTATAAACTGAATATTTAAATTATTCAAGTTAAAATATTTTCGAGATTTTTTTTTCTTTTGGAAAATACAAATATTATCAAACAGAAATTAGAGCTGAAGAACTTTTAAAGGGGAAAAGTTTTAGTACTGTATTTTCTGTCCTAGTAAACAATACGGAAATTCAATATTATCTTAATTATATTAAGGAATACAAAAGAAAAAGAAAATATAAGTTCACAGAAGAAAATGTAAGTACAAAATGAACACAAAACAAAAATTGGAAACAGAAAGCTTTATTTTCAACAACAAAAGAACTTCTTTTATAGATCTTCGGAAACTTTTTAATGCTTTACGCCTAAATAGTCTGCATCTTGAATGACCATTAAACCTAATCGAAGTGAAGAGATTTGGGTCAAATAGACCACGCCTTTCTGCTTCGGTATTTTAATTGAGGGAAAATATAGAGAATCTCATTACAAACTTAGCAATGATCATCAGCTACCGAGTATTCGGGCTGAAAAAGAGAATATCCTTTTTGAATCTAGAGCAGGGGTGCTCAACCTTTTTTCTGCTGGGCCGCTTACATATGTGAGCTATTTCACGCGGGCTGCAACATGAGGATAAATGGGGAGGGGGAAAGAAATGTTTTAAGACCAAGAAAACATTGGAAATTTAAAATTTAGAAACTTGATCAAAATATTATAACTCCTGTTTTGCTTTTTATAATTATTATTTTTTTTTATTTTTTTGTCACTAACACTAAATTAGAAGCATTTAAGAAACACTCCTCCGCAGTTTCTGTATCAATAAACGGTTTCACATGATTATCAATAATATATCAAACTTCATGGAATGTCTTTGTTGCCGCTGTGATATTACCATTGGCAAAACACTTTGTTTCTGTTGCAATGATTATTCAAGAAAATCTATTTATCACCTCTTGAAGAAATCTGCAAAAAAGTGGCATTGAATAATTCCGGTTTATTGGTATTTTTTAAATGTAGCTCTTTCGAGACAAATCAAACAATTAATGATCCATGTTTGTTTTTCACTACAAAATGGTCAGCTTTTCCTTCGTCTTGAAGCGATATATTTCCTTCGAATATTTTTCGCTTGTAAGGTATGAAAGATAGTTAAAAGTTAATTCCACCCACTGTTCATTCCACTGTAAAAGTAACTGTTCCAAATAGAAAAAGAATATTAAATCGTATTCGGACGATACTGACAACAAAAGCAAAATTTATCCATTATATTTTTTATTGACAAAGAATTTCCCACCAAATTTTTAATACAATGTTCTTAAATAAGTGAATTTCTCAGAACAATGGGCCACGACCGGGCCACTTAAAAAGGCTCGGGGGGCCGCAGGTCGAGTATCGCTGATCTAGAGCAATGACAACAATGCTGCAAAATACAGTCATTATTAAACAACAAACATTCTTAAACGAAGTCAGGAAAGTTCCAAAGAATTGCTTTTCACGTTTTAGATCATGTTACGAAGGTTAAAGAAACCCAAAAAAGTGTTCAAAAAGCCTTTAATGTTAATGGGGTTAGGAGCCTTTAATTGTGTGTGTGTGCGTGCGTGCGCGTGCGTGTGTGTGTGTCCGTGCGCGTGCGTGTGTGTGTGTCTGTGCGTGCGTGCGTGCGCGTGTGTTTGTGTGTGTGTGTGTTTTAAGGTCCGCAAGGACTGAATAATGAATTATTGAGTTTAGGATATTTTGGTCAGATAACAGATGTAGAGTAACAATCCTGAGGCGTAGATCCACTTCTTTTTGTTTTAATTAATAATTAATAAACCGTTAAGTAAAATTTAACCAAGAAAAGATGCATATTTATTAAAAAGTATTTCTGAATTTCTTAAAGAGGACAAATGATTGTAAGAAGGTTACAACAATTCCATTTCCATTTTATTGGTCTTTACAATCATTTAAGGTATCCGACTACGTTCGGAACCGTGTTTTTGCAAAAGCGTACAATTGGATAATATTTATGATATTTAGTGTCACCTAGATTAGATAATGAATATAAAATTGTATTAAGAATAGTATTACAATAAAAAACTATTTAAGTACAATATTTTGACAAAAAATGAACATAGAATGACCCATTTTCCAACTATTCTCCTTATGTGAAAATGCTTCTATTATAATAATATTTTGACTGTATATAGCTCAGACCTCTGTACAGAGGCTCAACTAGAATTTTTGAAACACACAACTTAGAAGTGGGTTTATCGATGTTTTACGACAACAGAGAGGAGAAATTTAAAGAAAAAAACGCCAATAATTATTTCAATTACTTGTAACTCTGAAAATCATGTGAATCTTTCAAAAATCCTAGTTCAGACTCTCTGGAGAGAAGTATTTACTTTACCTAATCAAAATATTATTATTATAGAAGCACTCTTTTTATAAAAGGAGAACGTTTTGAAAAAAGGTTATTCTAAGCTAATTGTTTGCCAAAATATTATTTTTAAATAAATCATTTTTATCATAATGTCCTTAGAATAATTTTATACATGTATTCTAATCTAAGTGGCACTAAATATCATGAAAATCATCCATTTATGCGCTTTTTTTAAAATCACGGTTCCGAACGTAGTTAATAGAATCAGATAAAAAAAGCAATGAAGTATTTGAAAATTAGCCCTTTCGTGAGCCATTTTGAATTTCTGGCAGTTTTTTATGTTTTATTAACAATTCAACAATAGCATTTAAGGAAATATTTTCATTTTGCCGAATTTTATGTTTACATTTAAATTTTAAGGGTGGGGAAAATACTTCCCAAGCAACCATCTACCGTCATAAAGAAAATTAAATTTAATGATGAATATTTGCCATGAACAGATGAGAAGCATGAGACATCTCAATCTGCATGCCTGTAGAAGGTCCTCTTTTCTTCTGCTACATTTCCTACATCATCTATGGGCTGCGGTAGCCCAGTGGTTATGGTATCCAACCATGGCAGGCATGTCATGAGTTCGATCCCAGTACCACTAAAGACCCGCCGTGTAGGGCAGCGATGCACGTTAAATCTGTCGAGAGCTGAAACGTCCTCCCGTTGGTGTGGTGTGGTAGTTAGGAGAGGGGGGTTCCAGCTCAGGTGTCGTCCACGTCACTTGACCATGGTTCAAAATTACGTGGTCCGTCGCCAAAAGCCCTCGTGTAGCTGAACAGTGCGACGTTAATATTAACTCACTCACTCACCCTACATCATCTATAGTTGGAAAGCATCTATTAAGATTTCCTACATTGGCAAACCCACATCATCTGAAACTACACACTTCTTTACTCGGAAGCTAGCAGGGCATCCTTTCTATATTTTTTAAGGAATATCCGCGTATTGGCTGACTACCTAATGCTATACGGAATGTTAACTGTTCTAAGCTCCTGTTTGTTTTGCTCACTTGCTATAGTATGATAATATTTATGATGGCAAGGTCAATAAGAAATTAAGAGATATGAAGCCACAATTTTACAGATCTGCTTTCTATTTGGTATCTTTCTTTTCTTTGATTGAAGCGATTAACCCTTTCCATGACATCATTATATACAGTGACAGCTTTTGGACAAAGTACTTCTTTAGTACCACCTTTTTTATCCAATTTTCAGGTGTCATAATTGCTGGATTGTGTGCAGTAGCACAAAACTGAAGCAGGAATTGGTCTTCCTATCGTTGTAATAGTAGGGCTAATATATTATAATGGGTTTTCAGCTTCTCACAGGTGTACATTGTGAGATCATGTAAATGGGAAGTAAACTTCCCAAGGCCTACGAAAGGGTTAAAGAGATGGAAAAATACCTTGGATAACAAAATCCCTACAGTACCTTGTACCTTTTTATGTGTTGCCCAATTTCTTACTTTAATATTTATACTTTTCACTCCAAATATATAATTAAGAATATTATTTTACTTTTATCCTAAAAATAAGCTACGTATTGATCCTGGCTTGGACATTCTTTCTGAACTACCTCCCTGCTGTCCACAAACAGAAGTTTTGCTACGCATTGGACAAATGAGTTGAAAAGCTATTCCCTGTCGAGCCATTTATTCAGCATTTCAATTCCACTGCCATAATTAGCCCCAGATTGTAGTAGAAGATGTTGCTGCAATATAGCAAAAAAATTGTTACTTTCTTATTTTATCTCGAGAATTCCTGTATTGACAATCGGGAGAAAATCTGATCCCCTTTAAATCTGCTAAACTGGTTTCCAACAGACAATCCACTTATGAAACATTTTGTTACCGTCGTGCTCATTAATCTCTGTTAAGTTAAAATTTAACTAGTGGTTAAATCTTAACTCAATCTTTCGACTGCTGTAAAATATTATACAGTCAAACCTCCATATTACGAACCTCTATATTGCGAATTTTTCTATACAGCGAACCTTTTATTGGAACCAAGACCATTACAAGATTTTCTTCGTAAAATAACCTCTCAATAGCGAAGAGCATTTTCCATATAACGATCTTTTCTCTTGTTGTTCAATATTTTTTCTCCTTACTTTTCAAGTATTTTTGAACATTTCGAGTTGTTCTCTCTTTTAACACTTTTTATGGTGGTCATAAATCTTCAACTGGATTTATTGGTGCCTAACTCGCCGAGATTAATAGAATACTGGGCGTCTCATCCAAGAAGTGCATCTTTTAACCCCCATCATTCAGTTCACTGGAAGCATCTTTGATATCCAACTTCACCCTCAGTGGAGTTCTCTCGTGTCCCCGTGTTCTTGAACTAGTCTCCGTTCATTTGTAGTGTTGATCAGTTGTACTGATAACTTCATTTCTTGTAGCTCTAAAGTGTCAAAACGTAAGTGCTTGAGCATCAAAGAAAATAATTAATTCTTTAGGAAGTGGATAAAGGCGCCAATAAACTTTCCTTGCAGTTTTTTTTTTTTTTGATAGGTAAGATATATGAAATAAGTATATATGAATTTACAAAAAGTGTGACGAGCTCATCGCGCTTTCTATTAATTATCCTCATGGGTTCTTTGTGGCCGAAAAAGGCAAATTCTTACCAACCAAATCCAGAAGCGAAGCGTGATCATGCAAAGTAAGAACTTTTTAAATAACAGAAGTTTAGCGTAAGCGGTGTGGCCTTTTGGGAAGTGATTATGCTAGTCTGAGTTTAAGGGTGTAAGCTGAAGTAAGCCGATATTCCAGTGTTCAGCTATCCGTGAGAGTGCGTTCAAGTGAAGGTGGATACCATTCCACGCGAGATAAAGAAACGACATTGAGGATTCGAGTGTGTTGCTGCAACCTAGGATAGAGAGGTAGGACCGGTCTACTAAATACTAGGAACTGTGTATAAACAGAGGTTAGGAATAAGCGGTAAAATTAATTATAGCGGTCAGGATTGCACTTATTTGGTAATACGCATTGAGTGTTTCTTCACTTCAGATACTCTAAGTTAAAATATAAATATTATCATTGTATAGTGTTTAAGTTAAGATCTTAATAAAGAGATATTAAGATTATGGCAACGCCTGGTTCTTCATTCACTCCCGCACCCTTAGATCACGAGGATAACTTAGAAGTATGGCATCACCCACGGGCGAATGCCTTATAAAAGGTTGAATAATTATTTTTTTCAATATATAGTGGAATAATTATTTTTTTCAATATATAGTGTTTATGAATTTAAAATTCGTTCTATGTGGTTTGTAAAGAATATTGATAGATGAACCTCTACATAACGAATTTTCCATATAAAGAACTTTTTTTCGGGATTTAGTGACTTTGTTATATAGAGATCCGACTGTACCTTCAATCTTTCTAATATGGGACAAACAAATATATATGAACGCTTCAAATCCTTAAAAATGACTGTTCAAATGAAGCAGTTCATGGTTTATTTTAAAATTTTGTGTCCACATATATAGTGATTAATCAAGTATTGGAAATTCTCAATTATTGATGCAGAGCGGGACTTGAATAACACTCTTCCACATTCATCCATTTTAATCTGTTTATTTCTCCAAAATTTATGTTCGAAGTACCTTTCGAGCGACAGTGACTGATAGCGTCCACGAAACCACTTCGGTTTCTGTCTCACAAGAAATTCGGAAAACTGTGTAAAGGGTCGAAGGTATTAGACGTGAAGTGCGTCTCTGAGAAATTGAAGGCCCTGTGGAGGGTTGATGAATGTCGTACTAGAGAAATCTTATCAAAAAATGGAAAGTAGCTTCCTTCCTCCATCCCCCTATTCCAAATTTTTTTTTTTTTTGAATTTCGTGTTTTAAGATGCGAAGTGGATTTTAAAACATGATAAAAATGGTTTTCTTTTTATTTTCCTTGATTTAAAAAAAGCGTTCTTTGATTACTTTTTCCAAAGAAGTATTCTTTAATGATTCTGTCTTATTCTTTAAAAGGTTCAAGTATCAAATAAAATTTAGTAGAAGTAACTCAAAAAAATTTAGAGATAAAACTCTGGTATTTTTTTTCATTTTTGAAAGATTTAGTGCCAGTTTGAAAACTTTATCTTGTATGGAATTTAAATTACCTGAAATTTTACTCTTGGTTTAAGGCTGTCTTTGGTAAAATTACGAGAGCTCTAACTAAACGCGAAGCACATTTTCAGACAGAAAAATTACCCAATTTCCATGGAAATTTGCATCATTATAACTCGTACCTTTGTTAACAACATAATGTTTTTAAAAATTTCAAAATATTCCGTGAATACTTTCTTTTTTGTTTTAATACGTGAAGGCAAAGCCCATTTAAGATTACGGTATAGGATAAGAAAATGCGAGATTGATTCAAAATTACGTGATTCGTTGTCAATTGTCTTCATATTGCTTTCAAGTAGCATGCTAATAAACAATCAACCAATTAAATTTACAATAGTGTTGTAAAACAATTTGCCGACTGGAAAATTAAACTTTAATGTTCTTTTAAAGTAAGGATTTATTATTACTTATATATATTTACAGATTTATTAGTACTGTTTAGTTAGCTGGAATTGGCAATAAATATCGTTCCTAGTCTCAGATGAAATATTGTTAACTGCAATAACTTCCTGTCGTTCTCCTGACAGAATTTAGTAGTATGTATAATTGAGGGAAATTAATATATTAAATAGCTCTTATTTGGGCATCAAAAAAGGCCGCTTGGTGAGATTTCGCCTTGGAGTATTGTAAGTATCGGTTTACCTTTATGTGTATTTATATTAATTATTCCCTTTTCCAAACTGCATACAGTGAAATACGTTTAATGCGAAAAAGCTTACGACGAAATATCGGTTAACCCGAAATAATGGAACGGTCCCGACAAATTTCTTCGTGTTTTCATGCATTTTTTTTCGACACGATCTTTTAACATGAACGGATTTCCCTTCTGGGAGTGAACAAAATACGGAAAAAATCTGCCACGCAGACGAAGTTTAAGAGGGGTATTAAATGAAGGAGAGGTTATTTCACATGTTTCGTAAAATGGAGGCTAACTTGCCTTTAAAATACCCTCAAAATAGCCTGCGACACTAGCCAATTTTGTTTATCTAAGCTTCTTTTATCCTCCACCCCTACAAACGCCACACAAAAACATCTCATATCTCAACAGTAGGCTTTGAAATTCGGTGACGAGTACATCGCAGTGTAAGTAAATATTAGAGAATTTGTTTGCATTTTTTTCTCTTTTAGATTTATTTTTTTTTTTGCGAACACAATGATAAAAAGCTCAGAGGGGGGGAAGCAAACTGCTTTTTCGTTTAAGATGAAGATGGAGCTTCTTAAGGCTGTTGAGTAAAAACTGAAGAAGAAATGGTGATCTGTCAAGAATTTGGTATTTTTGATAACTCTACGTTATCAAAAATGATTTTTAAAAATGAGAGCAAATTACATAATGTTTGAACAGTTTTAATTAACTGTATGCATATACACATATCTATGTAAATGCACTCTAATAAACCTAACTTTGGTGAGTATAAAATTTTTTCGCAGTATTCTGTAACACGAAATTCTTTTAATACCAAAAAATATTTCAGTCTCCCCTCAATTTCGTGTTAAACGATTTTCCCCGTATTTACCTTTTGAAAGATTCCATGAGTCATAGAAAATATACTTTTTCGCAGGGTATGAATCAGTACTCTTCTTTTTTAAATATTTATCTCTCTTAAAAAAACTTGAAAGTTTCTCATCCCCCCCTACAATTTGAATTGATTTTGCAATTTCCTTTTCCATTTGAATATATATATATATATTTTCATCACTCAATATTTAAAATAAGCTTCAGCTCAGAATATACGCAACAATCGCTTCTGAAACATTTACATTTCAAATGAGTAAATAAAAGCCAATTTGCACGCGTTTGTTATGCTGGAAAAGTTTCTTTCACGAGCGTTCAAGCAGTTCAAAAGCGTTCCTCGAGAGAAATTAAGCCGATGAAAAGTGTCGACAGATCCTGGTATTTTCTAAAATTATGAGCTTTCCTCTGCCCAATGAGCTGCGCCGATGCTTCTTTGGGTGAAAATTTTAATTAGCGTTTGAAGTTTATTTACCAAGCTCTGTAAACTTCCGACGCCACTTTTAATTAGGGCATTAAATATTTATACCACGTGCAGTGCTCGTCACATCGCCCGAAGGTCGAAAACTCCGCATCGCCATACAGCAAATGCGGCACTTTGTAAACGTGTTGAAATACAAGACGAATTACCGAATCGTTGGGATGAAATGAAAACCCATTTGCAAGTGCACTTCGCAAACGAGATCGGAATGGCGATAGGGTCTTTATTAAGTCATCGTCCTGTGTATACCTTTGCTGTGGTCAGAAAAGCCGTGGTAGTGCCCGCCGCTAATTTGAAATGAGAGAACGAATAAGCTATAGGGTTATATGACGAGGAAATTAAATAAGGGAAGTAATTTGAAGTATGTTTGCGAGTGTAATTACATTGAAAGATATCTGCTAATTGGCCGATGATATGGAGTATATTAAGAATTTCTCGAAATTAGAGTTGAAGTTACAGAAGAGGGCTACTTGAAGATTCACTAAAAAGTACTAAAACTCCTAACATTCATTTAGTTTGGACAGTTTTTTTAAAAAAAAATAGTGATCACACACACAAAGTAACGTTTAAAATACGTGCATATATTAATTTTTTATCTCTTATTTCTATATAGTTAATTTCTATATCTGTGTGTGTACATCGTATAGACAAAGTAAAATTTGTGTGACCTTTTAGTCTTGCTATATTTTTAAACTGTTTATCATTTTTGTTATACACGGTATTATTTTATTGAGTCCACTGGAGTTTACCAATTATCGCGAACTCATGAACTGGCACTATTTCTGTAGTCATGGGTTCGAGTCCTGGCGCCATTAAAGATCCATACAGAGTAGAATCTTAAATCTATCGAGGTTCAAAAATCTTCACGATGAGTTACGTGATTTGGATTGTTAATGTCTTCGTCACTTAATGGTGGCTCAAAATTACGAGATCCGTCATCAGTAGCTCTCATGTAGCTTAAAAATGTGGTGTTCTTAAACAATTGATCAAATAACCAATTTTCATGAAATTTTGAAGATTTCTTTGACGCTGGTTGGTTTGAATTTGTCTTAAACTTCCAGTTTAGACAAAGTAATCTTTGATTAGAACATTTCTATTTTCTATCTACGAGGTTAATCTCCTTCGTAACTTCGGGGCATGATCATAGGACAAGGACACTTAAAAGCTGATACTTCTCGACTTCAGTTTCATATCTCACCATGTGTGTAATTTTGGAAACTAGTTCTTAATAAAAACAGCATTCTTGTTGAATACAACGGATATTTAATGGAATCAGATCTTGAACCCTCAGTCCGGCTTGAATGTTGCTGACCACAAAACTTGCTGCTAGCAACTACTATGTCACCATTGGGCTTCAAAACAAAACGTACAGTGATTTTAAATTAGATATTTTGCCTCAAATATCCAGTTTGTTCGCGAATAATGGTCTTTTAGAAATGATAAATATGAGCATATAAGTTTTCGACGACAAGCTGTTGACCTTGGCAGGAATGTTTATTTTATTCGCCGAGCTACCAGTTCGCAGCTACGCTATGCATGTCTTAGACGACTGAGACAAAAGCAATCCCTATCCGGCCCAGTCGTTAAGAGCTTTTATTCCTGTCTTTTGTTGTTCGCGACTTGCAGAAGGAGGCACCGCTGCAAAGAAGAAATTTGCTTTTTCTTTTTTGACTTTCAAAAGCCACAAAAGAGAAAGAAAATGTCACACTAAATTCAAACTAATTACTATAAGCAGATTAACGATGTATGTGGCATTGTCGTTTCTATATTGGCAATTGGTATAAACTAGAATTTGATCGGGTTTCTTCATGTTTATCTTCATGGGCATTCATATTTCTCCCTCTCTGATACAATAGAAAGCTATACAATACACTTAGTTCTCTTAAGTATCTAAGATTGGTCACTCTTTGTTTTTCTTTTACTTAATCTATTGCACCTTCAAGAGATTTTAAATGTTAAAATTTTTTATTCTTTTCCGAAAAGAGAGAGAGAGATTAGTTACCATACCTCGAATAGATTTTCGTCAAATTTAGAGGTAACAGGATGACTCTGGGCTACGGAACTCGTAATTATGAACCACGAGCTAATAACGAGGAAGGGTTCATAGAATAAAAAAAAATCTTATTTTGGTATAATTTCTGAAAAAAAATACTAATGATCTCATTTCATAAGTCCTTTTTTATATATCTTTTAAATATTCTTTTCTAAAATTATTCTTATACACTATGTATATTTACTTAAAGTGAGTGAATTTATTTTGATTAATACATAAAAAGCTCATCTACTTTTCGCGTTTTTCCTATCGCAAGCCAGTACATAGATTTACTTTTTGTACCCACATTCGAAAGATTTTTTATTTATCTCCATCATTTAGACTTCCACTTTTGTTAATAATCCGCTCGAGTTCTCGGATAAATTTTAAGCTGGTTAAATTTTAAACATCTTCGCGACGCATTTGAAGATCTTGTAAGAATATTTCTTTTTTTTTTAAAAAAAAAAAGAGAAGAAACTTACAGAGCAATTGTGAATTAAAAGATAAATTTATTCTATTTTCATGCTTTCGTCTTCTATTCGCTTTAAAAGGACACTATTCAAATCAACGGATGACAGTCTTAGAAAAATTTTATATATATTCCAAAATACGTAAAAATTATTTTTTCTTACTATCATTAAATTAATATTTTACTTAATGGTATATTTTTTTATAAATTTTTAAAGATAGCAGTAGTGTGATTAAAGAATTTCAGAAATATCTTTTGATTTCTTAATATCTTAGACCTTTTTAGATTCTTTTGCCACTGGAACCTTATTTTGCGCGTAAATAGGGGAAAGTAGGCCTAAATGCGGTGGGATTCTAGCATTAAAAATAACTTCAGTAGAGTTTAAATGAGAGAAAAGTGAACTTTAATCCAAAACAAACACAGGTTTATTATCAACAACATAGGGTAATCAGTATCAACAATTTATCCATATATTTCGGAACTAAAGTAACTTAAGGTATCTGACTACGTTCGGAACCGTAATTTTGCAAAAGCGTATAAATGGATAGTATTTTTGATATTAAGTGCCATTTAGATTAGAAAACGTATGTAAAATCGTTTTAAGAATATTATTATAATAAAAAAAAACATTTAAGTACAATATTTTGACAAAAAATAAACAGAATTACCAATTTTCAAAACATTCTCCTTTTATGAAAAATGCTTCTATTATAATAATATTTTGCCTATATATAGCTCAGACCTCTGTACAAAGGCTGAACTAGAATTTTTTAAATATATAACTTAAAAGTGGATTTATCCGTATTTTAATACAAAAGAGGGGAAAATTTTAAGAAAAAAACGCCGATAGTTATTTCAATGGGTGGTAACTCTGAAAATAATATGAATTTTTCAAAAATCCTAGTTTAGACTCTCTGAAAAAGTCTTTACTTTATACAAGCAAAATATTATTATTATTATAGAAGCATTTTTTATAAAAGGAGGTCATTTTTTGTTTAAAAAAAAAGGTTATTCTAAGTTAATTTTTTGACAAAATATTGTATTTAAAAAAAAATTTTGTCATAATGTCCTTAAAATAATTTTATACACGTATTCTAATCTGAGTGACACTAAATATCATGAAAATTATCCGTTTATGCACTTTTTTTAACATCAAGGTTCTGAACGTAAGTCCTTAAGGTCTAAGAGTAACTTATCGCAAAAGGCATTTTTGTACGTCCCCTCGATATGAGTAAATTCGTAGAAGTGATAGGTTTTAGGGTCGCAACAAGCGACAATAGCGGAAGTATACAACATACCAACATTTGGCATGGTGTGTTTTGCCTTTTACCTACTTTTTATTTTGGATGTGAATATAGTAAAAAAAGTCGTTTATTAATTATTAATGCATTTTATCTTGTTGATATATGTCAATTTATTTAGCCGCTTGTGAAATACTTTGTGCGTATGTTGGCTGCATTTGAAATTTATTTGAAACTCTTTGATGATTCTTTGTTACACGTAGCTTCTATCACTTATGTAATCAATTATATCGTGTATGGCCTGTTTTTCATTTACTGAATATTTTTATGTATAAGTAATTACGTTGTTTTCAAATATTTGGTATTCTTAAAAGATAAAAAATGAAAATGAAAAATTATTAAACCTTTTCACCTTTAAGGATTTTAGGCAATTTTAAGAGTAATTCACATTTTTTATTATTGGGAAAAGAATTAGTATTCTACCATGATGTCAATGAAATTAGTTTTATATGTTTAAATCATTATATTTATGTCCAGCTAATAACTTTATAAACATCAAGTCAAGCACGTAAAATCGGTAATTCAATATTTTTTACATGTTACAGAATTAGGCATATTATATTTACCTCTTGCATCTTTATTATACGTTATTTCTTATTTTTTCAAAGTTTTATCTCAGAAATATTGGTTATGCTTCAGAATAATTTTACGTCAAAATATAAACACCTTTAAAATTTTCCCAAGCTATTTTACCGCAAAAAATAGCAAAACATCATCAAATAGTTGCCAATATTTTTATATCTTTTGGCTTTATATATTTTAAAGCCACAAAAAATATTTAAATGCACAATAGATAAGCTTTATTAATTCTGTTCAAAAAAGCATAACATTATATATGTATATATTTAGTTTTATGGGTTAATATTTTTTAATTATAATTCAATTTAATTGATTAAAAATTAATTCAATTAACTCAATTTAATCAATTAAGAACTAATTCAATTAATTCAATTTAATCAATTAAAAACTAATTCAATTAATTCAATTTAATCAATTAAAAACTAATTCAATTTAATCAATTAACTAATTCAATTTAATCAATAACTTATATATAAATATAGAGTAGAGTTTCTCTTTTTTATTTTTTTTCACTCGTTTACCCTTTGACTTGTTTTATTTTTTGTACAACATGAAACACTATAGTACAAAGGCATTTTTATGTTTCCTAGTTACGTAAAAATAATGTACATGATAATTAAATGCATCTAATTAATTTTTCAAAACATAGAATAACTATGTCACTAACCATTTTGAGAGGAAGCGAGGAAATTATAAAAAATATTACTATGATAAAATTAAACACAGACAAAGCAGTGTTGTCAACCTTACGGAAGCCCATTATATTAAGACCACGAAATTAATTCTGGTTAATTTAACTAAAATATAGTACAATAAGCTAACTTGTGGTGAAATAATTAAAAACACACATTTGTTTACTTTTATTTTAGTTATATAATTTAAGAATTATTTCAGTATATATATTCGGAAAACGATAATTCATACATAATAATAAAAATAAAAAAGTTATTTGTAGCAGCTATTAACAGGAAGATGTGACGTCGAAAATATTAAAGCGTATAACCTAAATTAAATAGTATGCGAAATAAGAATTGTGTTACCACAATTCCTCCCCCTTCTTATAATAACTAACTTTTTTCTTCAGTTTAATCAATCGATCTCCATCATCATGTTTTTCCGTGTACCACCCTGATACCATTTCCTGTACCCCTGAGGATACGCGTACCACGGGTTGAGAAACACTAGTGTAGTGCATGAATTCTTCAAATAATTAAAGCATTCCATAATCAGCAAGTATTTTCTTAACTTTACTTTTGATTTTGCAAGTAAAAAATTTAAACCACCTTTTCAAATAGCACAAATTTAATAACATAAATTAAGGTATCCGACTACGTTCGGAATTACGAACGTAGTTGGATGCCTTAAATCGGACCATTTTCAGGAAAATATATGAATCACCGGCCGTTAAAATTGTAGCACCATGAAGGACGGGTGTTATGCAAACGTGAAATTCGCATAAAGGGAAGCAGCTGCTGGGGTATGCAAATGATTAACATCTCAGCCATTGTTTCCCAAAGTGGTCCCTTAGGACCCCTAGGGGCCCTAGATATTATTACAGGGGTCCATGAAAAATTAAAATTCATTTGGTGGTCCCTGAACAACGTCAGGGGTCCGCGCAAGGTTTAATACAAATTTAAAAATTTTTATCCATTTTTATTTTTATGGAAATTTAAATAAATAACAATAATTCACACTTGTTTATTCCCGATTGGGTGTTGAACTCTTTTGAGTGTGAACTAATTCAGATCCCGAACACAGATTAATCCATACTAATACTGGAACATCTTGTTGAAATATCTGCAAATGAGGAACTTTGACCAATGTTTGAACGAGGGTACCATAAATTCTGGTTACAAAAACAGATACCAATTTTATAGGTTATGTATTATGGGATATTGTACAGAAGTTGTTGACTACTTTCCTGTCTTCCAATTTGGTGGAATGTGGATTCAGTGCTGTAAAAAAACCTCATCACAAAAGCAAAAAAAGAAAAGGAAACCGACTAAAAACTAGTGTAAGTGGGAATTAGTGGTTGCTACATTGAGACGGACATAAATACACTCGTAACATTTCATCAAGTTCATCCAAGTGATTAATTTTTTTATTTCATTTTAAACAAAAGTTATAATTTCAATAAATAATTGTTCAACAAAATGTGGTTTTTTTAAAAAAAATGTATTTCTTATACTAAGCATCTATGTAGCTTTTTCACTTGGGCAGAAGACTTTGACTTTAAACTATAAAAAAGGGGCCCGTGGGCAAGTTTTGACAGTAAAAGTGGTTCCATGGGTTAAAGTTTGGGAACCACCGATCTATATAAGCGCTATCAAATGACGCTGTAGAGAGAAATAACATCTCGAACCTGTATAAAAGGAAAGTTTTGGGTGAGTTTCTCATTCGGAATTCGCTTGTGAGTATTGGTTGCTGGAAAGAAGCTAATGTTATGCCTCGTATAGGACTCAGATGCGCCACCAGTACGCGTAAGCATTCAATGACCAAGTATTCGTAGTTTATCAAGCGTGCAGTTTATCAATCCTTAGTACTGCTATTCGCATTGGTCGGAATCCTACAATTGCCACGTGAATAAAGAATTGATGGGTTCGTATTGCAGGATCACACAATCAGTGAATCCATATTCTTTGAATCAGGAAGTGGGCTTGTTTGCTGCACATAAAGTATTCTCATAGTGATGGGAGGCCGCCGGTCCCTGAGATATCATTTTAATTTTACATTTGCCCTGTTTACAGGAAACAGGGATTAGTAAAGAATGCGGGGTTGTCTTCAGTTCATTGCTCTCTCTGGCTGGCAAGGTTGTATTCTTACGCGGACTGTTGAGTCCAATCAGAGTGGTAGATTTGACAGTAATGAATTCGTAGCGGATTCTTTTCGAAGTAATGCGGTCAGCTTTAAAAGCACTTGCACGCTATTTCTCGATGCCTTCTTTCCCTCTCTTCACAATCTAGACAACACCAACCCGCCACAGAGAGAACTTCTGTCCCGGGTCACCTCCATCCCACAGTCCTCCCTTCGCTCAGATAAGTACCGTTTTTTACTATTGTTTTCAGTATGCCTTGATAATAAATAAATTGTTTACCACTAAACGATCGGACTTTTAATTTAAGTGTAAAGTTAGTTTTGTTAATAGAGGATTCTTGTTTTATTCTAACATTGGTCATGATGTGATGTGTAATTATGGAACCTGGGTTGATTAAAATTAAACAAGTTAAAACAGCATCGCATCAATAACAATGTTTTCACGTCTGGGATAGCATAGACTGCCTGCATGATAATCATTACTGTAACTTTTCTTGACCCTGGAGAATAGAGGTGCGCAGCTGCAGTGGTGCCTCTAACCGCAGAACTAGATACAGCAAAGGCGTCACGATGTCATTTCTGCCGAGTCCCGTTTCTGCATGTAGCATTATGAAAGATATATACGTGTCTGGATGCATATAGGAGAACGTATGTAGCCTGCATGAATATGGATAATACATCTAGTGTGAGGGTTTGGAATGGATTGAGTACGGAATATAAGTATCTCTTTTCGCGTCGTAGGTATTCTCTGAACACCCAGCAGTACATTTCTCAGATCTTAAGGCTGATAACTGAGCTTTAACTTCAAGGTCTTGCAGATAAGATAGCGCAAGGTCTTCGTACCACGACCTATCTCGACAAAGAAGTTGTTCTACCACCACTTTCCCCAGATCTTTCACCAAATGAAAATAACTAATCATGGTTGTCTGAAAGATTGTACCTTTCCCATCTACCAACCACTATGACTGCGTACGTGTGGCATAGGCTTAAAGCTTCAAGGAATGACATGTCCGTATCTATCATTCAAATCAATTTCCATTCAATACTTAATCGGTTTAGAGTCGTTTTATCTACCTGAGGCCGCGACTATGTCTACTAATTTCAGACCCCATACACTCCCAAATTACTTGCAAATTTAATCGTGTTTTTTCCCTACTGCGCTGCCTTAGTATAATGTTGTTGTTCTTCTTCCTTCCGTTGTAACTTTAATAGAGAGCAGTGTGTATTGAACATTTTCATGCACATACACTTCTAAAAAATCATTTTAACATGAATCAAATATATTTAAGCTTTTTGTTCAATTTTTAACAAAAAAAATTCTTTTAAAAATCGATTTAGTTTAAAGTATGAATATATGATGCATTTATATGACTCCTTTATGAACAATTTTCCTGTTTTCTGTTAAGAAATGATTTAATATTATTCTCGAAAAGTGCAGAAGACCTTAACTTTGGATGGCGGTGTATTAAAGCAAATATTAATCTGGTCTTTGCCTTAACGATGCGTTCTTTTCTCATTAAGTTCTTAGCTATTTTGCATACGGCGCTCTTCCCCTTTATAATTCTTTTCCATTTTCTCAATCTTTCCTTCTGGTGCTTCAGGTTTGCGAAAATAATTTATTAAGTCAGAAGATTCATTTGTCTTTGGGGAGAGTTATTGCAACTGTGGTTTTTGTCAGCGAAAAAATATCCTTCCTTAAGCTCTCTTGAATTAACTTCTCTGAAACATTTAGATATTATGACGTTTGCTGTTTAGGCTCCAAAACTAATGCATTATTCATAAAAGAATCGCGTACGGTTCTTGTTTTCTTACTTTTTTTTGCCTGAATTTATGCTCAAGATGCAAAATTCCTGAGATGAGGATAAATTATAAATGTTAAGGTAACATAAATGGGAAATAAAACTGCAATTATACTGTTCCAAAAATCGAAGAAGGCTGCAAAAAGAGTTTTGCAAAGATCTTTATATTAATTATTCTTCAGAACTTTAAACTATTCTCGCTATCTCTCTGAGTATTCTGATTAATTATAGCGTTTTCCATTTTTCAAGTAGAAATAACCATCATTACTATGAATGCTTAATTTATTTTGTTTTCAATTCTATTATGTAAATAATCACCCGGATTATAAGTGCTTTAAAGGCAACTTATCTTAAAAGGTACATAAATAAAATAAACTATACGCCCATCTAAATTGCGAACTTAATGAACAATCAATAAACCAAAGAAAACAATAGGTTTTTAATGCATGTATAAAAATTCCTGGTGTGTTTGATGAATAAAACTAAATGTAACAGTGCTTATCTTTTCTTTCTTTCCATTTCAAAATGTTAGTATATAAGAATATTATCTATGATTTTAACAAATAGTTTTAAATTTCAATATTTTCAATCAATAACTAATGTCATTTATTTCAACATCACTTACCAGACTTGTACATATCTGTTAAATATTTAATTTTTTTCCCCAACAAAACATTTTTTATTCATTACGGTATTAACTCCTTCGATAGAGGTAGCAGCGTTAGCTTACTGGTCAAGGTCAGGAAGTCATGGCTGGCGTGTCATGAGTTCGAGCCTAGTGCCGCTGAAGACCCGCCGTGTAGAGAGGGTAGGTGTACGTCAGCGTTTCTCAAACAGTGGAACACGTCCCTCTAGGAGGCGTGATAACGCTCGAGGGGGGCGCGAGCATATTGAAAAGTCTAAAACCAAAGATTATTTTTAAAAATTATACATTTACTGAAAGTAAACTAACAAAATACATTCTGACATAATAAAAAGTAAAATTAGCATTTACATTGATATAGTACACTTATAAATGTATCAGTATTGTACAATGTATCTAAAAATTAATTTAAAAATTCTAAGTTAAGAACAAGTTTATAATAACTACCAGTACACACACCATGGGCTTGTCATATATAAAATTAGCAGTTATCTTAATAATTTGTACTTTTTATAAATAATCTCTTAACTGCTGATTAAAAGTCACGTGATTCGCCCCTCTATGCTTCCATTTTCCACATATGCGTGCGTATGTGCTGTATTGGGGAGGGAGAGAATAGAAATAAATAAGGAAATCACATTTAATATAAGTAAATCCTTCTTAAACACTGTTAAGGTCCTTTTATTGCATTCCAAAGCTTTCGGAATCATTCTATGGATAGCAGTTCACATAAAAGGTAGTACTTCGAAAAGACGTATATATACGTCCAGGCATTAACGTAGATTTTGAGTCAGGCGTATATATACGCCGGTGGAACTTAACAGGTTAAAATATGTAGGAGGCGCGATGAAAATTATGGCTGAAAATTGGGTCGCAAATATTGAAAGTTTTAGAAACACTGGTGTACTTTGAATCTGTTGTGGCTCAAACGTCCTCCCGCTGGTGTGTTATGTTGAAGTTAGGAGAGATGTTCCATCTTAGGTGTCGTCCTTGTCACTTGACCATGGATCAAAATTACGAGGCCCTCGATTTAACTAAAAGAATGAAGGTCACAAGTTAGAGACCATTACCTATACAGGCTACAGCGCCAATTATATAAAAAATCATCACTTTTACAAATCCAAATAAAAAAAAAAGAAAGAAAAATACATGTAGAGAAATGTACTACGTAGCAAAGTAGCTTAAAATTATATTCATTTAATCCACTTCATTGCTTTACTTCATTCAAGGTACTTCATTGCATTATTCAACAAAAAGTAGAAAGAAAATCTCTTCATGATCAAATCCTCTCAACATTTCCAAAATAAATCATATTAAAAGCATTGACTGTGTATTTTTAAGAAGAATACTGAAATTAATTGCATTCATACATTATTTAAATAATAAACTTTAAAAAAACACACAGATTACTTTGTTATATATTTTATACCAGCTTTTTTGTTATACAGAATCGATTTTGTAATCTCTATCATTTTATTATATATTTTATACCAGCTCGTATTATACAGAATCTCCTTTTAATTTATTAGTTTAAACTTTTTAAATTTTTGCATTTCATTAAAAAAATTCAATAATTTTTTTACTCTATTTCAACATTTCAAAAGTCCATTTGACGCATGCGTAGAATCAGTTAAGGTCGACGAATCTACTATCAGTCTTTGAGTGACAATTTCCACTAGAGCTTATGCTGTTTCTTACGACTTGTGTAAAAATACCGGAACTTTCTAGTTGAAAGATTACTTCTCATTCATAAAAGGGCCCATTGAACTTTCTTATCTATGAATTTGGAAGAAATGAAATCGCACTATAGAATGCTAGAGGATCAGTAATTTAAGCAGTTGTTGTAGCCTAATACTTAAAATATTAAATCAGAGTTGTTCTTTTAATAAATTAGTATTACTTTCTATTTATATAAGTAGAGTAAATACGTAGTTCTAAGAGAATTTCTCGGTATGCTGAATTACTTATGAATTCTTCGGTAAAAATGTTTTCTTTCTCATCAAAGATTTTTTTTATAATTTATAATACACTACTGAAAGCAAATTCTTGATAAACCAAAATAGTAGTAAATTAATTTCCTTTGGTAAATGTAGTAAAAATAAAACAAATAAATGATTTCAATTTAGCACGTTATGAAACTAAAAACTCTTGTTTTTATAATGTTGTAGGAACGTCAATAGCAATGCTTTATAAATATATTGCATCTAGCAGTGAAAGGCACATACTCACGGTAGAATTTGTCATAATTCCTTCTACTGGACATTTTTAATTCGAGAACTTAATTCTTCTAACGGAAATTATTAATTGTTCAAAAAAAATTAGGAGGGAAATCAAAGATATGAAGAAAACATTACGAGAGATACATGATCATAAAAGATGGACAGTACATACCACCAAAGAAAAAAAAGACGCCAAAAAGTTTATATGGGAGCTTTAACTCTTTAAAACAATGGGAATAAGACGAAAACATGAGAAAAAGGTTGTCTTCCAGTGGGTGCCTTCCCATTGTGGCCTTTGGGGAAATGAAATGGCGGACCTTTTAGCAAAAAATAGACACGGATATTATCCAAAGATTTACTGGAGACCTGCCTCTTGACTCAGCAAAACTTGAAATCAATAGGATTTTTAATAAAAATGCTTTTGAGATGCCGCTACCAGTGCTTCCAAAAATAAATCATGGAGGGTGCTAATAAAACTTTACTGTGTCTCGGACTCTCAGCGTGCTACTGCTGTGGTTGAGTTTAGATTATTGACTGGACATGACTGTCTTTGTGCTCATTTGTAACGTTTTAATCTGACTGGCTCCCCCTTTTGTGTTTTGTGTGCTTCTGGACAAGCCATGGGCGCTTCTCATCCAGACGTGTGATCTGCTCTTAAGAGTTTGGACTGTATTAGGAAGAAGTATTGGAGAGCTCGTTGCCTAATAACCTGATGGTGAACATGGCCTAGCATTTCATAAATAAAAAAACATGAAAACATGTTTCAAAGCAACAGTTTGACTACTTGTAAATAATAAAAAAATATTGTTCGAAAAGGATGTTTAGTGTGTAGTTAGTACGTGTGGTCACCACTAACAGCGAAATGTGCAGCTAAGACAGCTGTACTTTGTTCACCATAAATGGAAAAAGGTTATCAATAAGACTTTGGGGAAACTATTTCACTGTTCAACAAGGACAATTTCCAAGTCTCGGACCTTAAATGGGGGCATTGTTCTAGCTGCAATGCGTCGTCAAAGTTTGTACCAAACATGTTCGATTGCGTTTAGATCAGGAAAGCATGTTTGTTTCTCCATGTTCTGTATTGTATCAACTTCAAGAGTGTTCTCTACAAGTGAGTGTTAAGATACTTTTATAGAATGTCTTACATGCAGAATGCAAAAATCTTAGAAATCTAACTGGTTGAAATGATTTGTGACGTGGTTTCAGTCACGCCTCTTTTGTGTGTACAGTTTTTAATCATACTAGTATTTACTATTATGAATTTTTAGAAATTCACTTAATATATCTTATTTCCTTCTTTTATCGTTAGATGCTTAATTTCAGCTTTATTTTGTTGAACCCTCAAAGGTTCAAGGTGGGAGCATGTTAAGTGCAGGATGCAAACATCTCAGAAACCTAGCTGGTGGTAATGATTTGTGACGTGGTTTCAGCCACGCCTCTTTTTACTGTAACAGTTTGTATATTGTATGTATGAAACAAAGAGATTAATGCAGTCCACTTAGTTGCGCTTTGTTTGAGTCGTGTCAATTTACTTTAGAGAAACCGCTTGTGACCACTTAGAGTGTATACAGAATGAAATGACGCATGGATGTAGTGTAAGGTATATGAAGTCTAAGTATCTGGTACGCGTACCTTTGGACCTTCAAATTGCAATATGCAGGTCTGTACGCCCATCTATGATGATTCTAGCCATTAACTTACCTGGTTTGTTCTGTTTATTCTTCAAGAACGAACGTTAGGTTATTTCGCGTGCTCCTCTTCTTCCATACCAGAACACGTCTAGTGCCACACTTCAGACGGAACCGATGCTCGTCTGTAAGCAGCCTAATCACATAGCATCCAATCTGTATGTTCGGCAACCCGTCTTCTTAAGGCTGCATAGTGTTTTGAGGTTAACAAAATATATACACTTTGACCCACATGTATAAAGACCACCCTGATGAAGAGTCTGTTTTGAAAAGTTTGGTATAATACTTTTTTCTGTTGCCAAAAACAGCTATTATTGCAGCTGAGTAGCATTCTTTATTTTGACGAGTTATTCTCAGGAGAGACTGTCATCAGTTGTGATAGAACGGGACAACCTTGCCGTTCTATTACAACTGATGTTCATATATCATCGTGTTCGACATATGTCATTCCTTGTTTCTTGGAATTTACTTTTTTTCGTTTCCCTAATTTCATGACTTACGCTTATTCGTTTAACCAATTTTTCCGGCAAATGATTTTATGGCATTTTAAAATCATCTTTTCTCAAAACAAAGCCAATGAACAATCACTTGTTTCAACTGAGACAGTAAAAAAAGGGTTTTTAGAAAATCATGACTTCTACATATTTCTCTCTCTCTCTCTTTATAGTGAATTTTGGTGTTATAAACGTTGATTTACAGAGATGAAATTTTCTTCTCTTTTTTGTAACGATTTAGACTACGGGTGTTTTGTTTTACGCCAGTTGTTAATAGAAATAGTCGCGTAATTTCGTAAGAGCCATAAACTCTCCTAATATTTTTGAGCAATGCACTTTTTTTCTTAAGCCTAGATTAGTGCATTTATTAGACTACAATAAAGTGCATATGAAAGAGCAAGAGTATATATAATGTAGTTTTTTTCTGTTATTATTTTTTTACTTTATTTATCTGGAACTAAACTTTTCCAACAGTTTCTGAAAGAGTCTTTTCATCTATTTTAATGATTAATTTGCGGGTTTTCAAAAAGTCTTTAAGAAATATTTTCAGAAATTGGAGGAAATCTTTAATTCCAGAGGAAGCTTCATTATTTGTTGCTCTTTCGAATACATCTTATCTCATTCAAGCCGATACACTAGTACATGTTTGAGAAATGAAAACAAAATGTCCTCAGGATTAACACAACATCCATGAATTCAAAACGGCAGGAGGAAGCCTTAAGAAAACATCGATTTTTTTATCCGTTCTAAAGAAATCTAACCTGATTTAAGTAATTCATTGATTGAAATATATAGCGATGGCTTCAAATCCGAAATCCGTTCTTTCACGTTGTTCATTTTTATCTCTGCTTAAATTGAATTAAATTCCCACCGTAAATCTCTTAAAGAAATATCACCTTATTTCCTTAAAATAAATTCTTTCACATCGAATTACAATTCATCCTTCCGGCGTTCCATATATTTCAAAAGAGATCCTTGTACTCTTAAAGAAAATTGTGAATGAAGATATCTTGAATATTTCGCCACACATTAATCTATGAGTCACTGGGTGGTGTTTTCTTTTTAAGTTTTACGTAGAAAAAGATAAGGCTTATCCCGATAAGCTGAGTTAAATTTATGCCTCTCATAAACAGTGACATTGCCATTTATAAGAACTTGATATATTCATTCTGTTGAAATGAGAGGATACAGTATCAGACAAATTCAAATAGAATTTCATGGAGTACATTTATTCTGTCGGAGCAGCACAACTGTTATTCATTTTGTAGTTGGGGTGGAAACTTTTCAAAGGATCCTCTCCCTTCCGACTAGTTTGTTTCAATGAGATTGAAGGGAAAAGAAAGTTGGTTTCGAACTCTCTGGGGTTGAGATTAATGCCCGTGATTGTTGACAGAAAACAAAAGGTGGAGGGATTCGTCTCCGTTCGAGGTACGGAAAGGAATGTCTTCCTGATTGAACAGGGGTGGGATCGATTGGTACTTTCTCCTTTTTGCGACCCTGGATCAAGGGAATTTACTTCGTGGAGTGTAATTGAAAAAAAGAAGGATCTCCCTTCTTTTTCTTTTTTCCCCTCCGACTTTTCTTCAAGCTCCCAATTTCCATGCAATGGAGGTACTTTCCGTGATATACGTAGAGTCTTTTGAATTCCTCCATGCAACTTTTACACTGTAATCTTTTGACCTATAATCAGATTCAATCTTGAGATTGATTTTCAATCTCTTTCGTGCATAATAATTATATTTACCGAAATTAATAATAATAATCGATCTATACAAACAATTATAAAGTAACATTAAGGTATCCGACTACGTGCGGAACGGTGATTTTGCAAAAGCGTATAAATAGATAATATTTATGATATTTAGTGTCACTTAGATTAGAAAACGTATGTAAAATTGTTTTAAGAATATTATTACAATAAAAAAATTATTTAAGTACAATATTTTAAGAAAAAATAAACATAGAATAACCAATTTTCAAAACATTCTCCTTTTATGAAAAATGCTTCTATTATACTAATATTCTGCCTGTATATAGATCAGACCTCTCTACAGAGGCTCAACTAGAATTTTTGAAACATATAACTTAGGAGTAAAATTATCCATATTTTACTACAACAGAGGGGAGAAATTTTAAGAAAAAAACGCCGATAATTATTTCAATTGGTTGTAACTCTGAAAATAATGTGAATTTTTCAAAAAAAAATAGTTCAGACTCTCTGGAGAGAAGTCCTTACTTTTTATACGTAAAGTATTATTATTATAGAAGCCTTTTTTGTAAAAGGAGAACGTTTTGAAAAAAGGTTATTCTAAACTAATTGTTTGCCAAAATATTGTTTTTAAATAAATTTTTTGTGGCATAACGTCCTTAGAACAATTTTATACATGTATTAGATTAGAATACATTTATAACATTGACACTAAATATCATGAAAATTATCCATTTATGCGCTTTTTTAAAATCACGGTTCCGAACGTAGTCGGATACCTTAAAATTTTGTCTTTTAAAAAAACATGTACCCTACATAAGCCGATCTGTACATATTGCGTTTTTTCTTCAAAAGTTTCCCCGAAGTTCAAACCCTGATTGTAGGCTTGGGACGGATCCATTCGCGTACCTTCCTCTAACCCTCTTGGGAAATCTTCGGCTATCAATTCGCGTTATTCACAATCAACCCTTCTGAAGACGAAATCGTGATATGTAAATTAATTTTACTATATATATTCGTGGTTTTCTAACTAGTGCAGAGTATGAGTGGATGTAAATCAGGTGAGATTGTTACTGACCGGTATCATTATTGAATTACTGTGATTAAATACTTTTTAGGAGAATGATTGAAAGTGACGATTGATCACTGAGATTAAATTAATATTTGATTAAATCGGATAATAGATTAGATCATATATAAAGTAAGGATCGAGTTTGATAGTCTCCTAATTATTCGTGTATTTCGCCGTTCTTCCACTTTCGCGGTTAACACCGAGACATTCTCTTTCTGTTATTAATTGAAATTGTGCCGTTATTTTGTGTGATCAATAAATTGATTGGACCATGGCTAGTGTTTCTTCCCTACCTTCTACATATCTAGATGCCCAAGAGAGAGGTGAGGACCTCTCACATGCTAAATATTTTCCCATAGAATTTCTATAAAGTAAAATGCTGAAGACAATGTTTGAGTTTATTTCTATAACCCTACCTGAATCTAACATATTTTTTCCAGTCATTTGTTTTCTTGATCAATGTTATATATATATATATATATATATATATATATATATATATATATATATATATATATATGAAATGAGCGGGAAGATAAAGCTTTATATACTGCATGTGATCGTCGACCTATGTTTCATGCCTTGGAGACAAAACTCATTGCGTGATAATCTTTTGCAATCAGACATCGTGTTATATAAACAAGAATTTTGTGAACTACTCGGAAACTCGGATTCTGATGGTTAATTTGAAGGATTCGTGTGACTTTTTTCCTCCTTCTTTTTTTAGAATAAAAATTCCTTTCTAAACATTCAAAAATTTTTAAAAATCAGTATCATTTGCACATGCCAAACGAAAAAGTTAAAAAAATTCTTAAAATGCGTTTTGTCCAGTCTTTGTGGATCCGAATGAACCGGCCCCCTTACTTTTACTTTAAAAAAAATTACCAAAATTTTTGCATTTTACTCAGAAATATGCAGTTTATAGTCTATCTTTTCATAAATTAGCCGTTTTACCACAATAAAATAATTATGAAAACATTATATATAACTTAGTTTAAATTTACTGAATTACACATTTAATTATCGTAATGATGTGACAAAACATTATGACGGTTAAAAGAACAATAATTAATCGTCGTTTATCGGAAAGTTTTAAATTACGATTCGTACTTAATGTACAACCATGATGTAAAATATAAGTTCATCTCTGTTGAGATTTAATAAAAAAATGAGTACCGTAAAATCTGGCGTATAACGCGCAGCTGTACTTTCAAGCTGCAATTTTTAATTTTTAGGTTTAATCGCGTATTATGCGCACCTTTTTTTTACAAAGAAACCTGAAATGTATATGCGCAATGCTCTAATGTTTTGAAATAATTTATTCCAGGTATTATTCCAAGTTTCAGAAAAAAATAGTATCTTCTAGAGCTACAACCCTTTAAGTTCATAAGAAATGGCATTTCTTTCAAGTAAACAATATTTCAATATATGTAGAAGTCTAATTTTTTTTTCTATGCCATCTTTTTTTTTTCAAATTTTTAAAGCTATCGTTTTTATGCCAGGTATACGACACGCACCCGAATATTTGAAACTCATTTTTTGCATTAGAAGTGCGCGTTATACGACGGATTTTACGGTATTTTTATATAATGTATGTGTGGGATACATATTTGTCCATAGAACCAGCCTTGGTCCAAGATATTTGAATATATTTCATATGTAATTTTAGCATATTTAAGAGATTGTTTTACGTTTTTCTTAAGAAATGCTATTGCTATGTTTGATTTTATATTATATAACATTCAAAAATTTTATTTCTTTTCTTTTCAGGTAAGTTATATATTCTTGATGGATTATTATTGTCACCGTATCTCACGTGAGTCATCAGAGTTTATTAGTCTTCTTCTCATTTGTTCTCATTTTTATACCCGGCGTATAAAGCGCACCCGTTCATTTCGAGCTTAATTCAATTCCTACTATTAACTCACGCTCTCTACATATTTATTTATTTATCTTCGAATTTTTAATCGTTAATAAAATACATTTTAAAGCGCTCAATTGAGCTGAAATTTTATCTTCATGATTTTGTTTTGGATGACACAATACAATAATTTAATTATAATTAATATAATTAATTGATTAAAACTAATTATTTATAGAATTACAAATACAGCCACGTTGGCGACATAGTGACCCTTTTGGCGACGTCTGTCAAAACTTGAAAAGGTTTTTTTTTCTCACGTGTTAAAACATTCAGTTGTACTGAAATTTTATAGACACGATTGTTTTAGATGACAATATGATACTTTAATGATAATTAATAAAAGTTAATTACCACTTAATGTTGTGATTCTGTCATATGTATATACACATTTATATTAATTGTAACTATTTAAAAAAGTAGCTAAAATAAAAAAAATTCTTTGTTCTAAGTAGGAATTGACTAAAAAAAATTTTTTATATTACTTTTTTTGTGTTAAAAGTGCACGTTAAACGCCGGATTTTACGGTTAATACTTTTGAATATATAATTGATTTTTCGGCCTATCCTTATGCCAACTTTCATTTCACTCGGAACTTTAAAACAATAATGAAACCTTAAAGAACATGTTTACATCATATATGTTCACTAGCTGGTGTACCCGTTCTTCGCACGGGTGAATTGAAAAATTAAACAATACAGATTGAAAGTTAAAAAGATGTTAATGGGTTAATTTTACATGAACTTCAAATTAAACAAAAAAAGCTTTTTGCATATCTCAGCTGAAAAAAAAGAAAGGAAAAAAACCTTTGTTTAAATTTTAAATCTGTGGATCTAATAGCTGATAAAAAGGATTTTTTTATATTTATAACTCTCCGTAACACTCTTGAGGGTCGATTTTCGAAAACGCCTTCCTAAGCTGATCTCTGCTCAGCAAAAGTAACAAATTGTTACACATTTTGTGTAATGAAAGCTTAAAATAGTGTAAATAATTTATATCTGGATGTGTAGTACATTAATATTACTTTCAGTTGAATTTATTTTATGTTAAAATTGTAATATTCACCAGCAATGCCGTTCCTTACATTATAATCGTGGTTCAGTGGAAACATTGCGAAATGTTGGCGATAGAGCCAATTTGGCATCATTTTTGGCGACCATGATGGCAACTTGGTGATTGATTAAAGGGTGCATAATTTGATATACTGTAGTGCCATCTGATAGGAAGGTACAACAAACAGGATAGCACAAAATCCTTCTCCACAAAATAATAGATATGCATGCCAATTTTCATAGTGATCGGGTGAACGGTGTTGTAGTGAAGCGAGATCATATATACAAACATCCATCTATATATAGAGAGAGAGATTATGTTCGCCACAGAGTAAGTTAGTCTAGATTTTATATGTACTTCTATTACATATATATGTGGGAGACAACAAGTTGTCCAAGACGTTTGTCTTTCTTCTATTTTATTTTAAAACTTAATAAAAATTAATTAAAAAGGTAGCTATTCTAACAGATAAAGTTCCATGATGTTTTTACAGTAACGTCTGCTCGCGCACCTCAGTCGTTCTTCTTTCTCCGCTTTCTCTCTTCTCAAAAGTCTTAGTCTAGTCTAATAATTTCAGTTTCAATTCACTGCGCCTGCGCGCGAAGACTGCTTTGCTGGATGCCATAACCGGCCAACCTGACTGTACGCTGACCGCAGCGGTACTTCCCTTTTTTCCTTTTTCATCGAGACCAGAGGAGAATCTGAAACATACAAAAAAGACGGAACAGACAAGGACTATACGACAAATATACAAAGATTTAACATATCATAATTCTGCTGCACTAAACAGTTTCTCCATCATGTGAAGGCATCTCTTCGACATCAGGAAAGTTCCACAGGAAAACACACACACACATTGTGTTTCACAGGCATAAGAACGTCTTTTTTAATGAGTTCTTTGGTTGAACGCATCGATATTTTCCTCTCTAGAGTTCTGGACGTCTGTTCAAAACGATCTCTCTTTTTCCTCCGTTTCCACTGCCAGGGCTCAAAGATCCTTCGGAGCATTGCAAACCGTCTTTGTTTACTCTTCATAGGTGAAGGGGTAGGTGAGCGGGAGATATAAATTCCACGGAACTCGTTTTCATGGCACCATTGACTTTCTTACACAATACTATATCAGAACATTTTTCTCTTACAATACTCAATTTTAACTTAGTACTCTTAATTTTATTACATTTATAATCCTTAATTAGAGAACTCGAATCATTTCTAGTATTAAAGTTTTTAACATGTGGCAAATCATAACTAGAGTTTTTTATCACACTTGAAACAGAAACATTTGAAAAAGAAACTGCACCTAAAGAGGATTCACTTTCATTCAATAAAACATCGCTCTTTGCGTGGCCTAGTTTCTTTATTTCAGCATATACACTGGGATGTATAATAAATTCTTCGGTCAAGGTCGGTGATATTGCCGTTCGAACACTTAGACCGGGAGAGTGTTGATCAAGAGAAATATTTATGGGTTTAACTTCTACCATACGCTGTTCGCCAAAACACGAGCTTAATGTTATGATCTCTTCGGAAGGCTGGTTCACTCTAATTAGTGAGGAATTTAAAACTGGGATCTGGCAACCTGAATCAATCAAGGCTGTTACGGGCTGATTTTCTACAAAATGTTTACGTATTGAAGATTTGCGCATTCTTCGCTTTTTGTTTTTTTGCTCTCGACTTTCAAAGTATTCACGTTTATTCTATTATGGATGTGGTCGTTAGATTCTTTAGGTTTAAAACGCTTCTCACAGTCTCTTGCGTAATGAGATGAATCACCGCATATATAAAGCAATTTTTATTTTCTCTTTCAAGATATTGGGGATAGTTCTCTTTAATCTTTGGTTTAAAGTTTTGTGATCTATTTTTAAAGGGGTCTTCGGTATATCCATAAGTAATAGGAGTTTCCTTACGTGATCCGCCTCTAGATAAAATAAAAATATCACACTGTTTAGCTAAATCAATAGGCCTAAACCAATCTTCTGCTTCTCGAATGCTAATATGAGTTGCAGTTTCCTTATTTAAAGTTTCAAATTATTTATCAGAAATTATAAGATCACATAGAGATTCAAAGGAATTAACTTTTCGTTACGAACAATAATATTGGAAGTTTGCCGTCAATCTTGCAGCAAATTGGATGTATGTCTCGCCTGATGATTTTACAGCATTTTTAAATGAGTTTAAACACTCGCGAGGGGTTAATTGGAATTCTCTGAGTACTATAGATTTTAGTTTTTCATAGTCATTTAATTCCTCCTTTTTAATATACAATAAGACGTTATGAGCTCTTTCGCCCAGAAGATTTATTAAAATTTCAGATTTATATTCGTCATTTATTTTCTTGGTTAAAAATGCGCGTTCTAATGATTGGAAGAACAGATTAAAATTTTCAGATCTGGTGGGAACAGGAAGAGATAAAGTTTTAATACTTTTTATCATATTTTCTATGTTAGTTTCGAACTGTTTTTCTTCGACTTTAGCTGTAGGATTTAAACTTAATGCTTCATTTTTAGCCGTTTGAAGTTCGACTTCTTTTTCTAATTTTGCTAACTGAAGTTCCGCGAGCTCAATTTTCTGTTTTTCTAAAGTTGCCTCTCTTTCGTTTCGCGATACCCTTTCATCTATACAGTTTTGAATTAAAGTTTTAACGAAATCTGCATCACTTTCAAATGTACTACTGTTCTCAATTTTAGTCTTTAGTTTAGCTATGGTGTCCGTACTCTCCACAGTACCGTCTAGATCCTCAACAACTCTTATGAGATCCTCTTTAAGAGCGTTTTTATACATTTTAGAAAAATATGGAAAGATCTTACCTTTTTTTCTAGCTCCCTTGTTGCTCGCACGTACGATGTATCCAATAATTGAAGAAAAACGTTGATTCCACTGATTTCACCTCTTCGCAGGTTATATAGTTGAAATTGTTCGAATTGACACCTCTTCGCAGGTGTTTAGTTGATATTTCCAACCTCTACACAGGCGGAATATTCAGGGTTCGATGAAAAGTCAATTGAAGAAAAACGTTAATTAAAAGTTCCAGCCTCTACACAGGCGGATTATTCACACTGAGTTAGTTCCAACCTCTACACAGGCGGAATTTTCGTCGATGGTTCCAACCTCTACACAGGCGGAACGGAGTTTTAAAATTCAACCTCTACACAGGTTGAGCGAAGTTTAAAAAATTCAACCTCTACACAGGTTGAACGAAGTTTCAAAAAATGGCGGCGCGTCTCTCCACGGACGCTTTTGTTCATTGTTCCAAACTTTGATCAAAAATCGAAATTTTTTCAATCCCGGCCTCTACAAAGGCGGAGTATTCATGCTGAGTTCAAACCTCTACACAGGTTGAACGAAGTTTCCAAAAAATGGCGGAGCGTCTCCTTCACGGACGCTTTTGTTCATTGTCCAGACTTTGGTTCAAAATCGAAATTTTTTTCAATCCCGGCCTCTACACAGGCGGAGTATTCATGCTGAGTTCAAACCTCTACACAGGTTGAACGAAGTTTCCAAAAATGGCGGAGCGTCTCCTTCACGGACGCTTTTGTTCATTGTCCAGACTTTGGTTCAAAATCGAAATTTTTTCAATCCCGACCTCTCCACAGGCGGAGTATTCATGCTGAGCTCAAACCTCTACACAGGTTGAACGAAGTTTCAAAAATGGCGGAGCGTCTCCTTCACGGACGCTTTTGTTCATTGTCCAGACTTTGGTTCAAAATCGAAATTTTTTCAATCCCGGCCTCTACACAGGCGGAGTATTCATGCTGAGCTCAAACCTCTACACAGGTTGAACGAAGTTTCCAAAAAATGGTGGAGCGTCTCCTTCACGGACGCTTTTGTTCATTGTCCAGACTTTGGTTCAAAATCGAAATTTTTTTCAATCCCGGCCTCTACACAGGCGGAGTATTCATGCTGAGTTCAAACCTCTACACAGGTTGAACGAAGTTTCCAAAAAATGGCGGAGCGTCTCCTTCACGGACGCTTTTGTTCATTGTCCAGACTTTGGTTCAAAATCGAAATTTTTTCGATACCGGCCGAGCCCCCATAATTTGTGGGAGACAACAAGGGGTCCAAGACGTTTGTCTTCCTTCTATTTTATTTTAAAACTTAATAAAAGTTAATTAAAAAGGTAGCTATTCTAACAGATAAAGTTCCATGATGTTTTTACGGTAACGCCTGCTCGCGCACCTCAGTCGTTCTTCTTTCTCCGCTTTCTCTCTTCTCAAAAGTCTTAGTCTAATAGTTTCAGTTTCAATTCACTGCGCCTGCGCGCGAAGACTGCTTTGCTGGATGCCATATATATATATATATACAAGACTTTCTGAACATAAAATTTTTTTTGAAGTTCCTGATACAGCTCTCGCACTCTTATTTTTATAAACTCATTGGGATTTTACTTGCTTCTAAATTGTATCTTCAACACCGCGCTATGTAATAAGAGCAAAGAGCTATTTTTTTAATTAAATAAAATTAAAATAACTTAGTACGTATTATTCTTACCATTAATTTTTTTGCTTCATTTTGGTGCCATTTTTCTTTTGATTTTATCATTACGTAATTATAAGAATGCTTCCGTTATTGTTGTAATTGATCCTCCTCTATCAATTGATATTAATAAATATAGGCTATGATATGCTTCTATTTGATATTAAAAGGAAATTTAGTTTATGTTTTTTTATCCAAAAACGGTTAAATAAATATTTTTTATTATTTCTTCTAACGCTAAAGGAAAAACTTGTGCTCAAGCAACAAAAAAAACCCTAATATAAATATCTCAGTCCGTAATATTATAATTCTTTTCAATGTTATTTACATACAAATGGATAAGATTTATCTTTTGCATTAAGTATTTATTTGTCATTCCAAAAATAATCCTTAATTTGAGTCACAATTTTGATAAGAACTTTAAGCTTTTTGGTTTCCTTTTCCCACTTCTCGTTGTTTTCTAGTTACGGATAAAATACAGACTATTTTTTTTATTAAGAAACTCTTTACCAACACCCATCTATCCTGCTGCTTGTGAGAGCAAATTAAACTGAAACACTTTATGTCAGCCACCATTTGTGGTGAAGAAACTCACTTAATTGCTCATTAAGTGTTTTAACATAAATAACCCACATCCACACATACACAAACACAACAGAAAGAAAAAAAGCTCTTTGTTTATTTAACATTACCATATAACTAACTAAAAGTTTCTGTTTATGCTCTTAATTTGATAAGTAATTTTTTTCGCTACCCGTCCTTATTGAAGATAAAACTTTGATGTAAATAAATCAGTTAATTACGTTACCATATATTTTGCGATTATCATGTTTTATAGGGAGTGACTGAGCGTTAGAATTATATTTGGATGAAAGAAAACTATAATTATGTTAGTAATAAGTATTCTTTTACAAAAATGATTTGATGACTCGTTTATTTAACAAAGAAATTGACTAACTGAAGAATGAAAATGTGCATATATACACTGCGCTTTTATTTCTAATTAATTTTAAAGAACTACGTTTTTAATTAATAAATTTTTACACCTGTTGGAGTTCACTTGAGCCATGATTAAAATGCCATGAAATATTTTTTTCTATGTTTGAAATTAAACTTCATTCTTACTTTTATTGCATCATTAATTAAATTTTTTCAATCTTATTTTTTAATGTTATCTACCTATATAAAAACAGCAAAAAAGAGAAGAAAAAAAACTTGTGCAACTTTAATAATATGCTTGAGTACGTCTTTGCTTCTGCCAATAAATCCTTTGTACTAATGAGTTTGACGGATACAAAAAGAAATAGTTTTCGAGATCTTTTCATTTTTAAACTGAAAACAATGGAAAGTTCGAATTGTAGTTTTATTCCAATTATGGTCTCCAATTCCTTAATATTTCATTACTTATAAAAAAAATTAACAAGGAAGAAAATGTACGAAGAACGAAAAAAAAAACTTTTTTCAATAGTACCAATACGTTTTTTTTGTTCTGTTCCAATTGTCAAATTTAATTCACCGAAGGATTCGTTCGGATCCATTAGATGACAATTCTAATTTCTCTTCCGCCAACAAAAAAAAGAAAAAAGTTTAATCACGGTGAAAGGAATTTAATTATGTAGTAAAAAAGGTATATTGACTGCATTTCAGTTTTCTAATTTACGGTTACCGTTAACTTCACGAGTACGTCCCCACTTGCAAACGGAGCCATAAAAAAACTCCTCTCAGAGCCCCCTTTGAAGTAAAAGCACAGGAAAAGGATAAGAAAGGAAATATTTGCCTCTTTTACTTTCATCTTTATAAAGAGGCCACTACTTAATTACTAAATATGCAAATCGAAATGTCTCTGTAACAGACCAGTGCAGATATAATTATCGATTGAGTGTGCTTCACAGAAACATAAAAAGAATTATGTCATTAAAAGGGATAGGCAAAATAGAAAAAAATGTGCGTCCTTTTTAATCAAGCATAAATGCTTGTGTTTCAATTATGTTATTCCGTGTTTTGCTGAAATGAGCAGATTAAGTGAAGAGCAGTTAAAAACATTTTGTTTAAGGGCTTTTCCATCGATGCTCAAATCGAAATAGTAATGGCTTAACATTTATTAATGATATAATTATATGCTTATTTCGTTATGGAGCAGAGCGTTGAAAATAAGTAAAAATGTAACTCAATAAACAAATATCTCATTTGCGAAATGCTGTTTCGGTATTTATTCAATTAAAACACCATTGCTTTAGAAATGGAATGGTTAGATATTCTTACATCAACTGCATTTTAGTATCTGGGAGATCTTTTGTGAATGAATTCATACAAAAATAGCTGTTCTAAATGGGTTTTTTAACATTTAATATACATTAAATTAAGTATTATTCTACTTTTTTCATTAATGTGTTTCATGCAAAATATAGCCGCAGTGATAATTTTTTTCGATCCATACGTAGCTTATTCGATCTCTCAATGTCCTTTTTAACATTATTTTCTTTTAAAATAAAAAGTGTACTTGATGTCCTAAATGAGAAAATTCTGAGAAATGCTGTAAATCTAGTAAAAGGATTATACTGATATCTTATACAATAATATCGAAAGATGTTGCTCATTATCCTTGTTTTACTATACGAGAAATAGTTGTTATATATTTTATTTATGTAATATATACTCTATAACATAAAAAAACTACTCACTGAAGTGATATGCGCAATTTTCTCATATCTGGATAACTTTTGACAGTCATTAACAAATTACCAGAATCTTCAGGCCACTGTAACGGAGCATCCGGATTGTTTATAAAACAGAGGACATTCGAATGCTAAGTCATGACTTCCACGTTGCTCCAACGACCCAAGTGGAGTTGCCGCAAGTGATCCTGTCGCGAACTCGTGGACGGAGTAGTCGAATCGCAGGTTGGGAACCTAGTACCCCTGATCTAGTACTGATGCACGTGAAATCTGTGTTGGATCAAAGGTCTCCCGTTAGTGTGGTATAAAAGTTAAGAGAGTTGAGTGCATCTGTAAGGATCTTGCCTCCACGCCCAGAGATGTGGGAGAAAGGGAAGGAGAAGACTAACCATGCTCAAAATTACCTAATTTATTTGCAACACAAACAACAACACATTCGATCCATCCAAACCAAGAGATGCACCCAATTAAAGCAATATGTAGACAATTGGCAAGGTATGAGAAGACTTTAATTACCAGTAACACACTTACTTCAGCTCAAGTACAATGCCTTCCTAGCTATCTAATCTATATTCAATCTCCGGTGATAAATCGTCACGTTAATTACGACAATTATCAAATACTAATTATCTGCGTTACACTTTAAATTTGGTTAATCACTGCTCCGCTAACAGCCCACTCTATCTCTCTCTTTCTAACGTGTAAGCCTAGACTTTATATAGTAGTCTTAATTTACATGTTCACATTCTCTTCTTTAGAGGGAGCGTTTCAATAAAATAGTTTTTAAATACCAAAGATTCCCCAAGAGGATTTGTTAGTGGGAAGGTCGCGGATAGAGCCGTCACACTTCTTCAAGTGTCGTCCTTTTCACTTGACCATGATTCAAAATGACGAGGTCCGTCACCAATAGCCCTCGTGTTGCTTTATAGCGCGACGTAAATTTAAATCAAATCAAAATTGACCCAGATATACTGTATCCATGTCAAGCCATGGGAGGTATTACCATTTGAGAGAGCTCATGCAAATGGAATAAAGGAAGAAGACTGGTCAACATAATTCTTCTCCAACACTTTCCTCCAGGCGTAAGGTCAAGGTATCGTAATCGTGACTGGCTTGTTACGAGTTTGAGCCCAGTACCACTAAAGACCCGCCGCGTAGGGAATCGATGCACGTTAAATCTGTCGAGAGCTCAAACGTCCTCCCGTGCGTGTTGTGGTAGTTAGGAGAGGGGGTGCCAGCTCAGGTGTCGTCCACGTCACTTGACCATGGTTTAAAATTACGATGTCCGTCGCCAAAAGCTGAACAGTGCGAAGTTAATATTCACTCATTCATTCATTCCGACCGTCCCTGGATCGCGCCGATCAAACCCGCCGGTTGGAATGTGTATGACAACCAATCCCACAGGAAAATATCCATTAAATCTACAATTCAATACCCATTTAGATAACCCATAGCTTTTCAACATGGGCGATAATGCCCTCTTGTGGGTATTTAAGGTTTTCGGGGGGGAGCAGTAAAATAGCTAGGGAAAATTAGGGAGCGTTGAGATGGCACGGTGGGGCGTCGGCAGATAAACCAAATATAGTCCAGAAAAGACTTAAAAACACGCTGATTATATACTAACAAAAGTAAATTTTAATACTGGTTATCTTATGTTGATTGTATGTATTTAAATCATTTCTTTCACGTGTACGAAAATTCACATATTTCGGTAGTTCGGGAAGTGGATGAAAAATTTAAAGATAACATTATATTTAGTCCTACATTAAATTGATATATATATATATATATATATATATATATATATATATATATATATATATATATATATATATATATAGTACATTTTAATTTCTATGTGTACGTGTTGCCTTTGTGAGCAGGTAGGAAAAATGTTTCGCCCACTACATTTCATTACGTATATTTTCCATGAAATATAATCAAATACGTTAACCAGGAATTAACGTGTGATTCTTTAAAGAAAGAAACTGATAATTTTTTTTTATTTTGAAACCAATAGTTTATTGTGAGTTGCTTCATATCATCAAAACCATCTTTTAACAGCGTCTTTATAACAGGTATAAGGTAAAACTTTTTTATTCCACTCTTTTAAATAAAGAAGAAATTCAGTAACAATTCAGTTCAATTCCCCAACAATATCAAATCAAAAACTAAAATATATAATATTAAACATTTAATTATATTTGTGTCAATAGCTATTTCAGATTCGCAAGCAAAGAATAAAAAATGGGGGGCTTTAGAAAAAAAGATTAAACTAAAAAAATATATTCTATTAGTAATAGAATATTATTTTAATATTAATTCTTGTTTTCACCATGTACTATGCAAGCCCTTATTTCTCTTCAGTGGGAGGGGACGGTATAGAAATATTCACTAAAAAAAGGAGCTCCAGTTCAAAAAAGGTTGGGAACCTATCAGATAACCTCTCGTATCAAGGTCAGAAGTGGTCCAGTGCAGTGGCTTAACATACTCCCCACAACCCCCGCACATCGGGGTGGCCCAGGATTCTAGGAGGCCCGAAGCCTATGATATGTTATGGTTCTGCAATCCTTTGTAAGAACTGGCTTGGGGTGGCCTCAAACCTGACTTTGTAGAGGGGCCCTAAATATATACAATATTCTCTATTACGTCACTGGTCCAATGCATTGCTAATTTTTTTTACGTTTTCGGATAACTCCTCACATGTGCCTCGTTTTTTATATCATAGAATGCTATATGCAAAAAAGAATTGTTTGTTGGTAAGGATAATTTCATTCAGGGTAATGACACAGCTTCATACTTAACTAAATGTTGTTTTATCACTATTACTTATACGTTTCATCAATGGCTGAATTGGGTTTACATGTTCGGTGTGACATATTTTTTAATTCCTACAATTAGCTCACACACTCTATATATTTATTTATTTACCTTGGTGGAATTTTCAATCGTTAATAGAATACATTTTAAAGCGTTCAGTTGTGAGCTGAAATTTTATATACATGATTATTTTGGATGACAATACGGTAATTTTTAATTATAATTAATAAAAATTAATTGATTAAAACTAATTATTCAAAGACTTACAAATACAGCCACGTTGCCATTATTTTTGGTGACTTGTGTCAAAACTTGAAAAGGTTTTTTTCTCATATTTTAAAGCGCTCATTTGAGCTGAAATTTTCTATACACTACTGTTTTGGGTAAAAATACGATAGTTTAACTATAATTAATTAAAATTAATTGACTTAAACTAATTATTTAAAGAATTACAGATACAACCACGTTGGTTTCATTTTTAGAGACTTGGGTCCAAACTTTAAAAGATTTTTTTTCTCACGTTTTAAAGCATTCGGTTGAACTGAAATTTTATATATATATACGATTGTTTTGATGACAATGCGATACTTTAATGATATAATTAATAAAATTCAATTACCTCTTAATGTTGTGATACTGTCATATATATATATATATATATATATATATATATATATATATATTAATTGTAACTATTTAATAAAAAGTAGCTAAAATAAAAATTTTCTTTGTTGATCTAAGTGGGAATTGACTTAATTTTTTTTATATTACTTGTAAAAAAAGATACAGAGAAAAAATTAACCTTATTGTTTTGATTGAAATTCTAAGTGTTTGCATACCTTTCGATAATAACATAAAGTTTGCTTTGCATTGTAATGTTGATTTATTTTGTAATTAAATTAATTTAATTTCTTAATGAATAATGATACGAACGGCTTTGCATCCGCGGTGAAACGCAATACATGTCAGCATTTCGCTGATTCTACATCACGTCATGTGTAACACGGGAATGGCAACTACCCAATGACAAATACTGTCAGGGTCCATGTCACTTTACAATTACTTGGATTTGCTGTTAGTCGAACAAGCTGCCTCATTATCCTCACCACTATCACACGCAACCTCCTGGGAGGGCAGCATCAGGTGTGACAACTAAGCAGCCCTCATTTAAGCATATTCACCAGAAGATGACATTGACTACAAGTGTTGAGGCCGTTAATAATACACAAGGAGCAATCCCTAAGCAACAGTAATGGTATTTAATGACATAACTTATCACTTTATTAAATGTAGGGGTGTTATGATATATCTCATCGAATACATTGGACTTATGTGAATTTTTAGTTTTAGTTTTTCCAATTCCTCTACTATTAGAGTTCACAATCTCCCTATATATGTATATATCTTGTTCATATATTCAATCGTTAATAAAATACTTTCTATTCCTCCATTCTAGTTCAAATACATTTTTTTAAACTTGTATAGGAGGACACTTGATGTTAATACATTTTTTTCAAATTTTAATACGTTAGTTAAACTTAATTAATGAATAAATAGTAACAAACAAAAATAATACTCTAGCACCAATAAATAAAAGAAAGCCGCTCGTTGTATCCCTGTAGCGCTATGGATAGAGCATTGGACTTCTATTCCGAAGGTCGTGGATTCGAATCCTATCTGGGTGGCCTAATTTTGGAGAATGTGATTTATGAATGAATAAATAGTAACGAACAAAAATAAAATAATACAACACCATATATAGAAAGGAAAATAGAAAAAAATCGCTTTCTTTTTTGCCACTAAATAGTGTGATTTTGTCATATGTATATACATATTTATATTAATTGTAATTATTTAATAAAAAGTAACTAAAATAAAATTTTTCTTTGTTGACCTAAATAGAAATTGACTTTAAAAAAGTTTTTTTCATATTACTTGTTGTTACATATTTCGATAACACACTGTTAATATTTTTCTATAATTCATTCATTTTAAATATGAAATTAATTTTGTAAAATTTTTAGACGTAACTCTGTAAAAGAAATGGTACCGTGTAAAGAATTTTTTTTTACTTATGCATTTATATAAAAGTGTTTACATGGACCCTATTTGAAAATGCATGAAATACACATTTCAGAAGAAAAATACCATTTTTGTAAAAAGTATATTTCAATATTTTAAAATTTCTGCTACTTCTACAATTTTTAATGCTTTTGGACAATTTTTACTTTCAAATATTCTTGGATGCAGAGATGTCTTAGGGCATGATCCAACTGTTCCCGGCCGCAGGGCCTCAACATTGGTGGGCCTCGCTATGTTCTAGACTCAGTTTCAATAAGATCAAGATCCGGATAATTTTAATCGTCAAATAATATTCACGTGTATATTCTCCGAAAAACAGGAAATTTGAAACTGCCTGTCAACTGACAAAAGTGGCAAGACCGTATTATCATGTGATGACCGTTATTCATATCTAGGGCCTAGGCCTAATTCTATAAACAATCATTCAACTTATTTAGTCGAAATGCGGCCATTCGTCTATCCGGTTTGTGCCTAGGGTTTTTGAGATTGGGAGTCATGCATATTTATTTGTCTCAAATTATCATTAGAAAGAGTATTTGGCGATGCATATGCGACGTTTGATATGAATAACGGTAGCGAGTAAATGATTAATTTAAATATTGAGTTTACGTCACAACTATTATTTGCAGGATTACACATTGATGTTATTGAACTTATTAAAAGATTATTAGAGTTCAAAACAGTTGTTTGTGAGAGTAGGGATCCATTTCGACGAACGCTCACTGGAAAGTTCAGAACATCATCTCCCTCTGCTCCGGGATCAGGGACCGGCACCCCCAGCATCCCGTCACATCCTGCTGGTCGGCGGGAATAAAGTTTCCTCTAGGTCAAGGGGTTGCGGGGAGGTCTAAGGCAGACCACGCAAAAGCCTTCGACTTGCAGCTGCAGGATGCACGTGTGATGATCATTTCCACAAAAAGAGAAGCTGACCACTGCTGCGAGACAAGACGTTACACATGCTATATACTGTTTATGCTCAAAGATCATTTTGCATAGGGGCTAGGGTCACAAAAAATCTTCTCTGTGCCCAGGGCCTCAAAGAGTCTTAAGACGTCCCTCCTTAGATAAGTTCCTCACAGCTCTGTGAATGGGGTCGGTGTTACGTCGGTCACTTTTAATTTTACAATTTTTTTCGTGTCGGACTCTATAAAAAAATAGTTTAAAAAATCAACTATATCGATAAGTTAAAAAAAAAACTTATCACATAAATCCTTATCCCGTGCACATGATTATCAGACATATTATACATAATAACAATCAGAAAAAATTTCAAAACTTTGTATCCAATATAAAAAAAAAAATTCTTAACATTTTATATACACGATTTTCAAGAAAAATAAAAAACCGAGAAAAAAGCCATTTAGATGCAGACTTCGCGTGTTCTATTTGCGGTTTTTGCTTCGACATACTGTTAAAAAATGTTTAAAAACTGGTTGAATAATGTAGAGTTACGAAATTTTGTAAACATACTTAAAGAAGTCTCAAAATTAAGATGAGGTAATAAAAAAATCGATAGATTTTGGTCATTTTTAGAGCAATG
The DNA here is from genome assembly GCA_019973935.1 of Trichonephila clavipes. Lineage (NCBI taxonomy): Eukaryota > Metazoa > Arthropoda > Arachnida > Araneae > Nephilidae > Trichonephila > Trichonephila clavipes. The sequence goes on along the minus strand of BMAU01019394.1, from coordinate 324,416 downwards.
TGTCCCCTTTAATTATTCAAGGTATTAGAAATTGCATATTTTAATAGTTGTTCACTTTTCTGATGCATACAAATTGGTTTACTACAAATCTCTTAAAAATTTACTTTAAAATAAATCATCTGTTTTTATCACTAAAAAAACACTGGCGTCCGTTATTAAAATTTTTAATTAATTTTCACGAATATTTCAGCATGTTTTGTGTAAATGCAAACTTGTTTTGGCGAGTTAAAAGTAATATTCGCCAAACTTTCATTTTCGCAACACTGAAACGTAATTAAAAAATACGAGTCGTCTCTTCTTGGTATCTCTAAATTTAATCAAAAAAGAAAACTATTAAGAATGTTTTTAAAATGATTAAAGTTCCAGATCGAGCGATATAGTCTAATTAAAGACCAATATGTGGCACAGTAAGTTTCAATTCTATTTCAACTTTTCTTAAACATTTTTAAAAAAAAGGAATGTTTATATCTTCTGATCTTAATTATTGTGAGAAAAATAATAAATCCAGAAGAATGAAGAATGTTAGCTGCGGCCATAATTTTCATATCAGATCATGTCAATCTCTAAACAAAAGCTGCATAATTAATAAAAACAAAGAGAAGTTCTTCATGTTCGCCATTATCTATTCTTTTTACATCACATTAGAATCAAATAATTAGAATAGAAAAGAAAGAATGCATTGTGTCTCTCTGCCGTAATGGAAATACGGACTGTCGTCTGAGTGAAAATCGCTTTCAGTCCATTGCCATATGTAAAAGTCCCGTTAATAATAAAATACGGCTACATTTGCAGTGAAGGAGAAATCCTTATGTACAAAACTTGTTCTTATTTTCAGATAAAGAAGCGAGTATAATGAATGACTCTGTTATCTAAATATCTGTTCTAGTGTTCTTTTTTTTATTGGCAGTATAAAAGTATATACTATGTATTTTTTAAATCAAAATTTTTTAAACGGGCAAGAGTATTTCTATAGGAAGATAGAAAATAAAATGTCGTAAGAACTGTTCGGTTCATTTATTTACATATCAGTAAATAGATTGGTAGAATTCTTGAGAGCATTGCGTGAGACTAATTTATATAAATTTGTTTAGTTATGGTATCTGAGGAAATTTTTCTTATGAAGGATTCATGCTATATGATTTTTGATTTCAATTTTACTAGGATACACCTTAACAATGTATCTTAAGGTAACCGACTACATTCGGAACTGTTATTTTTCAAAAGCGTATAAATGGATAATTTTTATGACATTTAGTGTCACTTAGATTTGAATACTAGTATAAAATTGTTTTAATACTATTAGTACAGTAAAACATTATTTAGATGCAATATTTTGGCAAAAAATTAACATAGAATTACCTATTTTCAAAACATTTGAAAAATGCTTCTATAATAATAATATTTTGCCTATTCATAGCTGAGACAGAGCCTAGTACAGAGCTTGAACTAGGAGTTTTGAAATATAAAACTTAGAAGTGGATTTATACATATTTTAATACTGTAGAGTGGAGAAATTTTAAGTTTAAAATACCGATAGTTATAACTCTGAAAATAATGTGAATTTTATAAAAATCCTAGTTCAGGCCCTCTAGAGAAATATTTGCTATATATAAGTAAAATATTATTATTATAGAAACATTTTTCATAAAAGGAGAATGTTTTCAAAATAGGTAACTCTAAGTCCATTTTTTGCCAAAATATTGCATTTAAATAATTTTTAATTTTAATAATATTCTTATGACCATTTTATACATGTATTCTAACCCAAGTGACACTAAATATCATGAAAATTATCTATTTATTCATTTTTTTAAATCACGATTCCGATCGTAGTCGGATACCTTAAAAACTTTAAGATATAAATCCTAAGTGAAGTACAAAATTAATGTAAAATAAGGATAACCCAATCAGTTGACTCGGTAACTTAGAGGTAACGTGCCCACTTCTTAAGACCAAGGTTGCGGGCTCGATCCAGGCTGGAGTCGACAAATTTTCTGAATTCGAATATCGTAGGCTTGCATATCATATGATTATGTGACATGTAAAAGATTCCTTGAATATCAATTTGGCTCGGGTACTCACGGCAGAATTAAATCAAGGCAATAGCATCCGGCGAGAGCTTGAATTAAATAAATTCAAGCATCAAAAATATGGTAGTGGGAGCCGCTACTAGTTGGCGACACTAACAAAATGGCTTTCACACTTGGAAACTAGCTGCGTCTGCAAAAGTATAACTGCCAAAATAGAAACCATTATATAAAGAAAGAAAGAATAATAGAAAATATATACTGAAAGAGAGTTTTAAAACTATTTTTCTATTTGTGTTTCGACATATACAAATAGAATAGTTACGGCAGACGAGAGGTATGTTATCATACTTTTGAGCGGCTTTGCTGTTGTAGAGTTATGTGTTCGTATCCTGGTGTTCCTTAGGTCCCACAAGTAAAGAAGCTGATGCACTTTAACTTTATCGAGACTCAAAGTTCTCACGTTGGGTCGGTTGGGTGGCGTAGTTGGTTTGTCGCTGGCTTTTTGTACCTAAGGTTGCGAGTTCGACCCCGGCCCAATTCGATCAATTTTCATGATGCACAAAATCGCCAGCGGCCATGTCGTATGATTATACGGTTTGTAAAAGATCCCTAGGGGAGGTGCTCTAAATAAAATTAAATTATAATAAAGGTCTGCATCATCAGAGCTCAGATGTCTCCCTCGAGGGAAGAAACTGGGCGTCGAAATTACCTGCGGCGAATGGTATCCGCCTCTATGGTGACGTGCTAAAAAGGTATATCAGCTCCTGAGGAATGTGCAACATCTGCAAAGGTTAAAAATACCAATACGCAGTCCCATTAGGAAAAAAATAAATTCATAGAGTTCTATAGCAGACGATTTTCTCCGTGATCCATTCACTTGTACCCCACCAAGAATGAAACGTAAGATCTTGCTCTTAAAAATTCCCAAAGCTTCCTCATCCCGTCAAGTCTCTGATGCATGTCAAGACAGATCTTATAAAACTTTTATAAAGAAGCAATTTAGTTCTTAATCTTTAGAATAATCCTTTTGCCATTAAAATATGGCCGCAGTAAAAAGAGATACCTGCTTTCAGTGAATGTACTAAGTAGATTGATGCACTCTGTTAATAACTGTTCAAAATCTGACATAAGAAATAAAGAAAAGTTCTCACGTTGGAGTGATGTGATAGCTTGGAGAGGGAGGAGGGAGGTGTCATCTCAGATGTCATCCTCGTCACTCAAACGTGGTTTAAAATTAAGATGTACATCGTGAATAGTTCCTCATGTTGGTTCCTGAAAATGAGAAATAAATACACAATGAATCATTCGAGATATATCTATGTCAGAGACAAAAGTTTAACCGGTTTATCCCCACTGCGAAAACACTATGGACACCGGTTTAAGAAAACATATAGATTATAGAAGATAGAAGTTCAATAACTTCTTTTTAACAAATAGAAATCCTCTTTAGTAGACTCAATAAAGAGATAATAAACAAAATAACTACATGGCATAGTTATTGAAATAATTGGCATTGGGCAAAATGTCTTTTCTCGCTCTTGAATCGGTACAAAACGTCACTAAACCTTTCATCTAGAGCCCAGAACTTCGCCTAAGACAAAAAATTCTTTCCATTTCACATAAATCATCATCATTTTAATTGCTGTCAAAAAACCTTCAAAAACATTTTTTTCTGAAGAATTCGGTTCGTGATAAAACGTAAAACGACATATTCAGTCAGTATTCAAAGAAGGTCTTTTAAAACTTGTCATTGCACGTTTTCTTTTAACGGTTACAGGCACCTTTGTGTCATTCAATAGCTTTTTTAATGACCACCGTTTGCAACGCCAAATGAACTTTTTCGAAAAGAAAAGATATTACGTTGTAAATTGAAATGAATTTAAAGTTTTCTATGCATACCGAATTTTTCGGAAAAATGTCTGTTTGAATATTTTATTCCCATTTGTTATTTAATAACTGGTTCACATATTTTAGCATTGTTTTTTTACAAGAAAAATACTAAGCCTCATTACTATTAGTGATCATTAATGCCCTCTAGTTTTTGTATAGTAATTTATAAAGAGTTGTGTCCAAATTATATGTTTTTTTCCATGTAAATAAAACTATTCTCTATCAACAAAATTTTAGATTGATTCTTTATTGACACCACATTCGAGTGGCCGCGATAGCCTGGGGTCAAGAAAACGAACTCGTGGCCGGCGTGTCATGAGTTCGAGCCCTGTACCACTGAAGACCCACCGTGTAGGGGACTAAATTTGTCGAGGTTCAAATGCCCTTCCATTGGTGTGGTGTGAAGTTAGGAGAGGGGTGTCAGCTCGGTTATCAGCCTCGTCACTTAACCATGGTTCAAAATGACGGTGTCCGTCACCAGAAAGTCCTCGAGTATCTAAAATAGTACTCTCACTCACTCACTTGAAGCATCTTGAGGGCCATTGATGACGAGGGGGGTCCTCTTTTATTTTGAACCTCGGTCAAGTGACAATGACGACACCTGTGAAGGCATATCACTCACCATACTTCCACATCGTGTCAACGTACAGATTTTGAGCTTCCACAGATTTAACGCTCATTAGCTTCTAAAAAAATGAGAATCGTAAGAAGTTGAACCCATATCTATAACGAAATAACGCCAACCACGAGTTCGTGACCATGACTACTCCTCTTTCGTTGCCCCCAATGAAAATATAAAATTATGGATTACCTCTGCATTATTTTGAGCCTGATGTTTTTATATTTTTTATTAACAGATATATCAAATTTTGGAAAAGTTATGCATCTCTTATAAACTTCTTAAGTTAAGTTTTCCAGAATTTGTTTTTCTTCAATTTAAGCATAATTTGTATTTAGTAAAGATATTTTCCACCTAATTAATTCAAAAATTCATTAAAAAGAGATTTTTTTAAATACGAAACTGTGCTGAACTGATTGCTTACAATCGAAATATTATGGTAGAGTACATTAAATCTGAGGATCATTTTATGTGATAAAAGTTGTAAAATAATGATACTTGAATATTGAAAATGTTAGGATTCGCGTGCTACTCTTTTAACAAAACTCTCTGTACATTTTCTAATAAATGCTCTTCATAAAAATTATGTGGAGCAGAGATTCGCTTATGGAACTTATTCAAATGAAATGGGAACAGTACAGATAAGATTATCAAATTTTATCACTTGTAAATCTTTTCTCTGAGAGAGAGAATAATTTAAATTCGTAATTAAAATCGTATTTGATGCTTCTAAATATTTATAGGCATAGCTGTAACATGTAGGCAATATGAAAGTTCTTATTAAGGAAATGATATAAAAGACAAAAGATATTTCTAGTTTTATTTTTCTAAATTCCGCTGGAAGTTTCAGCGCAGTTTAGCCGGAATTGGCTTTTACGCTCTAAACTAGAGGTCGGCAACCTATGGCACGCGGCAGAATTCTCAGTGACACTCTACACTACTCTCTTAAGTTTGCCACTTTTGAGTGGATGGAAGTTGATAAATTTGTAATGGACCTTAATTGACGAATATTTTCAGAATTATGGACACATTAACGGAATTACAAAAAACTCTGAAAGATAACTCTTAAGATAAACTTACAGGTATTATGAAAATTATTGAATGTCATTGCTAGAGAGATTTAATTGTTTGAAGAGAGAAAATTACAAGTGTATTCTCTGTTTTCCACTTTTGTGGCTCTACGTATCTAAGTAAAAAATCTTTCCTGGTATGAAAAACATTTCGAGTTCGCATAGAAATTGCTTAACAACTGAATACTCAAAGTTTTGTGAAATTGAAAGTCACAAGTTAAAAACCAGACTTTGCAGTAAGAAAATAGAGCGGTACAAATATTAGACTCACATTAAACTTTTCATTTATCTTTTATTTAGGTATAATGAAAGGAAATAGTTATGTTTTATGTAGCCTGTTTCTTATTATATATATATATATATATATATATATATATATATATATATCTTTATATATAAAAATCTTCTGTGCGTGTGTTTGTCACTAAACTCCTCCTAAACGGCTGGAACGATTTCGATGAAATTTTTTGTGGGGGTTCAAGTAAATTCGAGAATGGTTTAAATTCACAATTCAGTCCGATATCGTAATTAGTTAAAGAGATATTAATTAAAAACATTCAAAAAATACAACTCAACATTCAAATGCATTGTTGTAACAACGCTATTGTTATAAACAAGTAATATAAAAAGTAGCCAAATGAGTCGCTAAGTCGTCAACGTGGCTGTATTTGTAATTTTTAAAATAATTAGTTTTAATCAATTAATTTTTATTAATTATAATTAAATTATTGTATTGTCATCCAAAATAATCATTTACATTACATTTCAGCTCAATTGAGCGCTTTAAAATGTATTTTATTAACGATTGAAAATTCCACCAAGATAAATAAATAAATAAACAAATAAAATACGTATAGAGATCGTGAGCTAATAGTAGGCATTGAAAAAGACGTAAGTTGGCGTCGAAAATTGATTTTCAGCCAAGCTGGCCAAATCCGGTCTTTATTGTTACGAAAATGCAGACGATCTACGCTTTTTAGCGTTTTTAATTAATATCTTTTCAAATAATCTTTATGTATGTAATTCTTCTGTGCGCGTGTATGTAACTGAACTCCTCCTAAACGGCTGGACCGATTTTGATGAAAGTTTTTGTCTGTTCCAGTGGACTCGAGAATGGTTTAGATTTATAATTCGGTTTAGAAATGTTTATTTAATTAATTTTTTATTTATAAATTGTTGATCAAGGAATCTTTTACATTGGATCCGGTATACTGCGTTACGATCGCAGTATCTAATATTCAAAAATCTTTTATTTTGAATTTAAGATGTGTGTACTGGACAACGTCTGTCAGGTCATCTAGTATATATATATATATATGTCTGTGTGTGTGTGTTTAAAAGTACGTAATATATGTACAATTTTAATTTTTCTATTTATATTGAAGAAATAGTTACATTTAATGCTGTTTATTTTTATGTAAATAAATATCTTTAAATAATGTAAAATCAATAGATAATAAAACTATAAATAAAGAGTGTTTTTTTTTCAGGTATAGAAGTTTAAGTTGGCATTACTTTCCAAGATGGCGACCGATTTAACAGCTGTCAAGTGATTTATTCTCAGTTTGGTTTGGCAATTTATCAAAACGATCATCAAGCCAGGCGTAGATTCGTCGAATGGGCCCAAAACAAGATTGCCGTTGTTCCCGATTTTCATAAACGAATTTTGTTTAGCGATGAAGCGCACTTCTGGTTGAATGGCTACGTCAACAAACAAAACTGCCGCATTTGGAGTGAAGCTAATCCACAAGTGTATGTCGAAACACCGTTACATCCAGAAAAACTGACTGTTTGGTGCGCTTTATGGGCTGGTGGAATCCTTCTTCAAAAACGATCGAGGCCACAACGTTACAGTCAATGGTGATCGGTATAGAGCCACGATTACTAACTTTTTCATTCCTGAATTGAACAATCATGATGTCCAGGAGCTGTGGTTCCAACAAGACGGCGCAACATGTCACACAGCTCGTGCCACAATCGATTTATTGAAAGACACTTTTGGTGACCGCCTAATTTCACGTTTTGGACGTGTGAAATGGCCTCCAAGATCTTGTGATTTAACACCGCTAGACTATTTTTTGTGGGGCTATGTAAAGTCATTGGTCTATGCGGATAAGCCCCAAACGCTTGACCATTTGGAAGACAACATTCGCCGTGTTATTGCCGATATACGGCCACAAATGTTGGAAAAAGTCATCGAAAATTGGACGTCCAGATTGGACTACATCCGAACCAGCCGTGGCAGTCATATGCCAGAAATCATATTTAAAATGTAATGCCACAAGATTATCTTTCGAATAAAAAAAATTCATGTCAATCGAATAATACACCGTTGTTTTATTGCAATTTAAAGTTCTATACCTCTAAAAAACACCCTTTATATCTGTATTATTCATCTCTATTCCCTAATTCTGCATTCATTATCGCAGGAATCTAATTGTTTCAAAAATGCCCTACTGTGTGACACTCTGAATCATATAGGTAGGTTGATTGGCTTGACACGCCACATCTAAAAGGTCCCTGACCTCTGCCCTAATCCCTCTCCCTCACACTCACATCGTACGGATGCGACGCTATTTTAAACTTATTTAATTTATTAAATCTTTGAATCCAGATTCCTAATTTCACATCGCATCATGACAATTAATTAAGTTAACTAATTCTAAAATTAAAACACTCATTTCACATTAAATCATACACTGATCGTATAGTTTTATAAAACATTATTAAATTTATTTTAAGCACAAGTATATGGAAATTTACTTCACTACTAGAAGATCAAAAATTAGCTTAGCTTGAAGGAGGGAAAGTGCAAGGGAATGGACATAGTTGATGCCCGGAGTCTCCGGAGTATTTTCGTGATTAACTGCAGCTCTGTGATCGGTTCTCTCCCTGTCTGTGTCTCCGTAAAATCGGGGTGCGTCCCGTTTTATTTTACGACTTTTCACACAAAAATCCTAGAGCGGACTCTTTGTCTTGTCCACTTTAATTGTCTCTGATTGGTCCAGAGGCCAGCGCAGTGTTACACCATCTCACAATTTATGGGTTTCGGGAACTTTCTTGACGCACCCCACCGAAAAGGAATTTAACCACATCCGGTCCGGGGACTCGTAAACACATTCTAAGCCATCTCAGGGACTAATTCTAAATTAGGGAGTTCTGGCCTCCCATCAGTACAAAGATTGAAAATTATGTTTATAGTATAAAAAAATTCCATATTACAAATGAAATCCAATGAATGAGTTGTCATGTTTGTGGCGAAATAATTACTTTCGTACATTCATATTAGTCTAAAAACGAGGTAATTTCCTTAACTCTGGATAGGATATCCCTGACATGCAGATGTTTCTTAATATTAAAGTGGTCAAAATCAAGTTCTTAATGCAGTCAGAAATAGCCTATTGCTACCAGACGCCGCTAGAATTTCCAATAAGTTCTCGCGAAATAACATAGCACATTGATTGCATAGAGTTAAGCCGAGTGAATTGGAATATTATTGAACTGGTTAAGGTAGGAAGCCTCGAGAAACATTAGTTTGATGTGTCTCTAAACCAGTGCTTCTCAAAGTTGCAGCACTCGCGACCCAATATTCAATCATAATTTTCATCGCGCCCCCCATACAATAACAATGTACTGAATTCAATACTATACTTTGACGCTAAAACTACGATACGACTTTTTACCTCTCAAGCACCCCCCATGTATATAAACGTCTCGCTAAGCCAATGTGTTTATTTTCCCAGACGTATATATACGTCTTTCCGAAGTACGATCTTTTATGTGCACTGCTATCTGTAAAATTTTTCCGAAGACTTTGGATTGCAATAAAAGGACCTTGACAATGTTTGCGAAGGATTTACTTATTCCAGACTTTTTTTGCTTCTGTATTCCTTCCTTCTGCCCCAATACATCACATACGCGTGCCTACGTGGAAAACGGTTGGCATTTGGAAGTGAATCGCGAAACTTTTGATCGACAGTGAAGGTTTAATTATAAACCGTACAAAAATTGTCAAGATAAGTGTTAATTTTTGTTTTAAAGTGTGTGTGTGTGTGTGTGTGTGTGTGTGTGTGTATGTGTGTATGTGTGTGTGTGTGTGTGTGTGTGTGTGTGTGTGTGTGTGTGTGTGTGTGTGTGTGTGTGTGTGTGTGTGTGTGTGTGTGTGTGTGTGTGTGTGTGTGTGTGTGTGTGTGTGTGTGTGTGTGTGTGTGTGTGTGTGTGTGTGTGTGTGTGTGTGACAAGCCCATAAGGTCACTGGTAATTAATAAACTTGTTTTTAACTCAGTATTGTTAAATTAATTATAAAATACATTGTGTAGCACCAATATATTTATAAGTGTAATACATCAGTGTAAATGTATATTTTATTTTTTATTATGTCAGAATGTATTTTGTTTGTTTACTTTCAGTACATTAATATTTTTTAAATAATGTTTTGTTCTCGACTTTTTCAATATGCTCGCTTCCCCCCCGTTTTAGAGTTGTAACACCCCTCAAGGGGGCGCGCGCCACAGTTTGAGAAACGCTGCTCTAAACCTCATTTATTGAAAATATTCGTTATAATAAAAATGAAATCAATGGAAATTAAGTAAAATTCCTTGAAGAAACCGAACTTAAATATTCATTAATAATTACAGTGTTTGATGCACGATATTTATGTTTTAAACTCGTAGCTTTTCGTTGAGAAATACATCAAAAATCAAAAATAGAAACTTTAGAGATTTATAAACCTAACTTTTATAATAGCAATTCTAAAAAGAAAAGTAAGCATGCGTGAAATCAGTCCAAAAGCATATTTACGAAAAATAAGTTTAGCATTATAAATGCAAGTTTTATTTTATTCCTTTTTCTATCTTATAATTTATTGGTGTAATTTTATCTCTGCTAAATTGAGAGTGTATGAAGATTCCTTGTTCTTCCATTATGGGAAACCTTTCCAGAGATAAGAAAATAAGTTATTGAGATTTACAAAAGAAAAGCCCTTATCCCCCGTTGAAAACTTATAATGAAACGATACCGTTAGAAACTCGTGTCAGCAAAAATAAATGTTCCATTTCCTTTAACGGCATGAATAAATATAGGAGAGTAAATGCTTTGCAGATTGTAATCATCACCATTTCGTTTTATAGACTTTTAAGATAAAGGCACGAGAGCATTTTCTGTAACTCGAAGTATATTTTGAAAAAATATATAAATGTCACAAAATATATTTACTGCTCTATAAGCAGATTAAAATGTTGATATTTTAAAAAAAAGATGTATTGCTTGAACTAACTTTCCTTTGTAATACTGTATAGACGAAAAAAATTTGCTAGTGAATACAGAATGCATTTTTGTCACGAATTTATAGGAAAAACCATATTTTTCTCCGTATGGAACTTCCTGTAAACATCTATTCACAGTGTCTCCTACCCCAATATAAAAGTAGCTGACATATATAGAAAGTACTGAATGTGTATGAGAGTGAAAAGATATAAATATGTTATTTACCCTTTTTCTACATTAAAGCTCTGAGAATATCCAATGGAAAAGAAGTCACATGTGTATAAAACTCCAAGAAAAAGCCATTATATAGTATTCAACGTATCGTACTCTTTCTATAATGCATTTTAAACACAGATGGAAAAGAACGCAGTAGCAAATACATGAAGAGATATCGTGTAAAAAGGGATAGAATAACCTAAAGAAAGAAATAAAGCCCTTTACGGAGAAAAACTAAAGTCTTAAAGCGCAAGAGTAAACTCTCTCAACTGTTCAACGTTTATACTCCGGATCAAATCGTGGCTTAGCATCAAATGGTCATTCTCCAACTGAGCTGTCCGACATGGGTGATAACCACAGTTCCACTCAGAATGAAAACCGTTGTGGATTTATATGTGAATTGGCTGAGCTCCACCCTCTGTAGAACACTAACTCTTACCCACCCGTTTTACTGGATATTTCATGACATTGTGAAATCATTCTTTTCTTTTGTTCTATTCTTTTTTTAAGGTTATTATTATCTAAGTCTTAACATTAAGCTTTCAAATGCATTGAAAAATATTCTTATAGCTCTAAGATCTGTGTTCAATACTTCAGATTCTAAAAGGGAGGTACGCTTATTCTTTACACCCCTGTCATACTCCGCTCGGAATTGATTTTGGCAAGTCACATTTTTAGCTGATCTCTACATAACAGCAACAAAAAAAATCATTCATGTAGAATTCCAAGTTTGTAAGTCTAATTGTTCATAGACAGAAATTTCTTTTATGTATAACATCCTCGTCTTCCCCCGCAACCAGTTCTTGGGAGTCAATTTCCGCGGATCCCGTCCTTAATAAAGCAATATATTTGGCGATTTTCAAGTCTGTGTAAGTCTAAAAGTTCAAAGACTGAAATTTTCTTTGCATCTAATGTCTTCTCAATTCTCCTTGGTAGTTCATTGCCTCAAAACTTGATCTTAGCGGATCTCTACCTAACGAGAAAGGAACGTGCCTACCAAACATCAAGTCTGTAGGTCTAACAGTTCATCTCTTATGGAATGAGTGAGTGAGTCCTGATAGATCATGAATGGACCATTTTGGAATAAAACTGCGAGTGCGAGCTCAACTCGATTCTTACATTGATTTTTTACAAACGTCGCATTGGTGACGGACATCGAAAGTCTGTACCAAAATCAAGTAACAAGGAGGATATCTTAGCTCTGGCATCTCACTCTTCAAACTTGCACACCACGTCATTTTGTGAAAATTTTGAGTCTCGATAAATTTAAATTGTATCAGCCCGTATCACAACGTCTTTTTTGTAGCTGAAATGGAATAATACTTTTAAAAAACTGAAAAACCACAAAAAAGGCAATTAAATTAAACCAAATCAAATAGCTTTTATGATACAACTCTAAGTGAAATATGAAAACACACTGCGGGTATGAAAAGTGTTTTAGTTTATTTACATATTTTATTGCGTTTTTATATAATGTGTGTCATCCAATTTTAATCCCCATCGCATTTCTCCTAAACCAATCTAACTTCTAAATTTTTGAGTTCATTTTTCATATATATATATATATATATATATATATATATATATATATATATCAATGATGAATATATATCAATGAAATATACATATCGTTCAAATTTTCAATAATTAATAAAATACTTTTTATTCATCCACTGAAGTTCAAAAACATTTTTTAAACTTGCAGTGGATGACACTTGATGTTAATAGTTTTTTCAAATATTAATTCATTAATTAAGTTTTTTTTTAATTTTAAATTTATACTGCGTTATTTCAGATGAAGTTAGAACTAGCACCAACAGATGGTGCGTGAAGTTTTTGTAACAAATTTTCTCTTGGCTTCAAGTGTATTTTTTCAAACTTGTAGTGGATGATACTTGCTGTTGTTGCAGTTTTTTTAAATATTAATTTATTAAATAAATTTAATTAACCAAAACAAAAATATTCTGTGTTGAGACCTAAGTAGGAATTGACTTTGAAAAAAAAAACTTTTTTTTATTCGTATTGCTTGTTTTTATCATATTAACGTACAATCAAGTGCTTATATTTCAAAAAAAATATTAAATTTTAAACTCGGAAATACTCTCTCCATACGAACGTAATTAACAACTGATAGTCTCGGAAAGACTTTCAAAACACCTGCAAGACGTAATCACGAACAAACAGCAGAAATCCATCTAAAAGTGAATCTTAATCTTCCTCCTACCGAAATATCCCATCTATTATTCAAGAAGCGAATGAAAGGAAACAATTTTGCTTCCGAGTCACATGCCCGAAGCCTTGTTCTGGAGGAAATTCTTATTCTCTCCGTGAAACCGATAGGCCTTGCCATACCTTCATTTACGAATGCATTTGCTTCGCTAATGGAAACGGTCTCTTGTCTTCTCGCATAAATAAATGTTTGCCATGGATTTCAATGCGTGACTGACTTCCCAGTGATACAGATTTGTATCATTGGGACGATTCGCTTGCAATATTTGTTACTTAGTTATCTATTCATCGAGCTTCCTTTCTCTTAGCATCGCTTCGATTCACTAATAAATGACGAGTGCGTCTTGAACGACAGCAGATGCAAATGGCCAGAAGCCTTATTTCGTTGATGAGGGCTGCTTTTTTTTTCTTATTCATGAATGCCATTACCGCTCCGGTGTCTTTCTCCTTATAATGTTCATTAAGTTTTCAGCTCGCGCGGCTGCTTATAATTTAGGAGATTTTTCAGATATGCCAGAGAGCGAAATTGTCCTATTTTCCCTTAATAATGTCTTTAGGAATGCGAGGGACGAGGTTGGTTTTGCTTTGCAGAAATTGTATTGCGTTAGTGCTGAGTTATGAAACAGAAAAGATTCTGGATTTTTTTTTATGTTTGTGTATTTTTATTTCGAAGCATCTAATAGGAATTTCTTACAGTATTACACAATTATTTGGCAAAAAATGATATCTCCCGTGCACAATAATTCTGATTACGAAGTAATGTAAATCAAAAGTATAAGAAATAATTCCTACTTAGGTCAACAATGAAAAACTTTCTTTTAGTTACTTTTTATTAAATAATTACAATTAATATAAATTTCTTTATACATATGACAGAATCACAATATTAAGCGACAAAATATAAAGCAATTTTCCTTGCAATTTCCCATTTTTCTTTCTATATAGGGTATTGGACTATCATTTTTGTGTTTGTCACTGTTATTTTTTAATTTAATTTATGAATTAATGTTTGAAAAAATTGTATTAACATCAAGTGTCATCAACTACAAATTTAAAAATAATGTATTTGAATGGATGAATGGAAAGTATTTTTTTTATTGATTGCAAATTTGAACGATATATATATATATATATATATATATATATATATATATATATATATATATATATAGGGGGAGAGTGAACTTATATAGTAGGAATTGAAAAAAACCCTTAAATAATATGCTATGACGAGAAAGTTACATTGTTTAGTGGGTGCTGCCAAATTCATTCTAAAAACAACTCCTCCGTTCTATAAAGCCCCACGAGGACTATTGAGGACAGGACCTAGTGATTCAGAACGAAGGTCAAATGGCGAGCACGACACCTGAGGTGGTAACTCCTTCTTCGAACATCCACGTCACTAACGGTATGACTCTTTCAGTCTCGATAGATCAACCCCTCTACACTGCGGGTCTACAAGGGTAGTATATAGGCTCAGAACTCATAACACTCTAGCCACGAATATCCGTGCCATCATTCATGACTACTAAGCCATAGAGGGGCTGATGTACGTTAAATTCCGTCGAGTTTCACATCGGCGGGGAGGGGGTTGAAGACTGAGGTACAAGCTGTTGTGACGGCTCTATCCGCGTCCTCTCTAATAATATGTCCTCTAGGGAAATCTTTGATATTTGGAAACTATTTTTTTTTCCAACGAACCCTCTGAAGAAGAAAACATGATTATTTAAATTAGGTCTGCTGTATATAGTCTAGGCAAGGGTTGGCGAACCTTTATGAATCAACGTGCCATTTTTTCTGAAGAAATGCAAAAGGAGTTATACACGTGCCATCAAATAATTTTGACTTGTAATTATTGGGAAAATAATAAAACTAAATTCTAACAATGTAAAATTCTTTATTTACTACAGAAAAATACATTTAGCATTTTATAGTATTACATGTTTTAGTTAAACGTGTAATTAAAATTACATAAAGTAACATTAGTGTGATTTCTGCTGTTGCAAATTAAATGACAAATAAATTACATTAGGTTTCGGTAAGATGTTACTTTTAGCAGAATGCACGCTGAGTTGGAGTCCTCTGCCAAATGGTTTCTAAACCAGTCTTTAATGTTAATCATCTCTGAAAATAATGACTTGTAGGCATAGGTCGATGAAAATAGGGTTAAAATAGCATGACCTTGCTTCTTCAAATAGTTAAACGTATTTGGAATAGAATTTAGTTTCCAAAATTTCGTTACCGGCATTTTTACTTATATTTCTTGTTATTCTTTCTGTTTCAATCAATTCTAACTTTTTCCTTGTTTCAATAAATTTTTGAATCCCTATTGAACTAGACTAGAAATCAATAAATTATACATTTCAAATTCTTCAATTTCCAACGTCAAATTGGGGCAAGTTCATCTTATGAAATGATGTCACATCATTGTACATAATAAACTGGAGCGTTTCTGATAATTCTTTGAACTGAGAAAATCTCACTGAAAATCCTTAGTTGAAGGATCAATCACGGTTGATCGTTTTGATCGGTGGCGTGCCCAAATTATTGTGCCGCGTGTTATCAATTGCGCGCGTGCCAATGGTTCGCCATCCCTGGTCTAGGCTTTCAAGCTTTATGGACAAAAAGTGAGAGAGATAGGATAGATTACTAGCGGTTAAGATATTAATCGAATTGATAGAGACGCAGATATTTGCAAATTGTAATTATTAAAGTGACGATTGATCACTAAAGATTAACTAGAGCTTAGCTAAGAAAGGAGATTCGAACCTGAAGTAAGTTCATAAGTATTTAAAATCTTCTTATACTTAGCGTACCTCGTTATTTGTCCACATACTGTTTCGATTGGGCTCATCTCTTATTTAAGATTGCTTGAATTTGTGTTATTGATAGTGCAATAAATAAATTGAGTATTTTTTTGGATATGGCTAGTCATCCTTCCTTTCATCCCTCATCTCCAGACAAGGAGAGAATTTCTCACACTTTTGTCCTCGCCATTTGTTTTGAGGCTTAAAATTACGCGATTCGTTGCTAATATACCGAGTGCAGTTTCAAACTGGGATGCTAATAAAAAAGAAACATTCTTTTTTCATAAATTTCTAGCTGCAAATACTATTTTTTTAATTACTTTAAAAAATTTATCAAGTTAAAACTTTTAAATAAAAATAAATTTTAAGATGCTTTGGAACGTCTATATATTTTAAGTACGCAAAGGATTCGTGCTTTTTTCCAGACTCCGTAATTCCTCTGACAGAAAAAAACTTGTACTATCGCTTTATTTTTGTTTTGCTCTTCAAAATTCTGAATATTCTTGAAGTTTCTCGCTTCAACAACTTTTTAATTTGCCTCTATCGAAGTGTTTTTATCATTACCCCGATTTTTTTAGAAAAAACCCGAATGAATTTTTGTATAATTTTTTAATATAGCCTTTTCTTCTAACATTCGCGTACACATTCCTCGCTCTATAAGTACGTACTTATAAGTTGTATTTTCAAAAAGATTCTGGCTCTAAAAAATACATAAAACTTATGAAAAAAATTAATTAAATTTATGGAATATCTTGAAAAGGTTTTAACGACACGAAAAAATAACAGAAAGATGAAAAGTGTATCTTAAAGGACTTTACGAGTATCAAACTATGATTAATTAAATATTTCTACGAGTTGTTAGAAATTGTGTTGAAGGAAAATGTGAGTTCTTCAGTCAAACTATGTAAAAGAGTAAAAAATAATAATTCTCAACATAAAAGGAACCTGTTGACCCTAATATTTATATTAATCTATAATAATAAAATTAAAAAATTATGTAACTTAAACTATATATGTACCTTAAAATCCGGCTTATAACGCGCACTTTTAACGCAGAAAATGAGACCCAAATTTAGGGGTGTGCGTTATATGGCGGGTGTAAAAATTACAGCTTTAAAAACAAACAAAAATGAGCATAGAAAAAAATTAGACTACTACATATATAGAAAAACTGTTCCTTGAAATATCCTTTCTTCCCTCAGAACTTAAAGGGTTGTAGTTCTAGAAGTAAACTATTTTCTTCTAAAGCTTGGAATAATACCTCGAACAAATGACTTCAAAACATAAGAGCATTGCTCACATACATTTCAGGTTGCTTCGTGAAAAAGGTTGTGCGTGTTACGCTGCGAATATACCTAAAAACTAAAAATTGCCGCTTGAAAGTATAAGTGCGCGTTATATCTAATTGTAGTTTGTTATCGTAGTTTCTCTGTGTGACCTTGAATAAATACTATTTTACTTCTTGTGTAACTGGGTGATCTTTTAAATATAAGCGATTTTAAAAGTGGACACAAAATTTTAATTAGCAATTACCAACTGGAATTCGCTTGAGAATAGAAAAATCGCACTGTGTGTCATTAGGTTTTGTCAATTTTTTTCTCTTCGATAGCTATATCCTGGAAAAATTACCTTTCCTTTAGCCTAGAGAAATTGCGATCAAAATTCAAATAAAAAAGTCTTGCGAATGTTCAACACACTGTAAGTTTTGGGAAAACTAGAGAAATTTATTTTTTTGCCAAGTCTTTACTGTTATTTAACACAGCAATGTCGTAATGCTACTGTTCTACATTTTAAGTATTGAATACGAGGAACAGGAAAATATTAAAGCTTATAATATCAAAATATTTATTGCTCCAGCAATAGCTAAAAAAGTTTTTTTTTTATTTTTTGTTAAAAAATTATCAATAGTTTGTAATTTTATTCAGTTTTACATTTCCACCGATAATAAACAAAGCTTATTGAACAGGAAACATGTTTTTGTAATTTCGAATATTTTTTATCACTTTGCGTGGATCTATAACTAAGCACAGTTTACAAAATTATCCATTATTTTTATCCAAAAGAATTAATGTACTTTAATGTTAAAAATGTTGAGAAAATTCGGAAATTATGGATGTTGGTAGAAAAATCGTCACGAAAATGCTGTTTCTTGCTTCTTCAACACAATACACATTTTTCTCCATGCTTCAGTCACAAGATTGACATGATGTTCCACCGTTTGGTTATAACGGGTAAAATTTAAAATGGCGCTTTTTCAAAAAATATCACATAATTTAGCGTACTATAATCTTGAAGGACAAATGACGGGATCGAAGTTTTTGTTCGATCAGAGACTCCATAACGACCACTGGTCAGTAGCGTTACTTTTATGTTGAATTCTCTTTTGACGCGTTTTGTTTTTTGTCTTTTATTGATGCCACATAAGAGGCTCGAATTGATCACCATCCTTATCTAAGATATGAGAACCTCCAAGCATTTGTATTTGTTCGGTGTCAATATGTTCAGGTTTGTAAGTCTCCAGAGTTTTACTCGAAGTACTTTGATAGATTTGAAGCTCTTAGCTCACATTCGTTTTCTTTTCATGCTTCTTTGCTAAATTACGTGTTTGTTCCCTACAGACCAAAAGCTTCCCACAATCCGTACTTTCTTCGCAGAAACATAAACCATGATTCAATTAAAGAAATTTGGTTGGCAATAGACACAGGCTAATTAGTTTAAATCAGGGGTGTCAAACTCAAAGACTTATTTGGGCCAAAGAAACAAGGAGCATATAATGGTGGGCCGCAAAAAAATCAATATTCATAGAAATGTAGGTTTATTTCGGATAATAAATTATGTGACGGATCTTTACACGATCTTCACACTAATCCTCTTGGGGAATCAGTGAGCTAGCATTCGCGTTTAATTCACAGCTTTCCCTCTCAAGAAGAAACCTTGATATGTAGAATAGTTCGACTACATAAAGTCAGAGTTTTGTAATATTGTAGGAAGAAGGAGCTGAGAAGCTCTAATATTTGCCAAGCATGTGAGATAAAGGAAAGTTGATTTTCGCAGCTTAAGATTAAGGGTGGTGTTTGTTGCCACTGTGTTAAATTAGTGTATTGGGGATTTGTAGTCAACGATAGATTAGGTTCAGTTAAATTGGGTACTTGCGCTTATTCGCTTAATGTTTATTGCTTTCTCCCTATCACTCCTAGGACATTCCTTTAAAGATTAAACTGTTGTTGATTAGTGTGCTTGAGTAAAATAAATGATTGTTATAATGGATGTTTCTGGTTCTACATTTACTCCTCCCAGGTAGGCAAGACGGTGAGGGAGCAACTTCATAAGAGAACAAGAAAAATTTAGCGTTTACTTCCTGATACTTGACATCGCTTCTCTGCCACTATCTCTCCAATTTTAGGAGAATTTTTTAAAATTTTATTATGCGTTATTGTGTGCCGATATATTGGCTGGGCCACTTAAATGTTCGTTGAGGGTGGCATGTGGCCCGTGGACCAAGAGTTTGACACCCTGGTTTAAACCATGCATTTGCTCAAAAATTCGTGTTTTTCTCTCAAGTACAGTTCACAAAAGTGTCTGTTTACGTTTTATAACATCATAATTCAAATTTGAAAGTGTCAGTTTTATTTATGAATGCAAGTTTGCTTACATTGAAACAAGATTTTCTTAAATTATATTGATTAACTCTCTAAGGATATCTCCGTTACCATGGCATGCTGAAAGTCTCATATCAACGGGTTATTCTATTGATAAGACAAAAGGGAGAGATGCTCGTTTTACTATGATTTTCAATTCCCCTATCATATCTGAATTTTTACAAATATCTAACTTCAAAGAATATTTATTGTTCTTCACAAAAAAATGGAAATTTGTAATATGTTTCCCATTTATTAAGGTTTGCTTATGAAGATGAAAAATGAAGTGAATAAAATTACGAATAATTGCTGAAAAAAATTTCTAAAACCGAAAACATTTAGCCCAATTTAGTGTTAATACGCGTGTGAAGGTCCCCTTGGACCTCACTTTGAGAACGAGAATAAGTAGGAGTCAGATAAGAGCCAGTAGCCATTTTTATAAATAACTTTCTTTATTTGGTTATCTTATCCAAATAGAATCAAAGACTTATTAACAAATATATCTAAATAGCATTATGAGGTTTAAAAGGGAATGTCCTTTAAATTAACTTAAATATTTAATGATCCAATTAATTAACAATTAGAATATCGATCACGCAGAGATTACCACGATAAGAGATCCCTGATATATATTTAATAATGTTCCTATTGAACATTTAACTTTAATCTCACTCCTAAAACTTTAAAGAGACTTTAATCAATATTTACCACACATGCAGTTCAGCTTAGCCTTTTCGTGAGATTTTATCCTCCTAGAAATCTCCAATACTATCTTTCTAATTTCACTATTATAACTTCTTACTACAATCTCTCTCTCCTATTGCTCTAACTTTACGATTCCGTTTGACTTAAATACTTTATCTAATCTGCATAACAAGGAATCCTGTCCCCTTTTTGGAGCTGATTGGAAATAGGTAGGGAATTAAATTTCCCTAAAAAAGACGACTCAGAAGGTTAGTGATAAAGTTCCGTATAGATTTGTCACACGCGGACAGATAACTGCAAAAAATTGGATACTTTTTTAATACTGCTACTTTGTTGTATATGAGTATTATTATTATTAATTACATTAATTTATGTGAATTGTTTTGTGTTCTCGTGACGGCTCTATACGCGTCTTTCCGATTAATAAGTCTTCTTGGGAAATATTTGGGCCTTTAAAACTATTTTATTTGCAACGAACCCTCTGAAGAAGAGAACGTGATTATGTAAATTAGGTCTACTATATACAGTCTAAGCTTTCAAGCTAAAGAGGGAGAAAGAGAGAGAGGTAGGATAGATTGCTAGCGGATCAGTGATTAATCAAATTGATATTGTAACGCAGATATTTGATAGTTGTAATTATTAAAGTGACGATTGGTTACTAGAGATTAGATAGCTGTAAAAGTAGTATATTCGAACCTGAAGTAAATATACTGATATCTAAAATCTCTCATACTTTGCGTACCTTGTTATTTACCTACGTATTGCTTCAATTGGGTGCATCTCTTAACTTAGAGTGCATAAGGTTGTGTTGTTGATTGTGGGAGAAATAAATTGAGTCATTCCCTTTCTCCCATATCTCTCGGCTTGGAAGAGATAACATTACAACATTAGATATTTTTTAAAAATGGAATTTTTCTTTCCCCTCGTCGAAAAAAATTAACGAACGTCTTGTTTATGTAAATCCTTGTGATAAATATAATGCTAATTATAACATAGAGTTCATTTTTAGTATGAAAACCAACTTTATTTCGATAGTATTTATTCTTTAAGGAAAATTGGAAACCTCTCTCTCTATACTGGCAATGTTAAATTTGCTGTATTCGATGTACCTTTTCTCAAAATGTGTTATATGTATATGTATGAAATTTTTCATACAATATTAAAGTACGCCTTTCTAATTATACTGAAATAAGCTTTTAGCTAATTTTGAATTTCTTCATAATTTATAAAATATTTTATCAAACATAGTGAAATTTAAAACATTTTTCACAAAAAAATTTGTAAAAAATAAATTTTGAGTTTTTCACAAAAAAAAAACTCATTTCAGTACATATTAACCTTTATTATAAATATATCATAAAAAATTTGCATGCTTCTGATCAGTAGTTTCTCAGAAAAGTTGCATCGAACATCAAAATTTACATTTTCTGATAAATTTATTTCAATGTATTCAGTGAAACTTCTAATGGGCTAGAGAGGAAATCAAACAATAAAAGACTCATATTACAATAAAAGATACATGTTTTGGTTTATATCAGACTTTAAGCTTTTAAGCAAAAAGGAAGTACTTTGTTTACATTTTTCGCCATTCAAATAGGCGTGGCCCAGTTTCAACGATTATTTAAAAATAGGTTTTAAGGGCTCTTAAAGTAAGGTATTTTTAGAAAGGTTAAAATCTATACAATTTGAAAATGTAAAAATCACAAGTTGCCAAAAAATAAGATTTCAGCTTTCCAACACCCCTTAAATGTTCTTATTTTACTCTTCCGTAAAATTCTATTCCTTGAACGGCGCTGATTATGAATAATTATCGACCGTACTTCATAACCTGATACAAATTTCAATCCACTGGCTACATAGCCTTTACTTTTGTCTTATTATAGTTTTATAAATATGTCACTTTTTTTTAAGCAGAGTGACATGTTTTCTTTTTAATGAGTTTCTAGGATTCGACAATAATAAGCAAGCAGTGATTATTAAGAAACATCTTCCTCTTTTCTTATTTAGCTTTTTTATGCATGCACAGTAGTTATAAAATATCCTTCCCTAATTGCTCATGTTTGGTTTTAATTTGTAAACAAATTTTAATTTTTCGGCTAATGTTAAAAAATTTTCAAAAACTCGTCTTTTAAGAAGTAGTACTTGCACCGCAGTTTGTAATTTAGTTCATTAATGCATTGATTATTATTATTATTACTATTCGTTTTGAACAAAGTGAACATTGTATTTTTTTGCTTGAATCTGAGCTTGCTTTATTTATAAAGGACTTTTTATGTGTTTTGAAGTGTGTTTTTATTTCATAATATTACTCACCTGTGTTAAATTTTAAATCGTTTCTGTTCATTATGGTCCTTCTAACAAATATTTTGTTTCGTTAAATACCCATCGAATCGAAGTTATTGTCTTTTAAAATGTTGTTAAGTATCTATTTCGGAGGGGGAAGTTGAGAGAGGTTCTCCCCACAAAACCCGTAAAAAAGTATGTGGTTTTTATCCCTCTCTTTATTTTTAATACATATTATTTGTTTAAATTGTTGATATATATTGGTATATTTTGATATATTTTTGGTTGATATATTTTGGTATATATTGCCATAAATGTCTCAATAAATTCTCTCATACCATTGATTATGTGTCTTTTCTCTAAGACACTTTCTTCTTTTTGTTCTATTTCAAAAGAACATTAATCCTGATGTTTATTTTCTTTTGTACCTTTAAACTAACTTTGTGTTTCTCTTTTGATGGGGGAGAAGTAAAAGAGAATTAGAAAAAGGAAATGTTAAAGACACAGAAATATAGAAATTACCTGGAAATGCTGATATCGAGCGGATAAGGAAAAAAGGGGGAAGTAGAACCTTCGAAAAAGCACGTGCAACTCCGACTCATGTATCTAGTTTTCTTATTAAAAGTTGTCAATTAAAAAATTACTTAATGCAAGTTAATTAATACGATATATTAAGAACTAAATTAACTTTTAAGATGGGAAATAACTTCACAAAAAAAAAGAACTCTGAAAGTAAAGGCCGTATCTTTTCTGACTTTCACTTCGAAATAATAACTACACCTATATGTCAATCTTCAGTCTTAATATGGAAATGTACAAAACAGTACTTAATCAGTTGGGTCAAACTGTCCAGCTTATTCTGGTCGTGATTAATTATTATGTGTCTGCAATAGACTGTTACTGATTATATCCCTTTAGATATACCGATCCTATTTAGACCTCCCTTTCCTGGTCCACGGAATTCATCGAGTCTTCCCCCACTGGCTTTAATATAAGCATGAAATTGGCTGTAGGATATCCAGAAGTGTTTAATAATCCTCGCTCTAAATATTTTTAATACTCGCGTTAAGAACTCAAAAGAGAACCCCGAAGAAAACGATTATGGGCATTCAATCCCACTTAAATGTTTATGCCTCTTGCGAGATATTAATGTGATGTATTGGCTGTCCATTATCCCTTACCTTTAATGGAGCCATTACGGAGTTTCGATTTGTAATTCAAGAGGATAACTAGTATTTTAGGGGCCTACAATTAATAGTTCAGCTTCAAAGTACCCCTCCTGGCAGTGGGCAGTTAATTATCAGTTTCGATTGGACCTGTAACTGAAGACGAGGTTTTCCGAAATTAGAGGAATGCCCGCGATATGTTTGAAGTTGAGGAAATATTTGGCGACATATTTCTCGTTTTACGAACAACTTATGATAATAATTCCAAATATTGCGGTCATATTGCCATTTATTCATCATGGATTATTAGGTGATACCAAATTCGTGAAGAATTTTTTTAACACTGGTAACATTTTAATATTTTTTTCATTGATCAAAGAGATAAATGTACTCCCATCCAGAAAATGTATTACTTTCAAATCACGAAAAGAAATTCTTTCTTTGCGTTTTTAAATGTTTGAAGAAAGGCTGCGAAATGAATGACTTGTTAAGTACTTGAGAACTGTTAGAATTTTGGGGAACTTACAGCAAAAACAAGTAATATAAAAAAAAAATTTTAATCAATTCCTACTTATACCAACAAAGAAAAATTTTATTTTAGCTACTTTTTATTGAATAGTTACATTTAATATAAATATATTTATACATAGGACAGAATCGCAACAATAATTTTTAACTAATTTTTATTAATTATCATGAAAGTATCGTATTGTCATCAAAAACAATCGTGTGTATAAAATTTCAGTTGAACTGAATGCTTTAAAACGTGAGGAAAAAATCTTTTAAAGTGTTTTGACCCAAGTCGCTAAAAATGAAGCCAACGTGACTGTATCTGTAATTCTTCAAATAATTAGTTTCAGACTATTCATTTTAATTAATTGTAATTAAATTATCGTATTTTTACCCAAAACAATACTGTATAGAAAATTTCAGCTCAAATGAGCGCTTTAAAATGTGAGGAAAAAAAAACCTTTTCAACTTTTGACACAAGTCGCCAAAAAAGTCGCTAAGTCACCAAAAATGATGCCAACGTGACTGCATTTGTAATTCTTTGAATAATTAGTTTTAATCAAGTTATTTTTATGAATTAAAATTAAATTACTGTATTGTCATTCATAATAATCATGTATATAAAATTTCAGCTCAATTGAGCGCTTTAAAATGTA
The DNA here is from genome assembly GCA_019973935.1 of Trichonephila clavipes. Lineage (NCBI taxonomy): Eukaryota > Metazoa > Arthropoda > Arachnida > Araneae > Nephilidae > Trichonephila > Trichonephila clavipes. Next base: position 299,332 of record BMAU01019394.1, on the reverse strand, counting down.
TTTCATTAACGATTGAAAATTCTACCAAGATAAATAAATAGAGAGTGTGAGCTAATAGTAGGAATTAAAAAATGAGGAATTCATTACTAGAATTAAGCGCGCACGTATGATTTTTCAATACTCTGTAAAAGTGCTGCATCTTCTTGTTTAAAAATCAATAAAATGCATTTACTCTTTCACAAAAAATTATGCCTCAATTATTAAAAATAAGCGTGAATTCTAGGTAAAGCTGTCTTTGGCTAGTTTATGTTAAAAACGAAAAAAAACTAAGTCAGTTCCTACTTAGGTCAACAAAGAAAAATTTTACTTTAGTTACTTTTTATTAAATAGTTACAAATAATATAAATATGTTTATACATATGACAAGATCACAATATTAAGCGACAAATAGAAAGCGATTTTACTTGCAATTTTCCATTTCCCATTCTATATATACTGTTGGACTTTTTTATTTTTGTTTGTTACTATTTGTTCATTAATTAAATTGAATTATTCTAATAAAGTAAAAATCACATTCTCATAAATTAGGGCATCCCAGGTGGGGTTCGAACCCACAACCTTTGGATAAGAAGTCCAACGTGCTATCCATTACGCTACAGGGACATAACGAACTATTTTCCTTTCTATATATGCTGTTGAGCAATTTTTTTTGTTATTATTTATTAATTTTTAATTAAATTAATGAATTAATATTTGAAAAAACTGTATTAACATCAAGTGTCATCCACTACAAGTTTAAAAAAATTTATTTTAACTTGAATCGATGATAGCATTTTATTAACGACTGAAAATTTGAACAAGGTATATATGTCATGTATTGTAGTAGCGTTGGTCGGTATTGGTTGTTGTCATATCTGATTTATTGAAAACATCTTCAGAATAAATTTTCTTCCTTTATTGTAAAGATAATATGTCAATGGCCGCTAAAAGTTAATCCTTTTCATATCTTTAGTAAGGTCTATACCTAATAAAAGATAATACATAACATTCTTCCTTCAGCGTTTTATAATATATGCTAGCTTTATATTTAAAAAGAAAACTGAAAACTCCTCTTAAAATTCATTTCATCAAATATTACGAACTGTTTTACTTCATTCGGTAAAAACTTTAGAATTGCCAGAGCCACCCTAATAAGACAGTTTGAAAACGAAAGATGAAGATAGTTTTATGGTTTAGCTTCTAAAGAGCAATTTGATTTTATCTTTTAATGTATATTATTCCAAGATCTTTTCCCTCGGAAAAGAAAACAAGCAGTCCTCTTTTTGAAATTCGATTCATGGAGTTGAATCCTTTTCTCTTCCCATCTCAGACACTAAGCCATACGAAAGAAAATGTAACTGTGTTTAAAATTCTAGAAGTGTGTTTGGTTTAGAATGAAAGGCTGCTGCAGGAAGAAGGGAAGAATGAAGATTCAATCGTCAGAGTATGCAAAGGTCGTCCTTTCGGATTTTGGACAATCAGCCTTACTGTTGAGCAAGTAATTTTATTGAGAAAAAAAGGAGTGTGAAAAATTATTCTCTTTTCTAGGAAAATACTTATTCTTTGGAATAAATATTTTCTTGGGGTGGTTTGTACGTTCCACTGCTCAAGCTGCATGAAAATGTTGAATTTTTCCGAGACCATTCATCCGTTACTGAGATCAAAAGATTTGTTCTTGTGTTTTGGTCACGAAAGTAAGTATAAACAAAGTTGTTTAGGTACGTTCTGTTTGCTTATGCAAAGTTTTTCTTTTTCCATTTGATTTATATCAGATGCTTTCGACCTAAGTTGGTTGCTTTTTACAATAACATGATGTTGCCCTTAGAATCGTATAAGTAAAAGGATCTTTTATTCAATTCCTACTATTAGTTCACTCTCTCCCTATATATATTTATTAATACATATATATATATATATATATATATATATATATATATATATATATCTTGTTCAAACTTTCAATCATTAATAGAATATTTTTTATTTATTTATTCAGGTTCAAATACATTTTTTTAAACTTTCTGTGAATGACACTAGTTGTTAATACAGTTTTTTTAAAAATATTGATTCATTAATTAAACTACAAAATGAAAAAATAATAACAAACAAAAATAATAGTCCAACAGCATATATAAAAAGGAAAATCGCTCTTTGTGTTCCAGTAGCGCAATGGATAGTGCGTTGGACCTCTAATCCAAAGGTCTTGGGTTCGAATGCTACCTGGAAAAAAATGGAAAATCGCTTTCTATATTTTGCTACTTAATATTCTGTCACATTCATATCCATATTTATATTAGTTGTAATTATTTAATAAAAAGTATCTAAAATAAATTTTTCTTTGTTGACCTAAGTAGAAATTGACTTAATTTTTTTTTTACATTACTTGTTTTAAATTAAAAACAGTAACTGTTTTATTTAAAAAATAAAAAAAAGTATGAAATACACATACAATACAGATAAGATGTAATAATTAAGTGTAAAAGATGTATTCTCTAGAGCTGTGCAGATACTTCCAACGTTCTGATAAGTTACACCTCGGTATATATCACGGTATTTGATGATTTAATTTCATTAAAAGGGGTTTCAGGGGTGTTAATTTTTTCTCGAAGGGTGAAAATTTTAACAATTTTCAAAAAGTTATAATTCTTTTAAATTTAAATTAAATAGCTCAAATCGTTTACATATTATTTACAAGGGGTTGTGGCTTCAGAAAAGTGCAAAATGTTTGAAATATAATCATAATTTTCAAAATTATAAGCATATGAAAATTCTGTAATTAATATTAAGTAATTTTTGCGTTCTGCGCGCTATTTTCTAAAATAGTAGCCTCTGATGTATAAAACTTTATAGATTTATAAAATGTATCTTACTCTTTAAACCTTACATCATTTAAGAATAATTTATATTTTGTATTTCAAAATATTTGAAAAATATTGAAATTTTTTTAAAAAATTTTAAAATGTAGTTTTTATTTTTTTTTAAAATATAATTTATTATTATATTTAAATAAAAGTACTACAGAGTGTAATAAGAATGCATTAAACTTTATAAATCAACTTATAGATATTAATTAAAGCTTCTATTTTAGAAAAAAATTAATTAATATAGTAAAATTTAATTAATATTTCTTATGGAAATGTTTCTTATTTTCGTATGTTTATAATTTTTAAGTTTATGAGTATATTTTTAACATTTTACACTTACTTGAAGCCCCAATTTTTTTATAAAAAAATGTGTAAAAGGTTCGAATTATTTAACTTAAATTTAAAAGAATTATACCTGTTTGAAAATTGTTTATATTTTCAGCCCTCTAGAGAAATTTAACATCCCTGAGGCCCCTTACCCGAAAAAAAACTTTTAACATGATAAATCTATCTTTAGACGAAAAAGAGTTTTAATTAATTACAGAAAATAATTTACTTTTGTCGAACAGGGTTTTGAAATAATTGAAAATTTCCTAATGGGTAAAAGATTTTTCACTAGTTATTGGTTGAGTAGAGTGAATCTCTATCTCTCTCTCTCTCTCATCAGAAGTATTGCTGCGCGATATAAGTTGTAATAACTGGGAAATCATCCAATACAGAACTATACTTCATTTTGGAAAATCTTTAATATTCAATCATGTAATTAAAAAAAGCATATTAATAATTGAGAGAAAATTTTGTAAAATGTTTATTTTATCCTTTTAAGATGCCATTGGTGCAATAAAAACTCAATTGATCTCTTATTTTTCTAAAAGATCAGAAATTATCCTTTATTGCTTTATGTGTTATCTGCAAATTTTTCTTCCTTCTGAAGAACAAGACGGAAAAAAATACTATTACATACTTCTAATCTTCATGAATATGGTATACAACAATGTACTATATTAAAGAATACGTGTAAATGCTGTTTAAACTTATATATTATGTATGTATGTATAAATATACATGAAGGAGATAAAATACATTGAAAAACTTGAAAGAATAAGTAATAAAAGCTAAATACAAAAATTCAACAAAAAATTAAGGAAAGTATTGTCTTTTTTAAATCGAAACAATACTAATATCCAATTTCTCAATTTTGTCTGGGAATTCATTCTGATGAATTTATGTGATATCTTTTTTCTGATTTCTTAATTATTCTTAGGAATTCTTAGAGCACTTATAAAAAATATAAATAAAAAAGATATCTGCTTTTTTTCCTTCTTAAACTTTACTTTGTTGTATTCTTTTTAAATTACAAGAAAACTTTTAGCTGATATCCGTTTTTTAACGTTTTTATTAATGTGTTGGTTTTCTTCTTTATATATTTCAGTATAATAACTTTTGTTAACGTATATATTATCATCAGTGGTTTTAGAAACTTAAATGTAAAAAAAATTAGTCTTATTCGTGCTTGTTTTTATTTTATCGAAAGAAAAATAACAGAGGGGTATTGATGGTTAGATGGGTCATTTATAAACCACCAAAACTATCGGTTAGGTTTTGAAGTATCCAGTAACTAATCAATAATTGCCTTAATAGTAGGTGTACACCGAATTCTTGAAAGATAATTCGTTTCTAAAACTATACCAATATAAAATGGATTGTAGAAGTTCACTTTAAAAATAGTGATATTAAAAAGCAAGCTAGGAAATCTGAATTTGATAAATATATTCAACAGTTGTACCAAATGATCCTTTAAAAAAAAACTTCCCCACTTCGCAAAATTTCGTATTTTTAATCACTTAATTATGACCACCTTGACTAATTATGACCACCTCCTAAAAGCAAAAGAAGCAGATAAACATGAAATTTTCTTAGGTGTTTACTTAGGTACTTACTGTTTTTATAAACTTAATATAGCTTCTCTCAGAAGAAAATTAGCATTTTGAATCTAATGTGTTCTTGATTAAAGTTTGCTGTATAGCTGAAAAAGTTTTATTTCATTTGGATAACGAAATTGATGACTTTATACTTTATAAATCCTATATTCAAATATATGTTACAGATTCATTATTTTTACTCATTATTGTCAAAAATAAAAACTATTCCAATCGAACTCAAGGAAGTGTTTACAGTTATCACTAAAGCCAAAATCATAAAATATAATGAATATAATAATTTGCATAGTTCTCTGAGGATATAATCATAAAATGTGAGTAATAGGCATTTTGATGCTTTCCAGGAAAGAATTGGTTTCAGTACTTTGTGAAAAGTTATTCAATGGTGAATTTGAACATAACAAAAGCAATAAGCCAATATAATATTTTCATAATATTCTTACCAATATTTAAACATAAAAAAAACTATCTGATTCATAGACCTTTGAATCCCTTTGTAATTATGGACTATTATTTTTGTTTGTTACTATTTATTCATTTCTTAACTTAATTAATGAATTAATAATTGAAAAAACTGTACTAACATCAAGTGTCACTACAAGTTTTAAAAAATGTATTTGAAATTGAGTGAATAAATAGAAAGTATTTTATTAATGATTTAAAAATTTGAGCAATATATATATAGAGAGAGAGAGAGAGAAAGATAGAGAGAGAGTCAACTAATAGTAGTAACTGAATAATTTAACTTCCCTCTTCACAAAATCCTGATTAGTACAACTTTCTTTTTTCAATTTATACTATTAGTTCACTCAATCCCCTTTTATATTTATATAATTTTGTTCAAATTTTCAATCGTTAATAAAATTCTTTCTATTCATCCATTCAAGTTCAAATGAATTTTTTTTAAACTTGCAGTGGATCACACTTAATGTTAATACAGTTTTTTCAAATATTAATTAATTAAATTTATTTTTTTAATTTTAAATTTATTCTGCGTTATTTTTCTGTCGAAGTTAAAACTGGCTGCAGCAGATGGCGCCTGTTCGTTTTATTCACGAAGTAGGAATTGACTTTTTAAAAAATTATTTTACTTATATTTTTAAACGGGACACAAAAGACTTTCTCAATCAACTTCCAAATATAATGCAATGTGTAAAAATTCAATAAGCCAATACTTTTATCCAAAATTTGTAACGAGCTATCACGCACATTGCCCATGACAAACGCTCTTGGAATACTTTATGACGCTATTTGATCTGAGAACCTCACGAAGACACCGGAATGTGCGCAAATAAACATAACTATAAATAAGCATTTCCGAACTGTAATGAATAGAAAGGCAGAGGATTACTGGAGGATGATATGAGGCGCTAGTGGTTGTTAGCAAAGCAATAAATGACAGAAATGAAACTATTAAGAATAGACGAGCGAGATTGGCCAGAAGAAAGATTCCTGAGTAAGTCCATTTAAGGCTATCTTCGTAACCTTTTAAAAAAGCTCATAAATGGATAGTTTTCATGAAATTTAGTGTCACTTAGATTCGAATACATGTATAAAATTGTTTCAACGACATTTTGACAAAAAAAATTTATTTAAATGCAATATTTCGGCAAAAAATTAACTTAGAATAACTTTTTTTCAAAATGTTCTCTTTTTGTTAAAAATGGTTCTATTATAATAATATTTTGCCTGTATATAGCTCAGACCTCTCTACAGAGGTTCAAGTATGATTTTTGAAAAATTCACATTATTTTCAAGAGTTACAACCCATTAAAATAATTATCGGCATTTTTTTCTTAAAATTTCTCCCCTCTATTGTCGTAAAACATGGATAAACCCACTTCTAAGTTATATATTCCAAAACTTCTAGTTGAGCCTCTGTAGAGAGGTCTGAGCTATATACAGGCAAAGTATTATTATAATAGAAACATTTCTCACAAAAGGAGAACATTTTGAAAATGGGTCATTCTATGTTCATTTTTTGTCAAAATATTGTACTTAAATAATTTTTAATTGTAATAATATTCTTAAAACAATTTTATGTATTTT